>CM022763.1:22034061-22446561 GCA_012411365.1 Ameiurus melas | reverse complement strand
CACACGCACGCGCATGCACACACACAAGCTGTTTTTTGTAAACTAAAGGTTTGGCACATTAACCTGTTGCTCTGCCCTGGAGGCATTAATACTTCGAGCAAGCATGGTCAACACTACATGCCTAAAATCACCACACTCTCTTCAGAAGACTCTTCAGCTCCCTAATATCATTTGTACATAAACAGACACGGTGTGCAGAAAATGAAATTAGCACGACAGACAAATCTGCTCTCGATCTATAGAGCTGCAGCAGGTATCCTTACTGCCTCACAGCTACAACGTCCCGGGGCGCTGCCTGCTTCGCATGTTCTCCAGGTGTCTGCGTGTGTTCCCTCTGGGATGTCTGGATTCCTTCCACCTCCCAAAAAACCTGCCGGTAGCCGAACTGACTCTGCTGCAATGCTATATATCTGTGAATGAGTGCGTGACTGTCTGAGTGCACGGTGCATCCGGTACACGCTCACTGTTCCTGGGATTGACTCTGGATCCACTGCAACCCTGACCAGGAGAAAGCGCTTACTGAACATGAATGAGTGAATGATGGAGGGATGAACTATTTGTTGAGAGATATATATATGATTTATATATATATATGATTTAGAGAAAGGAGTACGTGTTTCAAGGAAATATATTTTATATTAGGAGTGATTATGAAACCCTGCTGTTAATACGTTGCAATTTGAATACAAATACATTAAGAAGAAATAATAAATAAAATAATACCTACTGCGGCAGTGATTTTGAAAGCGTTCGATCTTTTCAATTCAAAAAATTTCTCTCATGGATAAACGATTGCAAACAAAACACAGGTTTATAAAAAAATAAAAAATAAACCTTTGTTAAATATAGGTGTGCGAACCGTACTGGCACCCTTATGAAGTCATGAGAAAAATATATTTAAAGTATATTCCCATTGATGTTTTACATTTTTATTTGATTTTAGTACACCTGGGTGACTGGGAACAGGAAATGATTCAACCATGACTTCCTGTTTCACAGGGGTATAAATATGAGGGAACACATAGACCAAATTTCCTGTTTCAAATATTAGAGTAACTAAAATGTACAATGTGTACATCGAATCCCAACAAGATCACTGACCTCAGTATCCAAAGAACATACCTCATGCCTCTCAGAACGTCTCCTCAAAACATATCATACATATATCAATAAAAATGGTGCTTGTAAACTTTCTTCTGTACTACGAGTTGAGGAGTAAAGCGAGTCCGGCGTCACTATTCAGCGCATCCTCATGAAAGCAGCGTGTCGTGGACGGACGTGCCGGAGACGCTGGATTCAAGCGCGCGTGTAATGATTTGCACAGCGCTAAACCGGTGGTTATAAGCTCTGACGTTTCGTCGTGCTCCAGGGCAAAAATTACACAAGTCAAACATCTTTTCAAGACACTTCGTAATATTTGCTTTTACTCTTCTACAGCGTTACGCTGTAGTGATTCAGAATCCCGAGAAGAAGGATCGCATTTTTAAGTTCGGTTCATCGCAAGGCCTCTGGCTTCCTCAATAGAGATCTAGAGCCCGGATTTCTGCAACACTGCTTCGGAACCAGACTACGAAGCTTGATGCTCTTTTTAAAATGTTAGAATGCTGTTCAGTCAAATGATTACTGAAATGGTTTAATGTTGCACTCATCCAACAACAACAACAGAAGTAACTGAGGATTTTTTGTAGTTAGTCTCATGGATGTTTGACATTTTATTCATCAAAGGTGAACAAAATGGAGACGGGGTATGTACATGTGAACAAGCAACAGAGCTGTAAAATAGACAGGAAGCAAGACAGTGAGAATGTGTGTGTGTGTGTGTGTGTGTGTGTACCTCCACATAGTCTCTGGCATGGCCCCAGTCTCTCATGGAGTCCAGATTACCCAGACTGAAGCACTCTAATTGGCCGATGTGGATCTTTGCCACCGAACGGCTAATTTTCCGTGTCACAAAGTTAAAGCCTGCGAAATACACACACACACACAAACACTACTGTTTACACAGTCTCAAATCAGTTTCAATAAACATTACATTCAACATCCTACCGCCCCCCATCTTGCGTATCTTTAACTTATTTTCTCCTTCTCTCCGTCTCCCTTTCACTCTCCTCTCTTTTCTTCAACCCCCGATGCAAAATGTCAGGGCAAATCTCAGTTGTCAGGCCAAAATAAATCCCGCAGTGTGTCAGTCAGTCAGTCATTTAGTCGCGCACACAAACACAGGCACACACAGGCATAAAATGAGAGTCTTGTCTAGTCAGTGGACCACCCCAGAGGCACCGCGAGCAGCTCCAACGTCCTGCAAAGCTGCCAGAGAAACACACACACACACACACTCATACGTGCTCAGATCTGTGGGAAACCTTGGACGCTCGAAAGACCTGCTGGGCTGGGCTGCGTTTAAAAGCAGACAGAGGTTGGAGCTGTAATGTAGTCAGTAACTCCACTCCACACAGCTGCAGGAGCGGAACATGGGGGCTCGGGCTCGGGTTACGCTCGCAGTAAACAAGTCCAATAGCATGTGCGTTCAATAAGCAGCTAGAAGAGCTGTCGAACTTCCTTTAAACGCTCCTCATTACGCATGTGTGCGTGGACATGTGAGTGCACGTGTAAACGTGTTTGCGCGAGTCCTTTTCGGTGCGTCCATGTGCGACTGAGCCAGTTACATGCTGTAACCCAAACTCCTACGTGGAAACCACGAGGAGCAAAAAATATCATCTGTATTAAACGTGCCACGGCGGTTAAACGAGCAGGTACGCTACAATTCCAGCACAGACGAACTGAAAACGTTCAAATGTGGATAAACGGGAAAACTATAGCACGTGTGTGTGTATGTGTGTGTGTGTAAGATGCAGCTAGTGTATTATAGCCGCAGTCACACAAATGGGAATATATAGGACTTTATAAACTATTAAGCCCCATTTAATTATATATTAAAAATATAACTTCAGTGAAATGAATGGGACGGTTTAAGAGTGAGGAATGTTAACTTGTACACACACACACACACATATATATATATATATATATATATATATATATATATATATATATATATATATATATATATATATATATAAATATACATATATACACACATTTTTTATATATATTTATATATATATATTTATATATATTTATATATATATATATATATATATATATATATATATATATATATATATATATATATATATATATATATACACACACACACACACACCCACACACACACCCACACAGTATACAAATATATATACACATAAATACACACACATACATGTGCAAGTATGTATATGTATATACAGTGGTGCTTGAAAGTTTGTGAACCCTTTTGAATTTTCTATATTATATATATATATATATAAAATAAATATGAACTAAAACATTATCAGATTTTCACACAAGCCCTAAAATAGACAAAGAGATCCCAATTAAACAAAACGAGACAATGTTATACGTGATCATTTCTTATTACCACATGCAAAACGATCTACTATTACATGTAAATGAGTGGAAAAAGTATGTGAACCTCTAGGATTAGCAGGAGAACTCCGGTGTTTTCAATCAGTGGGATGATAATCGGGTGTGAGTGAGCGAGCGCCGTGTTTCATTTTAAAGGACAGGGATCTATCGGAGTCCGATCTTCACGACACGTTTGTGGAAGTGTGTCATGGAATGAACGAAAGAGATTGCTGGAAAACAATCTCTAAAGAGTTTGGACTCAATCCACAGAGGAAATTCAAGCTCATTGTTCCCCGCCTCAGGAGTGATCGACAAACAACGATCACTCCAATGTTATAGTCATCGAGGTCAAAAAGGAACGTAGGGTAACTTCGAAACATCTAAACGCCTCTCTCACATTGGCTGATGTTAATGTTCATGAGTCCACCATCAGGAGAACACTGAACAACAATGGCGTGCATGGCAGGGCTGAATACGAGTACATTTACACTCGTATATGGGTCATGTCACTCACTTGTAGGCGTGTCTACAAGTCTTGTGGGCTTGCAGAAACTAAGCTAATCCAAGCTAAGCAAGCTAATTGTACTAAGGACATGTGCCATAAGATTGTTTGGATTTATGTTCTTGCGTCATATCTCATTTGCATAGTGTTGCTTGCCGTTTTGCATGTACTACATAAATCGCAGTGTGTTAAAGAACAGTAGAGTATATTAAAGCGTGTGTGTGTACACACAAACACAGGAATATGTTGAGGGAATTTGAATAGTGTCGTCTGACACTATGCTCAATCATAAAGAGCTCCTTCAGCACACACCGTGTCACGGCCAGGTGTCGGCGTCTGGCAGGAACGGGATGGCCGGCTCACAGCTCGGCACTCTAAACACGGCAGAGGCTGCGAGTGCCGCGGCGGCCGGCGGGAGATCCGATTTCATCTCCCAAGTTTGGTAATCGACGAGAGCGTGGCTATAAAGGATTTGCTGTGCGTGTGTTAGCGTGTGCTTGAGCGGCTACGACGGGCTGTCTCCACGCGCCGGCTCGTGTTTCCAGTCGGAGTATAATTACGTGTGTGAGGGGAGTCGTGAAGACGGGCAGAGACGCAGAGAGCTGACCGCAGCCCGGGATCTGTCTGGATCGAGCCTTCCTGCTCAGGGGCATTGAAAAAAAAAACAAACACCCAGCCCATCTGCAGGTGTGTGCATGCGAGAGAGCAGGGAGGAAAAGGTAGGAAAAAAAAAGTAGAAGAAGAAAAGAAAAAAAAAAAAACAACAACACACAACCCGTAGAAAAAGAAAGTTGTTTCGAAATCTTGTCTCTCTCTCACTGTCTGAACACAGAGTCTTTTTATACGCTCTCCAGCTGCTATTAAAGTCCTCAGATACGGAGGGTGCGAACTAGCAACATTCGGTCTACTAATCCAGCCAGAGGTCGTGTGTGTGTGTGTGTGTGTGTGTGTAAGAATGTGACGAGTGACACTTCATCTTGAACACTAAAGCAGCATCTCAGTCATTCGCCTCCTCGGTTCCTGTGCCAACAAGGTGAACACAAACACAGGTGTGTGAGCCAGAGTGAAGGAAAACGTGTTCGGCTTTGCGCATGCTGGACAGCTGAGAACTTGCACACACTCATACCGCTGCTGGTCCCTCAGCCTAAGAGCTCCGGCTCTTTACAGTGTTCCTCTTTCATCAGAAGCAAGTTTTCACGAGAAAACAAAGCTTCAGTGACAATAGTTGTCAGTACGGTACGTACGTACACACACACACACACACACACACTATCCAAACACTCTCACTTCAAAACAGCAACACTTAAACAGAGGAAAACTTTGACAGCAGCGTTTACCTTTGATGAAACAATTCAACTACTATTGATAACGTGACCCGATAACGTGACTATAAACAGTCCTGAGTGTGTACCACGTATCAGTACACCACTCACTAACGTAACACAACCCCTTCCACTAGACCAGTCCACTCAGCCCTACTTTCACACTTCTAATAAATATACTCCATTTTATAAATACAACCAAACTAATATGAAGGAAACTGGGTGCACATACGTAACACGGTCGTTAGTAATCGTTGTTTGATTCCTGAATTTTCCACTCACCAAACACAAAGTTAAACGCTAATTTAAACACACACACATATTGTTATTTATTATTATTATTAATACATTTAATCGAATGGACTTGAACGTTTGTTAGACTAAGGGAAGTTGTTTAGAATGATCAGCCTGTTCCTTGGTTTGTTTCGACTTTATTCTTCTTATACTGTCGTGTTATTATTGTATACATGGGCTGGGCGAGATGACAATAATGATATTATTATTATTATTATTATTAATAGCGCATCATGATACTTGAGGACGTTTCTACGATATACAATGCAGGTCACGATATATAACCGAACTAACAAATTGTCCGCAAAACACTAATAAAACAATGGAAAAACCCCCGCTGCATGGTCATCGACGGTACTTTAACGCCTACAAAAAAAAAAATTCTTGTTTTTTTTTAATTACGTCAAATCACCGACATTCAGTATCATTTCATTTGTAATGATTACAAACAGTATGGGATATCTCAGAACAGTGTACTGTGGAAGGATTGATCGGGATATGGATATTATATGGATATATCGGCCAGCCCTACTGTACAGTATTTCGACCTTTGATGTTCTGTATCACTCGGTCCATCGCGTCATTTAAATCCATCATTCCTTCTTCTCGTTCGGAACGGTTTCAGCTGCCGGATACAGAGAGTCATTTACTGGCTCTTTTATTCGCTTAGCAACTTGTTTCTATTTCCTTTTTTTCAGTATCTTCATATTCTGTGATTTTTTATAACTGTGCGGAGGGGGTTGCGGTTGGAGACTGGAAGGTAGTATTTATTATTTTATAGGATATTTTATGCTTTGCATGCAACATTGCTTTTGTTAGCTACGAACTGAGGTTTGTTTTCCCCTTACGTCTTGTTTCCTAATGCATACTTGGCTCTATAAATGTTAAAGAAACGTTTTTTTGGATAAATGATTCGACTGTTTAGATATTGTGTGTGTCGAGTCCAATTCCCAGCCTAGCAATACTGTTCTATTTATCCTTAAACACAGACAAATATCTGTCTTTGAATGGCACATCTTCACATCGGCTTATTAATCCACATGCGTGAAGACACTCGCGCACAATCACAAGCTGTGGATCTTTTACTCGTCACTACACTTCACGATGGATGTGTGTGGTGTTCTTGGTAAACGCCACCTCGAGTCTGGTCCAGCGGGAATGATTGTGTTGATTACTACTAGAAGTGTGTTTAACACGAAGGAGTTAAAATGCAGAACCGAGTTCCAAATGGACTTAAATCTCTGAGCCGGTGCTGGAATGAATGTCTGCCTCGTGGTGGACAGGAAATTAACCCGGATCTGTCCCCTCCCTCCGGCCTACACATACACGCTCCTTCTCTCTGTCTCTCTCTCTCCATCTTTCTGAACATATCTACACCCCCCTCCGTCTTTCTGAACATATCTACACCCCCCTCCGTCTTTCTGAACATATCTACACCCCCCTCCGTCTTTCTGAACATATCTACACCCCCCTCCGTCTTTCTGACCATATCTACACCCCCTCCCATCTTTATGAACATATCTACACCCCCTCCCGTCTTTATGAACATATCTACCCCCCCCTCCGTCTTTCTGAACATATCTACACCCCCCTCCGTCTTTCTGAACATATCTACACCCCCCTCCGTCTTTCTGACCATATCTACACCCCCCCCGTCTTTATGAACATATCTACACCCCCCTCCTCCGTCTTTATGAACATATCTACACCCCCTCCCGTCTTTATGAACATATCTACACCCCCCTCCTCCGTCTTTATGAACATATCTACACCCCCTCCGTCTTTATGAACATATCTACACCCCCTCCCGTCTTTATGAACATATCTACACCCCCTCCTCCGTCTTTATGAACATATCTACACCCCCTCCGTCTTTATGACCATATCCACACCCCTCCCGTCTTTATGAACATATCTACACCCCCCTCCCGTCTTTCTGAACATATCTACACCCCTCCCGTCTTTCTGAACATATCTACACCCCCTCCGTCTTTCGTGACCATATCTACACCCCTCCCGTCTTTATGAACATATCTACACCCCCTCCCGTCTTTCTGAACATATCCACACCCCTCCGTCTTTCGACCATATCTACACCCCTCCGTCTTTATGAACATATCTACACCCCCCTCCGTCTTTATGAACATATCTACCCCCCCCTCCGTCTTTCTGAACATATCTACACCCCCCTCCGTCTTTCTGACCATATCTACACCCCCTCCCGTCTTTATGAACATATCTACACCCCCCTCCTCCGTCTTTATGAACATATCTACACCCCCCCTCCGTCTTTGACGCCATATCTACACCCCTCCCGTCTTTGTGAACATATCTACACCCCCCTCCTCCGTCTTTATGAACATATCTACCCCCCCTCCCGTCTTTATGAACATATCTACACCCCCTCCTCCGTCTTTATGAACATATCTACACCCCTCCGTCTTTATGAACATATCTACACCCCCTCCGTCTTTCTGACCATATCTACACCCCTCTCCGTCTTTATGAACATAATACTACACCCCTCCCGTCTTTATGAACATATCTACCCCCCCCCTCTGTCTTTCTGAACATATCTACACCCCTCCGTCTTTCTGACCATATCTACACCCCCTCCCGTCTTTATGAACATATCTACACCCCCCCCCCGTCTTTGTAAACATATCTACCCCCCCCTCCGTCTTTCTGAACATATCTACACCCCCTCCGTCTTTCTGACCATATCTACCCCCCCTCCCGTCTTTATGAACATATCTACACCCCCTCCCGTCTTTATGAACATATCTACACCCCCCTCCGTCTTTATGAACATATCTACACCCCCCTCCGTCTTTCTGAACATATCTACACCCCCCTCCTCCGTCTTTATGAACAAATCTACACCCCCCTCCTCCGTCTTTATGAACATATCTACACCCCCCCCCTCCGTCTTTATGAACATATCTACAACCCCCTCCTCCGTCTTTATGAACATATCTACACCCCCCTCCATCTCAGTCTTTCCATCCTTCTCTCGGAGTTTGAGTGCATCTTTAAAATTAAGGGGAAAAAACCCCTAGAATATATTTGTCATCTAAAATGCTAAAACTAGAGCCTCACAGCACTTCCAGCACCCCACCTATTTCTTCTTCTTCCAGTTTGTGTGTGTGTGCGCGTGTGTGCGCGCGCGCAGGCTGGGAGGTGCTAGTCTTTACAGTAAACCATACATCACCATTCATCACACCCTCTTAAAACAATTACACTACCAGTGTGTGTCCTGTGATCTCACCTCTTCTAGGGCTCTCATGATTGAAGAGAATTCCATTCACAGCATAGAGATTATACGCCTCCCTGAAGTTCACTACTATCCAGTACGCATACAGCTTAGCAGCACCTGTGAAACACACACACACACAAACACAGTTAATCTGAAAGTATGGACAGTCTGGTGTTCATGACAAAGCCGTTTGAAGCGACGTTGTGAAATGGGGCGCGTCTCAAATCAGCTCCCCAGGTCGTAAATCAGTACATGGAGTACACAAGTTGGAGCAGTGGTAAGGACTGTGGCTCACTACACCGCTGGAACACTGATGACTCAACTTCCGGCGTCATGACTACGTACTCGTGTTATAAAACGGGCAGGACCGATATCTTTGACATTATACGTCATAAGTTTGTTAGCTTAAAGTCACATGCATTTATGTCATGGTACTTCAAGCAAAATCATAAGCTAGTTAGTGGATTTGAAAAAAAAAAATCGTTAAGCTCTTAGCACTGACGCTCAAACAAACTGAATACAGAATGTCAAATAAAAGTTAAAAATCACTAACGTAAGGAATTAGTTGAGATCCACAACAATAATAACAAGCTCCTTACATTTGTAGACGAAGTCGGCTGAGAGTCCGTCTGCCTTTTTTTTTTTTTCCGAGCTGAGAGGAGTCATAAAAATATCTTCATTTCAGTAAGCGAACATAGTAAGCGTAGATGCTCCCTGGTTTTTGGGGTGCATTGTGGGATTTTTAAGGGAGCGAGCGCTCCAGTGCCCTTATAATGGCAGACTCCCTGATCAGTGCCCTGACTACTGAACTACCCAAACGGAACCAGCAGCTATGAGTTTCCCTTCATCGTTAGCAAAGTAGCTTCATAGCAAACCTAAAGGAGCAAACTTCAGAGACCAGACATGATTGACTAAAGTGCTTCCAGTCAAGGCATTGCAATACCTGGCTCGTTTCATTTTTCTGGCCCAGAAATAATCTCCATCCTCAGGCACATCACAGCAGCCGAGCTCGGCCTCTTTTTTAACCTTATGAGGGTGCGTTTCAACTGAAGGGATCAATTTGTGGGAAGGAGGAAGCTAGTCAATCACAGCAACTGTGATTTATCTTGCAGGTGGCAGAAGGCTCTACGAATGAGTGTGTGCGTGTGTGTACCATAAGGTGAGCGAGGGTAGAACGGCGTGGTCTCTTTCTGTGGGATCTCCTGCACTTTCCCGTACAGCTCGCTGGTGGAGGCCTGATAGAAACGCACGTCATCCGTCAAGCCGCATGTCTTTATTGCGTCCAACAAACGCAACGTCCCCACGCCGTCCACATCTGCAGTGTACTCTGCCAGGTCGAAGGAAATCTGAAGGAAAGAAAAAAAAAACCCCACACAATCTCATTAATTAGAAAGAAATACTCCTCAACTTTATCCGCTGTATTGTAACAAACACGTGTGTGTGTGTGTGTGTGTGAGATGATCACAGCCACGATTCCCTGAGAAATGAGCTGAACACCTGTTCGCTCCAGACACGCCCACAATGCGAGTCTACGGGCAGTTCAGATTCACAAGCACATCTTTTACACTGGACTTCAACTTCCGACCTCAATCCGGACCGTAGAATCCATCACTACCTTCAACCCCCCCCCCCAAAAAAGCAGCTAAAGACCCACCTCTTCCATGAGCACGTAACTAACAACAAATGACACTGGCTCTCACACCTCAACTTTGTGCACTTGTTAAAAGATCTTGTACCGATAGATCGCTTTGCTTGTGTTTCCTCATTCGTAAGTCGCTTTGGATAAAAGCGTCTGTTAAATAAATAAACGGAAATGTCGTCGGATGAGATGGACATAAAGTGTACCAAAGCTGTTCTTAAATACAGTAGTTATTAGTCTTGTTTCCTGAGTAGACAAAAAGCCCAAGAGGCTCTTAAGGAATAAAAGCTGTCCAGGGCAGGGGTCCAGTTCAATAAACTGTCAGGAGACCAAAATATCCGACTGGTGTCCCGGACCAACGCTACCTTTAACTGAAGAACTTTGTTTCTTTGTTTTAAGAGTAAAATGTGAATAGTTATAGGAGAAGAATCGATGAAGGACTGGCGTCGTGAAGCAGACATTTTACATTCTTTTCTAATAACAGCACCGCACTGTGGTTTTAGTATTTTATTCTTCTAATATCACATTGATTTGCCAACAAGTATGATTTTTATTTTTTATTAATAAATGGCACATGGTACCGTTTATCCATTTATAATTATATCTAATGATATGGAACATTCACGAGACAAGACAGAGTGCATCATGATTAGGTTTAAAAATGCCAGACTATTCCTTGAAGCCATCTCTCGGTGTTTAAAGTCTCCGCCCACAGACGTAACCCGTGTGATGCAGCAGTTTGTAACACTGAATACTTTGCAGTAACAGCTCTCCTCCCACCTCACACACACTCGCACAAGGAGCTGAGACACGTCCCCGACACGTGACGGGGGAACCCAAAAGCCACCGCCAGAGGAGAGCGATGACTAAGTGAGAGAAATCTGACGAGAGCGAATACCGGTTAAAAATGGCTCTTCCTCTCAACACCGACACTCTTTTCACTTACACGCCTCCGCACGGCGTTCCATCGAGACAAAAACACGTCTGTGGTGGGAGGCTGATCAGAATCAGAGCGTGTATTTACCACACCTCAGAGAGAAAGCTGCGAACACTGACAGCTGATTAGTGCGAGATGGAGACTAGGTCTTCGTAGAAGACTGATGGCATTATTTTCAGACGTGTGTGGGTGAGCGCGAGAGCTGAAGCGGCGAGACTGGACCAGAAAAAGAACAGGGCGAGTATGAAGAAACGGTGCAGCCGCAGAACGCTGACGTCATCCCGCGGTCTCTGGTTCGGATTGTTTACAGACTCGCTCAGCTGTGTTGCCTGGTGATCGGTAGCATGAAGCGGCCATCGCAAATACGGGCTAAGTGATGGGGACGAGTCAGTGTGGAGAACCGGCGCTGGATTCTGTGCTGGACAACGCCATTGACATTAGCTGCGTTCTTACCATTAGAACGATCAGTTAAACCGATCGAACAGAAACACGTCATTGTAAATAAGTAAATAATTAAACAAATAAATAAATAAGAGGGGGGGTTATACTGCTTCAGAGTATGACGTATTTATTTTACTTCATTTCATTACTTCATTTAGATTCATTTTTGCCAAAAGTCCAGATATCAGTAAGAAAATCTGACCTGTGTTTCACAACGCCACAGAGACTGTGAGGCAATCGGAGAAAAGCTTGGTTTCTGTTACATGCAAATGATCTCCTCAGAGTGAGGCAGAGGAAATGAAGTGCATTATTCAAATTTGATGACTCAAACATCAAAACACAGTTGTACGGGGAAGGGAAAAGAAAAGAAAAAAAAAAAGGGGGGTTCTTATACATCCACAGATTTTATTCCCAATGCGCTGTACATTCATTCAGAGAGAGATTTCCAAACAAAACGCACCAAAGGCTGAGGTGTACATGATCTCTCCACGTCCCCCAAACACGTAAAGTCGTTCTACTGTTCAAAGTGGAGCGTAAATACTCGCACACAGACTTGTTTCGGGCATTTCCGACACAATGCTCTTTACTAAGCCTAAAGAATGCCACAGAGCTAAATCATCTGAAAACCGAGTCCCGTTCTTCCTCGGTGTGCCACTGCAGCCGAGTCTCCAGTAGGAGGCAAAATCTGAAGGTCCAGCTGAGAGTTCATTCCATTTTCACATTTTTATTTATTCATTCTGCTAATTTTGGAAATAATATTTTTTATCGAAATGATCAGACGAAGGGGAGTGTGTGATTTAAACAGGGGTAAAGTGGAGGCCGGATGTTTTCACCAAGTGCTCGCTAAATTAAGTCTGACGCTCCTAGGCGTGTCAGGATAATTACTGTACTTTATTGTCTTAGTGTATGATATATGGACCTCGATATTGCCCATGCGTGTTTGGTTACATAAGAATGAACGTCGCCAATGTTTTAGCCGCTCGCGCTACTTCCGTCCTCTCGTCTGCTCTAGGCGTGTCGAATTAAACCCTCGAACTTTACTCAAATTTAAGATAAGAATGCACATTCGAAAGCGAGAACCGTGTGCATTCGGATGGAAGACGTGTAGCAAGCACGAGCACCGATTTCAATTCAAAGGTTCTGTCGAAAAAAATTTAACACACGAGACACAAATAATAGAAAAACCTAGAAAGAATAGTCGTAGCGTTCGAGATAATCCAGGCGTAGTCGATAAGGTCCGGGTTCGAGCCGCTTAAGCAGCGTGAGCTGAAGCTGAACAGCGGATGAACGGAGGTTTACACACAACATAAACGATAATATTACAACTCGCTTCTGCACAAAATGACTCGAACTTAAGTAAGGCGCTAGGTAGGACGGTACGTCACGCTATTAATACACTCTCTAACGACGCAGTAAAACACGGACAATGAAGAAAGGAAGCGTAAAGAATTCACAGTGTCGTATTCCAATGTCGGAATATTCTTAAAATGACAATAATATTGTTTAGCACAATTATTTCTGGACAATATATCGCTCCCACACACTCACTGCAATATTTACACATTCCTGCCTTGACTCTGTTCCATTTTTGCGACAATATAGTATTGAATTTGTCACTATTATATACCTCACCTGGCTGCTACCACAATAGCTGCCATGTCCATATTTAATAGAAGCTAATCTGCTGAAGACTAAGTCACAGCGTGATATGTTCACATTTATACCAATTTTTAAACGATATGGTGATTCTCCTGCACTACCGGTTATATCGGACACTTCCGCACGAAAACTGTGTAGTGTTCGGCGCTACACCGTCACTCGCCGTGTCTGTTGTGCTGTTCGAGTAGTACCTAC
Source organism: Ameiurus melas (assembly GCA_012411365.1). Classification (NCBI taxonomy): domain Eukaryota; kingdom Metazoa; phylum Chordata; class Actinopteri; order Siluriformes; family Ictaluridae; genus Ameiurus; species Ameiurus melas. The sequence goes on along the minus strand of CM022763.1, from coordinate 22,432,851 downwards.
GGTCCTGTGTTGTAAGCACACGTCTGCACGTGCCCTTTGTGTAAAAACGTGTAGATCTTATTGAGCTCCATGTCTCATGGAGTTAGTGTGATATTTAAATGCAGCACCGCGATCCTGGAGGAATGTCGTTTCGTTTCATGGTGTACCGTACCGGCTGCATGAGGTTGAAATGACAATAAAGCCACTCGAACTTCGTGCACGTTGACTTCACGTTCTTCCTGTCTCCAATATTCAACCACAACGAGCCGTGACCGCTGCAGAGGTCCGTAGGAATGTGTTCGTTGTTGGAAACGATTAGGGGCGTATTAGTGAAGGCCCGACTTTAGCATATTACCCAAAGACAATTAAAATTCAACCTAGAAGCAAATACTCACAACCGTCAAACCAATTGGAGGTAGAAAAAAAGACGACCAGCCGTGAGTGAGGAAAAGCAAGGGTCCAGTTTTTATTTCGGTCCACCACCCGAGATCCACACCAATGAGAATTCCCAGAAGTGATCTGACAATTTATATCTTATGTACACAGTCAAAAACCAGTAAATTTCAGAAAGATTAAGATCTCGATACCAATAGGGTTAAAAAGAGCTCATCTATATTCACCATGAGGTTTAAAAAAAGCTTCTAAAAAAATACAATGAGGATTACAAACGCTTCTCAGACAGTTACTATTGGGGGACAAGCTTCTCATGATAACCATGAGATTAAAAAAAAGGCTTATCAAGATTACCATGAGGAAAAAAAACCCTTTTCAAAAATTTACCATTAGGATTGAAAAGAAGAGAGAGAGAAAAGAAAACAATTTGGTCTCACAGGTGCAGTGTGACGCAGCTACTCATATAAATAGCTCCTCACGGCTTCTCTCTTAAACATTCAAGGCCCATGTCTACAGCATGCCCGACCCTTCCCCGCGAGACAAGAATCTTTTATCCTCTGCATTAGGAGTGTCTCTTACCTTTTTTTCTTTATCTTCTGGTTTATAATTTACTTTCATATCTGTTTTATATTTCTATTTTATATATGGCCACACTACCTGCAAGTGGTCCACTGCACTCTCCACTCCACAATATCACATCATCCCTACAATATCTCAATACCCCTATTTATTATTCCTATAAAGTTAATGTTGTGTATGTGTGAGAGAGGGAGAGACAGAGAGAGAGAGTGTGTAGGTCTCCCTCGTGTTTATTTTATGTATATTTTTAACCACAACATTAGGAAAGTAGACAAGTATACAGCAAATCTATTTGCTGAGCATGCAGATCTTCACTGCAAGCAGTCAGAGATGAGGTTTATACTGAACATGAGGAAACACACACACACACACACACCTCCCTCTTCTTCATCTGCTTCTCTTTATCAACACTCCTCCTCCGCTCCTCAAGCCGTCCACATGTCAGCATGGGAATTCATCAGCCAATTAAATTTGTGCTTCATTTGATACTTACGTCTCTTTTTTTCCTTTTCCCCTCACTAGTCCTTTCTCTCTGACTGGCAAGACACCTCACCTCATCTTTCACCGCCTCTCCGATATAAGCGTACAGACACTGCAGTGAGCCCGATCGCTCTGAGCTGCAGTAAGAGCCTGACGCTGGTCTGTGCCGTACTCATCACACTAGATTCGAGTGTGTTGATGCACAAAGTCAGATTAGGCTTAAAAAAAGAGGAACCATTAGACTAGGATTTTCTTTTTAAATGACTCGGATTTACCGAGAACTGCTTAAAGGAGCCGTCCACCATTTTTCCGACCTTCTTCAGCGTGTGTGCGATTTCCACAATTATTTGTAAGAATAAAAATGTGTTAAACATAACTAAGAAGTAAACAGGCACACACACATACAAAAAAAAACCCAAACATGTATGTTAAAATTCTTTTGCATAATTAAGCTCCAAATCTGAACGTCACCGTTGTGAGTTGGGATTATGTTTTTGGTGGGAAGAGTTTATGGTTATAATTAAAGAAAGCACCGGTCCAATTCCCAGATCGGACATTTGATCCGGTAACAAACAACAAAGTTTGGAATTGGATTTGGAAAAGAAATCGACTTGTGGAACTGAAAATGTTTATATATTAAAACACGACTTGGGTATTTTGATTTTTTTTGGTGGATTGATTTGATTATATTTAAACATTATATTATTTATTACATTTACAATGGAAGAGTTGTGTGCACGAGTTTAACTAAAGTGCTTCAGTAATTATTTATCTATCCATTTCCTTTTAAGCGTGGTAGTTTTTAAAAAAAATATCGGATGGGTATCGAATCGAGATCAGATATTCAAGCTTTCAGTACCGGCCGGGGGTGTGGGGGGGGGTACTGGCGATCGTCCCATCTCTAGTTTTATTTTGATTCATTCGTTCTTTTTTTCCAACAGAAATCAAAGAGAACATAAAAAAATGCATAAATATCTGAGATAATGTGAATCTACGACAACCCCTACACAACAACGACCTATAAATAAGAACTTTATTTCAAAAGTGTAACAAGGTTCGAACTCGAGTCTTTATACGGCATGTTGATGTTTATTAACAGAATTCAACAGCTGTCCCATGACTTCCATTATAAGCGAGTAAACAAGTTTTCATTCCCCCCCCCCCACCCCCAGGACAGAGAAACCTCAGATGTTGTGTAGAATTTTCAAATACACTACAGCAGCTGTAGATAGAGATTATACAGAATCATTCTCGAGTATCCCTTTAAAAAACTCGTACACAGTCCAATTCTCCCAATATCGATCACTGTCTGAGGTGTACAGGCCCTCCCGCTCTTTGTCTCACACACGTGTGTGTGTGCGCGTGCAGACTCTTGCCGCAGGTTAACTTATTGCTGACAGCAGCTAACAGCTTCCACATGTGAGCAGACCCCCACCCCCACCCTTTAACCAGTGCACCTTTGGATCTGACACATACACACACAGGGCATGTTGTGTCATCTCAGTTGACAGGTGCTGTCAGTTAGAAGTTTGAAAGAACGAGAGGAGCTATTGTGTGGTTAACTGTGTGTCAGAACAGTTATGTGCACACCAAACAGCGATAGCATACTGACAGGCTAAGCGGCATTTGTGCTGAAATCCCCCACAGCATCACGGCACTGGAATTCAACTACGCCGCCGTTACGGTGCCCTAAATACAACTATCCATTATGCACAGAGCTACACACACACTCCTGTGCAATCCGGTGGGTCCAGCCCGTTTTTCCAATGTGACAACTTAATAATAGAGCTCACATGCGAACAAATCCACATATGCATATTATATACACACAGAGAGAGAGAGAGAGAGAGAGAGAGAGAGAGAGCCATAGCACTGCTATTTATATAGCTGGATTGTAATTTATTTGCGTAATGCGATTAAGAGTGTTCCCTTTCGAACCTTCATCTCTTCAACTCCGCTTAAAATCCAGGTTCATCGACATAAAGTATGAACAAACAGGGATGTACGGTTCCTTTAAAAAAAAATTAACGTCTTTCATTCATTCAAATATTAATAAGCTTACAATTTACAGTGCCACAGATGAAGACCCTACAGCAACAAGCTAGACTGAATCCCAAATGGCTTCCTATTCACTTTACATGCTCACTACACAGGGAACAACATACAGCATGACTCTAATCACTCAGTGCAAATTTACACATCTGTGCCTTGCTTTCATTATTATTATTATTAATATTATTATTATTATTATTATTATTATTATGATTAATAATAATAATTATTATTATTATTATTATGACTTGAAACATTGCATCCAACACTGGGACTTGCATTAGGAGACTAAATCCAGAAAATGTGAGCTCAGCAGTTAGATTTTGGTTTCATACAAGTACATATTGTTAATATTAATGAGCAAACTCTCTACTACTGCAGCGAAAGAGAGACCTGAAGGAGAGCAAATACATAAGTCGTGAACGTCAGCAGGATTTCTTGCTGCGACGGCTGAAATGCACAAATGTTACAAAGAAAGTAAAATCCTAAATGAAAACCTTCTCAAAGCGTCGTTCTGAAAGAGTTCACATGTATTATTCAGGGGGGATGTGAGGGCTGAGAGACCGGCTGAGCACGAGACGGCACTTTCAGCTAATACAGCTCAGGTGTGTGTGTGTGTGTGTGTGTGTGTGTGTGTGTATATAGGTATTTCTGAGAAGTGTCTGGGCTCAATGCGCAAAAACAAAAGTTTTATTTTTGTTGTTTGCTTGTTTTTAAAATGCTCAAATTTGAAGGACTACCCAATTTTAATAAATAAGACGGCCTATACAGATGAATTATTTATTGAGAATGATATTTTACATGAGAATACTGACTTGGATTAGAGGGAAAGTGTGGGGTTGGAAGAAAGAAAGAAAAAAAAGCCCTGCCATGTCCCTCCGAGTACACGCAGGATAAACACGTTCTTCCTGCAGCGTGCACACAGATGAAGGATCCCCCTCCGCACCCCCAAAAAAACTTATAATAAAAGTAAAAACACGTTGAACTTAATACGCTTCTCATCATGAAACAAAATACAACTTCAAAATATATTACTCAAAATGTCTAAACGTATTCTTTTTTCATCATAACCTCATACTCTATAAAAATCAACTAAATTCGAGTTATTTTTTACTTGCCAAGCTTTTATTTTAAATATAGTGTTCAAACTGCAGCAGTTATGATCGTAAAACCTACCTTCAAAATGAAGGTTTATTTACTCTTCCACAATATACGTTTTTAATCAATAGCATATTAACAGTAGACTGATGTTATTTAAGCATATTCATTCTCTTCTGCTAAATTAAACCGTCTTAACACACCTCGTCTTTCACTTTAACGCGAGCGTGAGTGGAGGTTCATTAAATTACAAGGAAACAAAAGTATACACTAAGATGCAGTGAATTAGCTCATGATCTGTAATAAACCAGCAGTGTAAGTATATAATAACCTTTTCAATGACTAATGTAAATCACCTTTTCTCGAACACCGTGGTTGTGCGTGCGGTGTTCTACACACGCTCAGAGAGCTATTATAGAAATAACCGCAGGACGTTTCTCCAAAAAGCGTGAGCTGCTTGAGGGGATGGATTCGTGACAGGAATGTGTCAGTTTACTCCCAGATACACCCCCCACTACAGAATAACGTTTCAGACATACTCAATCAAAACTGTGTGCGTGTGAGCGAGAGGACGTGTGCGCACGTTTCTGCAAAGAACGTCGCGGTCCTGAAAAGCCTGTGCGCTGTAAATCAAATCCTCTGCGTAGTCCCCCCCCCCGACAGCTTGACGCTGATGGACTATTTGACATATTTAGTCGTCATGACACACGGTGCGGCGTGCGAAGAACACGATCGGCGCTCGCAAATAAATCTGTCAGGTGCGTGCTCGTCGTTAGGGAACACCTATCCGCCGTTTCGGCGCATTCCTTCGGCGCCATCGCTGGAGGAACCTCGTCCCGGAAATGCCCTCCACTCATAGAGACATTATTTTTTTTCCCTATAATTATTATTTTTTTTTTTACAGCATAAAGTGGCGTATTACGTTTCAAATAAAAATATACACTGGAAGTAATGTAAAACCGGTAGAAGTGTCGGGACCTTGCAGGAGCATACGGAGCGATTCAATGCATTCTATGCAGCTGGAGAAGGCATTCCTGGGCCAGGGGGTGCATGCAGGAACAAGCTGGAGTGAAACGGACGTGGACGTCGTGCCGATGGCACGTCGAAGGTGAATTTAGTGTGATAAAAGACGGAGCACACTGCCTGGGAATAAATCACAGAAATTCTGTCAGGCCCCCATGGAACATGAACTGGCCTACAGTGATTCATGTCTTTCACGGCGAAATAAATCAGCACGTGTGGGTTTTTGCAGTGCCACGATAAATCCTGCTTTTAATCTGGTTGTGGTGATGTGATGTCATTCTTCTGAATAAGGCCTCATTTGTTAGTGGTGACATCAGCCGAGGTAAGGCTGATTTACACACACGCACGCAAAGTTACGCAATAAGAGCGTGTGTGTGTTTCATGCTTTAATTATAAAATGAATCACTCGTAATAACCCGGTGTACAGGTTGGTCGTGCCCACCGTATTAGAAACGTATTCCGAAATATATTCGAGTTAAGAAAGCGCTTCTAAGTGAGCGGTGTGGCACGGCGAGACCGTTCGTCACCTCATCACACGGGACGTTTTCACACGACATGCATCATAATACTCGTTCAGAACAACTCTGATTTCGATTCTACTCATCTTCAAAACGGTTTCAAAAGGAGCATGAAGAAGAAATCTATACAAAAAGACACTTCGATATTTAACCGGCCGCATGCTCCTGTCCCGAGCGGGTGCACGCTACGACACGAGCGGTCATTCCCCACAATTGCTGACGAACAAAGTTTAGATGAATAAGGCACTGAGACACTGTTTATAGAAATAGAATTATTACATCCGAACGACTCGTTTGGTCCATCAGCATTTCACTTCACGAAAACATACGCAAACCCCCAGAGCCGTTTCCTCAATCTCACAGCCCTTACTCTTTAATCCCGACGCAAACAGACCTCCAAATGCTGTTGGGGAGATTTGGATATGTGTGTGTGTATGCATGTATGTAATAATATTATTATTTATATATATATATATATATATATATATATATATATATATATGTATGTATGTATGTATGTATATGTATACACACACACACACACACACACACACCTCTCCAGCTGAGCCAAACAGACAGTACTCTGAGGGATTTGCGCACACACACTGCTGAGTCAATGCCTACCACCAAGATACAGCACAGTACACTTTAATCTGGGATTCAGCACCACCAGCGGCTTCGTCCACATCGTCTATACACTCCAAGATTCATAAATAAACATTGTGGAAAAAAACACACAGTGAGTGGAGAGGAAAAAATGGCTTAGTTTTCTAATAGGGAGAAATCATTCTATTTGCTATTATCATTCTTTCTTCACACACACACACACACACACACACACACACACACACACACACACACACACACACACACACACACACACACACACACACACACACACACACACAGTGATGCACACACATACAGCGACACACACTGACACTTTGCTGCACCCTATGGGTCAGAGTAAGAAATGTGTGTTAAAAGCCCAGTCACACTATAACACGCACACACTATAATCCAGTGACAACAGATTACAGCACAGATTATTATAGAAGTAGGGATGCAGCGATACCGAGACTTTTTAGCAAAATGTCATCCAAAATTATGCATACTTATTTATGATATTCTATCTCTCTCTATATCTTAGTTATGATACTATATCTATCTATCTATCTATCTATTGATATATAAACTATAAAATAATATATTAAACACACACACACACACACTTGCCTATACATACACAACCCGGCAAAGGTTTAGACACACTCACTCTACTATTTTCCACATTTTAGAATAATACAATTCTAAATAATCATAGAATAACATTTTTTCGAATGAAAGAAATGAATATGTCGGCATGATTATATTTTTGTCTACGACACTGATTTCATACACCTTCAGATCAAAAGGTTTTTAAGATCATGAGACACATTTCATGCGAGTGTCTCTAAACTTTGGCCCGGGAGTGTACACCTGGTACCAGGTCATACTACGTGGTGTAAGGCTGTGCTAATGAGCAGAGGACCCAGTGACTACGTTTACATGCACATCAATATTCCGATATTAATCTGAATTCGGTTATATTCCGATTAGTAGTGGGTCGTGTAAACGCCACTATCCGATTACCCGATTCAGATAACACTCTTATTCGCCAAATTCTGACGCTCACCCCTGGAACATGCCTGTTTTAATCGGATATTTGTTGCATGAGATATACACGATGCTCAGTCCGCAAGGCATTGTGGGTGCGAACAGATGCTCAGCTGTAGGCTCGGCATTTAGGAATGGAAACTCAAGCACACTCACAAAACCATGCATACAGGAAAATTCCAATGCCTGTATGCATATAAACCTCGTATTCAGAATATGTCTGCAACACAAATACAGAGCTAAAACGGAATTTAATCGGCATGTAAATGGAAACGATCTGGACTTATGCTTCACGATTAAAGATGGCAATCAAAGCAAAGCAGAATTCTTTGAGAATATATCCAGAGAAGGACCTACAGCGTCTTCGTACAATAAAACTAAGCAACGTCAAGGTGCTTTGTGAAGTGAGTTTATTCTAAACTGTCCACTGAACAACATCTCTGAAGGGACGGAGCACCGAGAACACGCTGAGAACACAACTCTCGCCTCCACCACCATCGGCACACAACAGGTTGCACACAAGCGAGGAGGTTAAAAAGCACTCCTTCGTCCACATCATCAATTATTATGGTATTATTTCATCACGCCTCACCACAAAGCAGTTCCACCTCGCCTGAATTATTCACGTCACTTCTCTTTTAGTCCATTCAGTTACTCTGGACTGTGACGGCTTTCCAGTGGGTTCGTGCTTTAGATACTGCACATCTGCTGCCTCACACAGCTCACCGAATTCACATACAGATGTTACAGGCACTGAGAGATTAATTATTCATCCGTTAACACAACTCGGCTGTTGAGCCGTTAAAGCCGTTACCGGCAGTCATGCTGTCACACCACGACGAAACAAAAAGCAACAACACCGCACAAAAAGTATTTCCAGTTGCATTTATCCAAGTCTTACATGGACGTGGTTTAGTAGAATCTCACAGGTGGTACACTGGATCAACTCTTATGGAAATTCTCCATGTGAAAGGATTTAGATATTTAAACTGACAGTGCTTGAAAACGGTGTGCATGGGTCAATAAAGCTGGGTGAATAAAGTACAGACTGCTACCCACCCCTCGATTTCCACGAACCTCACCCTGAGCATCGCTCCGCTCGTCTGTGATCAAAACGTTAAATTCCCCTTCCCAATCCCAAACCGTTACTACAGTAGCGCTCGCAACATCAGCAGCAGACAAGGCGAACGCTACTTTTCAGGAATATAACTTGAATATGAAAGCTCATCATCAGAAGAAGAAGAAAAGGAAGTAGGGACGCCAACGTCGGCGGAAACACACTTAACGTGAACGTACAGGTTGACGTGAGCTAGCTAGCGGACGTGCTATAAAGCGGGCGCGTCTTCGTCGGGATCCATTTCTGCTGACGGAGCAAAAACAAACAGGACATCTGGCCACACTGTGTCCGAAACGTCACTCACACGATGTTCGTTTCTTGTTTGTAGAGCTGTTGTATAAGAGCAATATTATCATGTTCTAAATATTCAGTAGGACTGCACTCTTAAATATAACCAGATTAAACAGCTTCGACATCTCACGAGGCAAACAAACAGGACATGTTCTCCTGAATTTGCCAGAAATCATAAAAAAAGGCATTCTGGGTATGTCCACGAGTGTATTCACTAATCCATAATCAGGTCACGTAATGTTTTTCCTACTAACCGAGTCCAGAACTCTCGACCTCTTCAAATGCAGGGACCGGGCGTGATGTGCCCTGTTGTTCGATTCCCTGCTCGGATGGAATTGGGTCATGTCTTTCGAACAGCAGAGTCCACCAAGGAAGAACTCCTCTAAGGACACTGATCAATATAAAGGGACTAGTGGGAACCATCAGCGCTTCAGTCAGAACTCCCCACATCCGGTCAGTCCGTTTTTCCCGTCCAAATTACATCCTCCTCTAGGACTTTCTTCTTGTTGCTCACTGCCTAAATAAAAGCACCCACACAGGTTCCTGGTTTCGCTCAGACACACACAAGCATTCATCTATTAACCAACCCACTGACTAACAGCCGCCTGACTACATCCCGCTATCCTGGACATGAGGGGCAAACATGGGGAAAGGTGGAATAAAGAAAAAGAAAGCATAAAGAAAGAGTGAATAAAGAAAGAATGAAAGAAAGCATAAAGAAGGAATTAATAAAGAATAAAAGAATAAAGAGAAAGAATAAAAAGAAAGAATGAATAAAGAAAGGATAAATAAATAAATAAATAAATAAATAAATAAAGAATGAATGAATGAATGAATGACTAAAGAAAGAAACTGTTCACACACTCGCCCACACTTCAGAACTATTACCGGACTGGATCACTGGTTCACTTCACACACCCAAACATATGCCAGTCATTAAAAAGCAGCTTGTGTGTGTGTGTGTGTGTGTGTGTGTGTGTGTTTGGGGGGGGAATGACGTAGGTGACCAACAGTCAGCAGATGATGAGAATCACTTTCATATACACACTGAAATGGTTGAGCGTTTACCTTCACATGACTCTGTGCTCCCAGGTTGTAGATCTCTGTGGGTTTGACTTCGTTGATAATTTTCACCAGGCAAGTGCTGTCAGTTAGATCCCCATAGTGCAACTTCATATCTACAGCACACACAAACACACACAGGTCTAATGAAATCATGAAATAAATATCTTGGTGGTATGATGAATTTTGACAGGATGGGAAATCAGGTCTTCAACATGAAAAAAAAATAAAAAACACCAAAGAATAAAGATAAAAGAAAGAGATAAAAGCTTGAAGCAAGACAGTCAATTAGCAAATCTGCTTCTAGTCATGGAAGAAACCTAGAAGCTGACTGACTTGACGGCTTCGTGTAGAGTTGAATCATACTGTAATTGTGATCGCAAGTTTTAGCGCTGTGATGACAATCAACTGTGATGATGTTGATCTACAAGGAAGTTAGCTAATTGGCCACCTCACAGCTCCAGGGTCTGCAGCACGACTCTGTGTGTGTGTGTGTGTGTGTGTGGAGGTTCTCTGGTTTCCTCCCACTGTCCGATAGCATGACAGTAGGTGAACTGGCTATGCTAAACTTAACACTATGCTATGGTGACCTCTGAAGGACGCTCCTCGCTCCCAGTGGTGTTGGATCCCCGGTATCCCGGACCAGGAGAAGCCGCTTACTGAAGATCATGGCAAATGATCCATTTTGGAAATGTGACTAAGAAGCAGTCTTATACTTACTACTTATACTGTAAGATTTATCCCATTGTAGGAATTTATCCTGATAATCAGTCTGTAAAGGATTCCGCAGAGGTTTTATTTTTCGGGCGATTGTTGCGGCCGAACATGCTCGATTTTACTGCGGCTTTTGTTCGACGCACGTGAACCGACGAGGGCTTTGACCGAATGCGTGTCGTGATGACACCACATGACGCGTCTTCGCCCGAAGCTACGCAGAATCTGCTGTGATTTGGGGAAAAAATAAATAAATAAAATCGCAAGCTCCTCCGAATATTGCGGAGTTTTCTTGACTTCGCGCGCATTTCTGCAATCCTAGAGAGACCGCATGATGGGCAAATTGGAAGAAATTTCTGTAATTTAGATTGACAGTAATATATATAAACATTGTTTTAAATTAAATGATACTAGAATTCACATTTATGCAGAGTGGGAAAAATGCATTGTGTATTGATCCTAATGAACTATATGGAAAAATTAGCTTTTTTTTTTTTTTTAAAAACCATTAAAATTATTGTTTTTTTAAAAAAAAAAAATTTTTTTATAAAGTGTGTTGATACTGAACAGTCAAGCAAGGCCGTGACCTAACAAGCTAAAAGGAGCTTCGTTTTGATTTTTGGTTTTATTTTAAGCATTGTAAATATTTTTGTAAACCTTTACTGCAATTAAGACTACAGTCTTTCAGACCATTTTTTATTTTATTTTAATTTTCCCCTCAGGTGCTTTTCCCTTAATACTGCTTGATGGAAACGCATTTAAAAGTCGAAAAGCATATACACACACACCCACCCCCAACACAGGCCCATTCACTAGCAAGGAAAAAGGATAGAAGCAACACCATTCCTATATCCAATGGCATGAAGATCCACTGCATCACACATGACGGTAGAAGATACATCACTGATTGGTAGGAAATAAATAAATAAATAAATAAATAAATCCCAGCTACCCATATGCAAAGTGGAACAGCACAAAGTCTGGTTTTCATGGCATACTTCAATTCAGTATGTTACAAACAAAAAAAAATAGCCAGACTATTTCTTATTATAATTTTTTTTTTTACAAACTGTGAGTTGGATCCAGAATATTACAGTCATGAAAACCAGACAGACAAGATCTCTCATGATTGAGGGAAAAAAAAAGAGAGACATACTGAAGAATATAATCAATTTAATTTAGAAAAGAATTTAATTAAATAAATAACTTACACCCTGCGGAACTGTCAGAACCTGCTGATATGTGGTAAAGTTAGTGTCGAGCACACAGTTTGCATATTATCCAACAGTAAAGTTACATTACAGACGAATTGCACATTATCCTTCACTTCTGGCTTTTTAAAAACACGGCACTGGCTTGCAATCACATCATATACATTTTAAATGTAGCGTTTAAACAAGAGCGGCTCGAGTTTGATGTCAATCAACAATATTAAGAACGTTAATAAAATAACACAAACACCACCACCAATTACTACAACTATTATAGATTTGAGTAAAATCCCAATGACTTAATAATATAATAAGTGTTCTGAACTTTAAAAAGCCTATATGTTCACCATTGTTCACAGTAACAGACCTTTTACACTCGCATTTATCCACGCGAGTGTAAAACAAGTAGGAAATCTGTGCTTAGAGCCGCTCATACACACAGGGAAATTAGTATTTATCACATGTGTGATTCCAAAATTCCCACACTGAACTGATATGCTTATTTCAGACTGCATACCAAAAGGTTTAAGAAAATGGTTTATCTGGCCTTTTTCAATTAGTTTCTCAAATCAACACAATACATGTTAAGGTGTGTGCATTCCGTTTCCCTAGTTTACGTTTAGAAACTCTGCGATGGCGTGTAAAGTCGTCATTGTTGCGGTCTTTCCACGGCTGGTTTGGAAATGTAATGTTTTACGGTGTGAGTGATGTGAATGAAGGTAAGACCTGGCATTATTCAGTTCATAGTTGGTTGGCAAATGCCATTACCATCTCCAAGTTTTGTCTGAAACGTGCCCGAAGCTAAAAGCCCTAGAGCAGAGATCAACTAAAACTGCACTGAGCAAACGAAATCGACCAACGATGCACTCCGCATTCTCAGCGTAGAGTTTCCAGTGGTGCTAAAAACACTGTCCAGCTCTGCAAAGCTGCATGAGCTGTCCAAATATCCAAACAAGGCATCAATCAAATGTTCCTTTACATTCCATCTGTCTGCATCTTGTGAGAAGCAAAATCAGTACTTACTCCCTCAATTACGCTGATCTAATCCAGAGTGCATGATCTCGAAGCGCAGCATAGGCAGTTTACCTGCTGTTACACTTTCCTACCACTAGGCTCTTGCGTACACACGGTCAGGCGTGTGTGGAAGAACATATGCACCTGCTCACGCATAAGCAAAACTAAACACACACTCTCATGAGCTGCCATGCAAGGTGCTATTCTGCCATCGGGAGCAACTTCAGGGTCTTGCCCAAGGACACTTCGGCATGTGGAGTCTCATGGGCCGGGAATCGAACCGACAACCTGCTCTACCACCTGAACCACAGCCGCCAATAATACTGTAAATCCCATTCAACGCATAGAAAGGTGTGTACTCTCAGTCTACGCACAAAACTAAACACGGTGGGTAAATGAGGCCCCTAGTTTCAAACATATAAAAAGGTGCATTTCAAATAATTACGGAAAACCAGCTTTCAGTGTAAAAACACATACCAACAATTTCTAAATAACTGAGGTACTGAGTAATGCCGAGCAAAGTGTTGTTAGGAACCCAGAAGTAAAATGAAATAAAAACGATGTGTAATGGTATTGAAAAGTTATGCATCACTCACTTCCTTCCGTGTGGGTCTGAGGGTTATGGTAAAGGTGCTCGATGCGGCCAGTGTTAAAGGAGCTGGACCTGCGCAGGATCCCGTGAACCTGCACACAAACACAAACGTGTCTTACTAGGACCTACTATTGGCAATTATTAATGCTATATGACACTTAAAACCTAAACCTGACCATAACCTCAGAAACCTTTGGGTGAATTAGTGTACTTTATTTGATGTAAACATTCAAAGAAACTGCAATAATCAAAGATGGCCATAGGAGGGTGCTTTAGTGCACAGTGACTGCGTTTACATGGACAACAATCCACTCTTAATCTAATTAGGACCATACTTTGATTAAGAAACTACCATGTAAACACCAACCTTAATCTAATTAAGGTCATAATCCAAGTAAGCTCTAATCGAATTAAGACAGGTGGAGTACTCCTGTTTTAATCGTATTATGGACGTGCATTACAGACATGTAAACACCTTAATCACACTATGAACGTCGCAGGAGCGTTTTCACCGTGTTTTGCGACAGGACACGATCACACACACGGCAGTTTTACGGCGAACAAGAGAGTTCGGCTGCGTCCCAAACCGCATACTTGCCTACTATAGGCCTGTAATGAGGAAAAAGACATGTATCTCGGCTACTATACAGTAGGTAAGTATGCGATTTGAGACGCAGCCCACGGCTTCAAGCAGTCGTCTATTAGCACGTACAGCATGACTAATAATTAAGTGCACTTAAAGCGTTTGAAAAAAATTAAACAAAAACAACCCAAACTGTATACGGTACCATAGCGACCGAACTGTACGTTGATACGTGAAATTCTGGAGTGACGTCGAACAGCGTGTCGCGGTGACGTAATTACATGGGCTGTTAATCTGATTATGAACTATAACATGTAAAATGGGAACATGACCAGAGTATTCTAAAAGAGACTCATGTAAACACCTTAATCACATTATTACCTTACTTAGATTAAGGTCAATAATTAAATTATTGCTGTCCATGTAAACGTAGTCAGTGTGTCATTTTTACCTCATAGCCTTTCTCCAGGAGAAACTCTGCCAAGTATGATCCATCCTGAAACACACAGACACACACACACGTATGAGAAAGATTTATCAGACCTCAGTTAAAAACAAACCGTCTCTTTCCGACACGATTGATGAGTACAAGCAGAACAATGGACGTTTCTTACTGAATTACATCAGAAATCCTACAGTACTGAACACAAACGCCTGGAGCAATACACTCATGCTCACGCACAGGCTGTTTTTTGGGAATCCAGCCTCTCAGAACTCATCATCAGGCCAAGCATGCCGAGTCAACTCTCACTTTTACTGAGCAATAATCACTACGGCTGGATGATATCTACACTTTACACAATACATACAGATTTTACACTGGAATTTGAGGGGTGGGGGTGGGTTTACAAAAAAAAAAAACCCAATACACAATATTACATTACCTCAATATCCAATGGCATTTTCACTGATTATATTATATTACCAGACCTGGCAACCATTAAGCATTTTGGTGTATACTTAAGTTATTACTCAAAAAGATGCCAAGAAAGCAGTATTTTTCTCCTGAATAAAATGGGACATAAGAATCTGGAATGATTTGATCAAATCGGTCAGTGAATGTTTGACTTTGCAGACATTAGACAAGTATATATTTCAGATCATTCTGCTGGATTTATTAGGGATGCCACAAAACAGTTTCACGGCAATCGTCAAAAACGGCTCTTCCCAAGCCGAAGATTTTGTCCCCAAAAGATTAGATATACCTACAATGTAGTCTCAAATCTAACAAAGCTACAAATCATAATGGCGTTTACCCCATTTCCCAACTGCACGGCGAATAATTATACTCTCCTTAAACCAGAAATAGTGGAAATGCTTTATAATTTTTTTTAATATATAAAAGTGAAAAACAGTGAGGGGGTGGAATAAATAAATAAATAAATAAATAAATTGCACAAGCCTATTATACATCATATGACTTTAAAGGCTTATTAAAGTGGCAGTTTTAAAAACAGTTCTGCTGCAGAAGCAAAAGTCCAAAAGCCTAACCGCAACCCTTAACTAACATTATACAACACATTCAACACGCTCATTCAGCCTGGAACACACCGAGTTGTCTCCACAACACATTACTTTGGCTCGACTCCACCCATGTTGGAGGAGCTAGATCAGGTCGATCCACCCGAATCCACCACAAGGGGTTCTGTGACTAAGTCTCTTTCTTTAAGATCTACAAAAACAAATTATGTCTGACCAAAGTTTTCTTGTGCCCAGTGTTCTGGGGATAGGCCTCGGGATCCACAGAAACACTGACCAGGATGAAGCAGTTACTGTAACTGACGGAATGAATAAATGAAAAATGACTTAAAAATAAAAATAAACAGTACAAACATAGCCTAGGTTTTAACATCCAATCTGAAAATGACGGCCAACTAAACATGCTCAGGATTAGAGACGTACTGACGGCAACCTTGGTCGTGTTTCGAGTGTGTAAGAGGAAACACTCTGCTCTCTTTTTCGTGCCCTCCCTAATCCACCTCTCACGCTTTCTCTCATTTGTTCCTTTGTTTTTCCTTCTTAGACCTCCAACTGCACTCTCTGGAACAGTGGAACATTCCGCTCTGGCTGTGGCATTCCACCTCTGCTTCCTGCTGGGGTGATACAGACACAGCCCCAGTGGCCTCTGGGAAAAATTAGAGTGATTTGGCATTTCAGAGTGAGTGAGTGAGTAAATGTGTGTGTGTGTGTGTATATATTATATATATATATATATATATATATATATATATATATATATATATATATATATATATACATACACACACACACACACACACTGTGTTGTCAAGGAATTAGACCTTCCATGGAGTCTTCCTCGAATAGACATTGCACAGAATCCAGTTGCTCGAGCGAGATATTTTTAATTGAGCTTAATATCATGAGCTCAGGGGGATCACCCTGAGTTAGAACGTATTCCCCCAGAGCGCATCTCACCGTGGCTCAGACTTACACCTTCATTTGCAGAGAGAACAAAGAACTCAGCTTCACATTGGTAATAAACCATAGCCACATACAGCAGGGAAAGCAAATGCTAGAGCAAGGAGATCTGCTTCAAAGACAAAAACAAGACATGGTGAGCACGGACGGCGTTGTACGCAACTCATATCTCCATGGAACCGGCAACATCTTTGAGAACCTCTTACAACCTAACGGTCACATATCAAGTCAAGTCAATGTCAAGTCACAAAAAAAAACAAGCTCAACACAGACTGGCTGAATGCATTCATAACTCATATTTAAGCAACTGTTAATTAAATGTGTACATGCATAATAGCAAGATTAATATGCGTGTGTGTGTGTGTACGCACTTGCTTCCCTCTTGGGCAACTCAAATCTCACAAGCATCAGTGCCAGGGGCTCACGTCTGAGTGTGTGTGACCGTTACTAGCAAACTACAGTGTGGACCCATGATCCTCTATGATAAATGGAGTTTATCAGCACGCTGGGACTTTTGGGAAATGTGGTCTGTTTCCCGCCGATTAGAGACTCAGACAGGAAACCAATACAGTCATAGCATTCCAATCACAGCACACACGTCTCCCGCTGATACGGTTTCTCATCTAGTCCACGGTTCAACCGTTCTCTCACTGAAGCCATGCTGTCAATAAGAAGTGCAAGTGTGGCGTTCTCCAAAAATCAGACCATATGGCTCAAAATGAAACAAAATTCTGAGCAAACTTACTCGAAACACAATCGTCTGTCGTTTGTGACTTTAGGAAAATAGAATAAAATCCCTGTAAGAGTGTATTAATTCTTTACATAGACATATACATGCTTACACACAAACAAGCAACCACAGCGTGCTCTGGCCCATCGGAGTACAAAGTTCGGGTAACAAATAAAAATAAAGAAAGACAAGTCTGCTCAAAATGACCAAGCTGAAATCGAACACGAGTATTTGCCTGCATGAGCAAGAGTAACGCGATAACTATTAAAGGGGTAGTTCACCCAAAAATAATTCCTTCATCAATGACTCACCCTGAGGTCGTTCAAACCCCACAAGACTATCCTTCATCTTTAGAACACAAATGAAGACATTTTTAATGAAATCTGGGAGATTTCTGACCCTCTGTTTATAGTCCAAGTAACCAAAACTTTCACGCTTCAAAAAGTTTGTAAAATCATCGGAACAGTAATCCACGTGACACCAGTGGTTTAATCCCAATTATATGAAGCGATACGAATGCTTTGCGTGAGCAAAAAAAAAAACCTAAAATTAAGTCTTTATTCACAAAATATCTCCACTTGCGCGTAGATCTCCGAAGCACGTTCACGAGAGAAACACGACACGTGCATGTGGTGTCGACACGACGGGTTGCACGTGTGTTTAATTATCAGTGCATCCATAAAAAAAATTACACAGAAATTTATATATGTATGTATGTGTGTAATTGCACAGTTGTGTGACTTTAAAGTTTTAGACTACTTAGTTTATATTTGTAATATTTAGTTTGTTTTATTTCAAAGAAAAAAAATAGTACTGAATGTTTGGGGGTAATCGATTATGAACATAACCGATAATTGCAGCTCTAATATAAGGGGGAAATGGGCACGCCATACCAACAAAATGAACCTAGAATCCAGCGCTACAGAGCTGATCATCATGCAGGTGAATGATGCCCTCTGCTGGTTGAAAGAGAAAACTGAACACTAAGGATAATAAAACAAACACACCTCAATTGGTTAAGATTTTACACTGGGGTGCCAAAAGTTTTCAGCACTAGGTGGGGGGGACAAATAACAACAAAAAAAAACTCCTCCTCCTTGGCCACAAATTCTATGTAATGTTAAAAGTAAAGAAATACAGTTCAGCCTGCCAGACATCTCCGTTTGGACAATAATGGGATTTTTGTAGAATTACAAATAATAATTTACACAAATCATCATCGGGATCAGCTTTAATCACTTTAGTTACATTTACATGATGGAGAAGGGCCAATGGGGGAATTTCACCAGGACCCTGGGGTCATACCCCTACTCATAACGAGAAGTGTCCTGGGATTTTTAATGACCATAGAGAGTCAGGATCTTGGTTTAACGTCTCATCCGAAAGTCGGTGCTGTTTTTACAGTATAGCGTCCCCCTTCTCTATACCAGGGCACTCCGCCCTACACAGAGCACAGGGTGAGTGCCCCCTGCTGGCCTCACTAAAACCAAGTCAGGCAGTACCTTTAGTTTCCCCCCAAGAGGTCTCCCATCCAGGTACTGACCAGAACCAACCCTGCTTAGTTTCGAATCACCTGTAGATGACATTCTGATGGTGATATAATTGCAATATTGACACGCTTCTAATGTTAATTTATACAAGCTCATTAAACCACCTTGGGCGGTGAAAAATAATTACTTTAATTAATTCTAAAATCAGCTTTTGTGTCTTCAAGCTAACTATTGTAATGAGACGAGTGTGAACTCGTTCTGCTGCATGCTGGAAGAATGATGAATAAACAAAGATTTATTTTTACCGGGAAGCTTTTTAGCAGTGACATTAGATATTTATACCATTGTGAAGTGGAGAATGAGGGGACGAGCAAGAGAAGATCCGGTTTCTCACTTGGATTACTGAATAGCAACACCTAGTCTTCAAAGCAAAACTCTCAAATCATTCAATTTTTTTATTTTATTAATAATATATCTTGCAAACAAAAGCAACATTAACTGAAAGACAATACAGGGAGATTCATTGAAGAGCTTATACTATTATTGCAAATAAAAGTGCTAATAAAAAACTAAAATCATATGAATGCCTATGGTTCTTAATCCCGAGAGGACTTCTCCCATGCTAGAGTGCGAGTTCAGCACCACAGAATAAAGAGAAACAAGATCAGATTTGGTGGGTAATGCCGAGTGCTCAATGGGTTGCAATTCCAAACTGACGTACAACCTGAATAGACCTGCCTCGAAGTCAAACTCAGTAACCTGAGATCAGGATCGAACCAGGGATCCTAGGGCTGTGAAGCGGCAACGATACCCGCTGCACCACCACGCTGCCGAGCTGTGTTCAAGCACAACAGGAAACAATAATAATCACACCCTGGAAATGAACAGCACCCCCTATCTTTTATAAGATACATGTTGCTTTCAACAGCTTATGGTATGGCTGGGCATCGGATTAAAATAAATTAGATAAATAAAGAGAACTGCAGGTTTTTGCTGTTAAATAGAGGTCGGTAAATCTGATCAACCAGCACCGATGACTAATTATAGAGCGATCCGTTATCAGCAAATATCCACACTGATGGTTCTTCCTGGTTGCGTCCGTTTGCAGGAGCGGCTGAGAAGAGTCCGCTGTCATTATACGGTACGAGAGCGGCCTCTAGAGGCAAAATAAAATCCATCACTGACTAATTTTGTTGTGTCATTCATTAGCTATTGGAGTGTTACTTTTTTGGTTCAGTTTGGATGTATAGCTTTTATTTACTTTAGTATTTATTAATAGTTATATATATATATATATATATATATATATAAAAAATTTGTTAAAAGTACAGTACATTTTCACAGCAGAGTCAGTACCATTGATTTTTGTAATAAAATTCAGCAATATTTCACTTTGCGTGTTATGGTTTCATTCAGTATCAGTTTGAAAAATGTTCGTTTATTCATCGGTTATTTAACTTAATTATCTAGTTATCAGTATGAATGGGTGTGTGTGTGTGTGTGTGATTGTGCCCTGCGATGGACTGGCACCCTGTCCAGTGTACCCCGTCTTGTGCCCAATGCTTCCTGGGATAGGCTCCAGGTTCCCCGTGACACTGAAAAGGAGTAAGCGGTAGAAGATGGATGGATGGAAGGATCTAGTTACCTGTAAAATCCACCATCAGTGTAAAAATGCTCACACGATCGATTCAAGTTTACATTTTAACACCTGGAAATATTACCAAACTGACTTAACAAAAAATTTACCTACATTTACATTTTTTCCATAGGCTCACAAACACAGTGTGGTCTCTACACACAGCACATACAAACATGTTGCACTGTTTAAAAAGGCCTTAAGGGTGGAGTGTTTCTTGACCCATCGGCATGGAACAGCCAGTCGAGCAGGTCTACTGGCATTAGGCACACCAGACTCTTCCACCCTACAGACGAGTCAACGCCCAACCACAATGTGGTGCAACATATAGCTCAACAACCCACTATTGACAAAGAGAAGGAGGCAAAAAGTCTAACATACTGTAAGCTGTTGTAAGTGACTTAAACAAAACAATAACAATTTAAACCAATCATCCTGTTCAAAAGTTTACACCCCCCTGGCTCTTAATGTATCGTGTTGCCTTCTTGAGCATCAGTGAATGATTGCACATTTTGTAATATTTGTAAACTTACGACTTCAACTGTATCTAGTTAACTGCCTTCCGATATAAAGACAAGACGCGGGTTACACATCATGTCTCGGCTCGACAGGACAAATGTCCACTCAAACACAGAGAGATGAAACAGCATCCTCGAAAGCAGCCAGCATAACAATACAGATTACTGCGACATGAAATGCACCAGAACAGTGAGAGTACAGAGCAAAAGGTGCGAGGGCGATCAAAGTCCAAGGGAAGACACATCAGTAGCCCGGGCACCCAGGACGAGCGGATTTCGCATCCAGACTAGCATGGTGGACAAGTAGATTCAACAACCAGAGAAAGAAAAAACGTACTTCACATTGATACAGCGTACCTCAATGCCATAACTATAAACACGTGCACCCAAATGATTGTGTACGGATGACAGACAGATCTTACTACACGTGGTGACCTCGTATAACGCATCTTTTATACGCAATGAGAGGAGACGCCTCGAACCTCAGAGCTGATACATTCCCCAATGACTTGATTATGTTTCCTCAAGGTTGCAAACAACAAATATCTTTATCAGGAGAGGATATGGCCACAGCTCCTTGGAAATTCACATACTTGCTCAGTCCCGTTATTCTGTACTAATGCACTTAACAAGATATATATGAATATAATATAAAGCTTCTGCTTCCCCAAGAGTGCAAGCTAAGATATTTATCCACCCCTGAAAAGAAGAAGAAGAAAAAAAAAAAAAAGGTGTTCACACACCTAGCTGTCTGCCGTTCCAGGAACAGGATACAGTATTTAAAATAGACGTCATCATGTTAATCAAGTCCAGGAGTACATCCTGATTCAAAAGTTCAAAGTCTTCAAACATTCTCAGAGGTGAGCCGAGTCAACATTACACCTACAAGCTCCTTTTGTCTCAGGGCTTCATGCTGCACTCGAACGTCACCGGAGAATAAATTATACTCTGCATACGAAGAGGATTATGATCTAAAATCTACAAAAGTGGAAAAAAAAAAAAAAACGTAAATCACCTGAGGCTGTATAACCCTGCAACACCCTTTCCGAGCATTTCATCAGTGTACACATGACGATTTAGGGCTGAACAAGAAGACAAAAATATCACAGCACGATACTTGACATTTCAACGATACGATGCGCATTATAGCTAAAAAAAAAACAGAAAAAACTGACAGCAAAACAGTAGTACAATAAACAAAAAAAGCCCCACCTGTTTAACGGAGTTTGGCAATTCTGTTCTCTAATGACTAAGAAGTTCTAAAAAAATAAAAATTAAAAATATCATCAAATCAATGGCATCCATTCCTGCTCTAACAAAATTACATCAACATATAGGACCAGTTATGAAATTTTTAGATCTGTAAAACAGTATTGTGATGAAATTTCACATCCAGAAGGCATTTATATACAGAAGCACTAAAAGGCCTTGGATTTAGATGCTGTATTCACTCCTTTATCCTTTGAAACGTTTATTTTATTTGCTTTATCTGTCCCAAGAGGATCCCGAGTTAGGTCATGATAACAAATGTTATTTTCCTAAGACCAAAACGCACAGGGCATCCCAACCCCGACTAATCTAGATCAACTAGACCACTTTGACCGCTTCGTCAACGTCAGCAGCAACCTTGTCCTTCATCACTCACGGAGTCACATGGCACAGCGTGCTCAGCGAGAGGGTACAAAACAGTAAAGGCTCGTTTTAATGGTTAGAAAGATGAACCTTAAAGTAGTTTCAATCACAAGAATGTGTTTTTATAGGTTTTGGGGCCTTCTTTGCTTTATTGGGGTAGGGAGAGTAGAGAATGGACAAGGCAGTATAGGATAGAAGAGTGGGGGTGTGATGGGGAAACGAACCCTTCATGGTAGGAGAGACGCAATTGATGCGTCACCTTTCTCTACATTTAGACTCAAAGATTTAACAAATAAATACGTTATTTACGTGAAGAATGTTCAGGATTTTCTTCACTTACACTGCCTAGAGAGTACCGCAAGATGAGGAGAAACGGTCTCAGTAAATGAGACTGGGTGGATGTAAAATGGAATGGAGGACAAATGAACCACTCCACACAACAGGACTGGTACAGCTGTGGAGTGTTCATCATGCAGGTTGGATTTCCTCATTAAATTGTACGACACAAAGAAAAACAGAGTTTATAATGAACTCTGACACAGACCTTATGAATTTGTGGAGCAGAAAAGTTGATTTACTTCAGTCTCGCAAGAACCCTGAGGTGTACCCCATTCGGCAGTGAAATTCAGGTCTAATTTAAACGTGTTTTAATAGCTTATTTTGATAAATATCAAAAATCTAAAAAAGCTGTATCTCATACCTGACACACCTACATGAACACTTTACAGTTGGTTAGAGCAGAGGTTTTCGAAGTGGGGGCCACCAGGGGGCGCCTCAACAATTTGGTGTGAAAATGAATAAATGTATGTTTTTCTATTACCCCACTCTCAGACAACCAGACACACAAAATCAATTCCTAATGTAATGTAAAGATGTAATTATTAATATAAAAAAGGGGGGATATGTTCAGAAGTCTGTATTTTTAATGTGTTTTAAAAGACATCTTGCAAAAACGGGGCCTCGGTCAAATGTTAATGCTATTTGGCATTCAATGCTACTGAAGTCAGAAACTTTAGAGACGGTCCCTTCATTTCCGCAGATCACACCCACTTTATTCCAGGGTGTTCGTTGTATTTCAACTTCACCCAAATTTAAATCTATAACCGTGAATCCTTTCCGAGTTTCTGTATGAATAAGTGCGCTACAGAAGGAGACGCCACCTGGTACCAGATGATTCCTGCAGGTGGCGTCTTCCTGGTTGCTACTCTCGCGAACACTCCTCATTCACACCTCTCCGACACCGAGGCCGTTAATTTACCGGCTCATACAGACAAATTATCCGAGATTATAACCCAGATGAACCGAAGTAATTTCCCCCACTTCCGTGTGGGAACACGGTGTCACACGGATAACAGTTCGGGCAGGTGTCGCTCTGTCTGCTTGGGTACACGACTCTTACCTGCCCGGTGATGCCGGTGATGATGGCGACTTTCCTCGGCTTCTTACCACAACCGGAGGTCGTCCCCGCGCACTGAGCCATCGTCTGCCGGTTCGGGTTGGGAATAAACGAGCTTCTGTATTTCCGCCAAAGTAATCTTTCTCTCTGTCTCAGTTCCGGAGAGGTTTGTTTCTTCCCGGAGCGGCAGTTTCAGACTGAACACACCGTCGACGCGTCGCGACAAGCCAATCAGAGAGCACGCCGGCGACAAGCCAATCCGAGAGCACGCTGGCGATGACGTACAATGACGTTTTTACAAGAAATACACGGAAAATGAAGAAAGTGGGTTTGCTGTAAGTTTCGCTGAATTGCACAGCGCCCTCTATAGGACATGACCAGGCATTTCTGTTTTTCTGTATAGCATATATTGACACAGAACTGCTGTGAGCATGTTCTCCCCGTGCTGCGGGGGTTTCCTCCGCCAGTCCAAAGCGGTTGAAGATGCTCACACACACACACACACACACACTTTTAAAGGGAATCCATTGTTTTGTGGGTGACTGGATATAAATCATTACACTAAATACTAATTGTGCTGAAATGATGTTCAGAATGAGGAAGAGTTTGATTGTCACTCTTTCCTGCTTACTCAGTGAGTTTTATATCCCAGGGATTCAATTTGGGCCTAATTTCTCTTAATTTGTCTTTTATTAACCCGATCCAACTATATAATTATTATTCAGATTAGGCAAATATCTATTTATCTTTTTATCTACCTTCCACACCCGTAGCAGTCAGTTACACCGTGTTTATGTAGAGACAAAACCATATTTGTGGTATTAAGAAGTAATACTAGTAAGTAAACTGGGACAGGTTGAACAAGTTAAGCTGGATTTAAAAACACAATTGAGCTGGTGTTCCCAAAGTACTCTCAAACACAATTCCAGGGTTTCGATGTAGTGTAAGATAAACATATTCAACCGGCTGAGCTGCAAGTGTTTCTCTGGATTAACTGGTCTGTCTCAGATGAGTGAAGTGTGTGAGATGGACTATACTGTATCTGGAGCTATCTGAAGTGCAATTAAAGGGCATCCAACCAGCAGCATATTTACATTTCCTGGTGAGAAACAGTAAAGGTGAATGTCTTCTCTTGTTTGCTGTGAATTGTGCTTCATCCAGCAGTAGCTGGTGACCATAGATTTTGCTGACGACAGTAATAATAACGTCAAATCCTTGAGCAAAATGAAGTCACACTGTCTGTACTTTATTAGATTGCTTTTTAGATTCAGTTTATTGGCTACAAAGCATCCATCCATCCATCTTCTACGGCTTACTCCTTCTTCAGGGTCACGGGGAACCTGGAGCCTATCCCAGGGAGCATCGGGCCCAAGGCGGGGTACACCCTGGACAGAGTGCCAGTGCTACGAAGCATTATTATTTTTAAACTAGCACAGTGTGACAACCCTGTCATTAACTGTCTAGTACAGGGGAAATCTTGTCTAGTCTCATAGCAAAGGGCCTATGTGGGTGCAGGTTTTCACTCCAATCAATCAGGAGCCTCACACCTGATTCCACCTGTTTACTCAGATGATCTTGGCTTTCAATAAACTCAGGTATAGCTTCTGCTTAGTTAGAATGAAAACCCTGCACCCACAGGTTTTCTTTTCCAGAAAAGATTGGACACGCCTGCCGTTGTCTGTACCTGAGGCATGGGGCAGTGCAATTCCTCCTCCAGTCGGCTTGTTGCAGTTTTCATTTTTGACCACTAGGCACATTCATCATTCTATAGATAGAAGCTAAGCGGGGCAGTGAGCAGGTTGACTCACAATTGTACAACATATAGAAAAGTGAGCAAATTATATCACCGTATATCTGTGAAATAACATTTTAACTGTTGGTCACTCAAACGAGCCAAGTAGTATTTCAATGTATGAGTATTTCAGTGTATGAGGTCTTTATTCGTTGAACGGCAGATATATGGCCCTTGGCCCTATGGAGGAGCTGCCACTGGCTTCACCAGTTGTCTGTAATACTGGAATATCAAGCACAATATGAAAGAGAACATAATACAGCCATGAGTCTGTTTGTTTGAAATAATCAGAGGAATACAGAGCAATGCTTTCGACTTGCACTTGCACATTAGACCAGTAATATCAGTATTGGTAACACAACACAACAAACTCTAATCATAAAGAACTTTAATTATTGTTTAGTTTTCTCATTTAATATAGTGACACAGACAAAACAGTTCATACATATAACAAAACAGGCAGAAAAGGACGTTAACTATGACAATGCAAGCAAATAATCAGTAGCATGAAACATTTCAACAACATATCTACAAAAATATGTAATAATTTTAAAAACACTCGGCATGCATCTTAACACTGCTGTTCCATAATACTGTCGTAATAATATAATCATCCATGAAAAATCTGTGCATTAGTTTTGAGCACTGCCATATTCCCACCTGATTCAGATAATAATGATAATGTTAAAATGTTGAACTTCAAGTACGTTTAGGAAACAAAGCTGAAATAACTGATAAAAAAGATTCAACTCAATACAAAACTGAAGGTAGTTTACTGTTGGGTTTGCCTTCACGGAAGGCGAGTTAAATACCCAGCAGAAAGGGAGGAGGCAAATGTGCGTCAGCATCCTAATCTCAGATAGTGATAAAGCCCGTACACTGAAAGTGTCATTTACACTTTACACAATTTCTAATTAAAGCATGTAGTTGATCAGCCAAGACAGTTGCTTGTTTA
Source organism: Ameiurus melas (assembly GCA_012411365.1). Lineage (NCBI taxonomy): Eukaryota > Metazoa > Chordata > Actinopteri > Siluriformes > Ictaluridae > Ameiurus > Ameiurus melas. The sequence continues at coordinate 22,405,901 of CM022763.1, read as the reverse complement.
GTTTTGTACTGGAGCTACAAGTCTAAATTAGTAAGCGAGTAATAGGAGTTCCATTATCCGTCTTTCACCTATCCGTTCCCCTACCCATGTTTCACCAGTCCTTCATGTAAGCATCAGCCTTAAACTTATCTAGTTATTCAGTAATGACACACAGACTTCTCGTTGTGGTTTAGGAAACAGTACGACAGTATAATTCTAATCGATAAACATTTTTGGGTGGAAAGTTAACTTTCTTTTGTTTTACACTGGAGGCAAATGTCGCTAAAAAAAATCCATCCATCCATTTTCCAAACCACTTATCCTACAGCAGGGGAGCATGGAGACTAACCCAGGGAACTCGGGGTACAAGGCGGGGGACACCCTAGACAGGGTTCCTGGAGGAAACCCCCAAAGCACAGGGAGAGCATGAAAACTCAGCGCACTCAAGGTCAAACCCCCAGCCCCTGAGGGAGGTGCACAGAAAACTTGTTATCCACTAAGCCACCGTGCTTATATATATTATAGATATATATTAGCAGTAGTCTGTCACTGCAAATTTACCTATAGCATCAATATACATAATAACCACCAAGTTTCCACTTTAATTCAGTCATGTTACAGCATGTAGCTGTGTTAAGCTTCAGTGTGACCCCAAACATGTCTTGGCCTATCAACTACTTGGAAGAACAATGTCGTTTGTTGTTCTTTTTTATGAACTACTTCTAAATTTCTAAATTAAGTGTTTTATATCACATATATTTTGTGATTGATACAATGCAAACAATATAATGCAAATGTAATGCAAAAAAAGCCAAAAAGCCATGTTATCCCCATATATATATATATATATATATATATATATATATATATATATATATATATATATATATATATATATAACAAGAAAGCAACTTGAGGAGAATGCTGGATTTGTGATATGGAGTGAAAGTAATCATGTATTCAAGCATATCAAGTCAACAGTCAATGTTATATAATGATATAGTGAAAACAAATAATCATTTTTATGCCAGTATAAATATCATACAACAAAATAAACAGTATCACAGAAATAAGACTAGTTTAGTATAAGGTGAATTAGGTATAACAGCAGAGTTGTGCGTACTGTATGCTGTATGCAGCAAGAGGAGGACTGTGACGCTACAGTCCCTCCTGTTGTTCAGTACTAGTAGAATTAGTACTGTGTTGTAGTCTACTTATAGAGGTTATGAAATGGATATCCATTGTTGTATAGCAGCTGGTGACCTTTCGGGTGCAGTGTTGTTGGTCCAGTTCTTCACATGGGTAAAGATGTTTTCTCTAGAAAAAAATAATAATGTTAATCCCAAATACCTGGGCAGAAGAATAATAAAAGTAATCGATCTTGTGTGTGTCACACACAGTGAGTCCACATAGTCTTCAAGAGGGAATTCACCTGAATGGATGAACCTACTGAATATATGAACTTAAAGCCACATCCTTCAAACATTTTTGAGGAGACATCACTGAAGAGTTATTGCATGCAAAGACTTCAGAAGGTCTTCAGAAAGACCCTCATGTGTTTGGATATCTGAAGAACAGTGAGTTACCTGATCTAGCTCTCTGGCATAGGAGCTCGTGTGGAGTGGCACTTGTTCCTCTGCAGCAAAAAACACATTCGTCAGTATTAATACAAGTACATGCTGCAATGCACAAGTAATTGCTTTAGGACTACATGGCAAGCTTGGCCTTCTCTAAAATTTTGTTAAAATGCAGAAATGAAATGTTTCGATATTAAAATGTAGAAATCTGTCTATATTATTCATCTTGGTGACATTCAATGTTTTTGCCAATCAAATGATCAAATATTTCACTGCAATACTGCACTGTTATACACACAGCTTCACTGGACGGCGACTGTGGCGCAGGTGGTAGAGTGGGTTGTCCACTAATCGTAGGGTTGGCGGTTCGATTCCCAGCCAACGTGACTCCACATGCCGAAGTGTCCTTGTGCAAGACACCGAACACCAAGTTACACCCGATGGCAAGTTAGCATGGCAGCTCTGCTACCACTGGTGTGTGTGTGAGTGTGTGTGTGTGTGTGTGTGTGTGTGTGTGTGAATGAGACACAGTGTAATGCGCTTTGGATAAAAGCGCTATATATGTACAGAAAATAAACATTGAGAGGATATATATATACATATATATAAATCTCAATGTTTAATGGACAACTTGTCCTGCTTCTCTATGTGATGATTGGGAGATCTCTCAAACCTTGTAACCAACTGCCAATCATTGCAATGGAAATCACATAACAGTGCCAGACAGACTCCCAAAATAAGAGCGCAGCAGTACAATTCTCACACAATTCAGTAGGTTTCACACAACTTGTATAGCTCGTCAGTTTATCATCGTAATTGTAAAAGTTATGAAAGTGATGTTTGATTGTTTTGTGAAAAATGTTCCCTATTTTAAGAACCAGCAGCTGATACTGCTGCAAAGTAATACAGGGACAGGATGAGACAGAATGAGGGACAGGATGAGACAGAATGAGGGACAGGATGAGAGAAAGTGAGGGACAGGATGAGACAGAGTGAGGGACAGGATGAGACAGAATGAGAGACAGGATGAGAGAGTGAGGGACAGGATGAGACAGAGTGAGAGACAGGATGAGACAGAGTGAGGGACAGGATGAGGGACAGGATTTGAGAGTGAGGGACAGGATGAGACAGAATGAGAGACAGGGTGAGAGAGAGTGAAAAAAAAAAAAAAAAAAAAAAAAAAAAAAAAAAAAAAAAAAAAAAAAAAAAAAAAAAAAAAAAAAAAAAAAAAAAAAAAAAAAAAAAAAAAAAAAAAAAAAAAAAAAAAAAAAAAAAAAAAAAAAAAAAAAAAAAAAAAAAATGAGGTGAGGTGTAGGTGCTTACTTTCTGATGCAGTCGATAGTGAAGTGATCGATCAGACAGCCAGGGATGTTTCAGTGACTGAGATGCACTCATCCGCCAACTATATTGAACACAAGCATTAATCTGCAAATGAATGCACACAATTATAATGAACAATAACACACACACACACACACACACCACTTTACCTCTTGCTCTTAATGAGCAGGCGTGTTATGAAGTCTTTGGCTTCATCAGAGATATCTGCAAACTCAGCCTCTTCAAAGCTCCACTTACATTCTAGGATGTTATTCAGTGTCTCATTGTCATCATCACCCAGGAAAGGAGACAGACCGCTTAGCCTATATGTGGGAGAAGAAGCAGAAGAAGAACACTACAACTTGCTTCTAAAATAAAATAAAAAAGTAAAATAAAACAGTAAAATCTAGACTTAAAATAAAAAATAGACTTATAAATAAATTCTCTTGGATAAAGTTTCTTATAAATAAAGTTTATTTGAATAAACTTAGAGAGTATTTAATGTAACCTATTTAAGTTTTAAATTAGTTTCCCAGTTTTAGATTACTGCACAACAGCAGGTCACTGGTGACTTGTGGGATCTTGTAAAGCTGTCATATGTTTAATAGTAGATTTGCAAAGTTCTTACAAACCTTAGAAAGAGTACAGAAGAATGATTATATTATATTTTTGGAGGTCCCAGGGATCAAACAATGGCTTCCATCATTCTTAAATAAAACCTGAAATACTTTTGTACTGAAACGCTATTTGGACATGAACTGAACCTATATCCCAAAGATCCCAAAGATCCCTCTGGCAGGAGTCTGGAGGACTTGTGTCTACACCTCATAACAGGACACTGTACAGTTTGTACAGGACATGGCAGGTTTCAGCTCATGTCAGGTGGTTTCAGCTCATGTCAGGTGGTTTCAGCTCATGTCAGGTGGTTACAGCTCGGAGCGGTTAATTGGCGAGTAACAACAAGAGATTACCACCGCACATACTACCTTGGGAAACTCTTACATGAGTGCCAGCTCCTCGCTGCAGACCTCTAATAGTTCAACCTGATAAATACAGTGCCAGCCAAACGTCCAGATCTTCTGCTACAATGCTCACTATATGCAGTTCAAGATCTTAAAACCTAAAGTTCTCTGGAACATGCAATCAAATTCAATTTAGCTAGGAAAATAGCATATATAGCAACTGGGTAACTATACAAATTCCACAAAAAAATATCAAATCAGACAAATATCATCCGAGAGCTTTGGATACATTCTCGTCTTACTCCTCATTTCTCTCCCCTGATTGGCTGTGGTAACTGTGTGTTTAAGCTTCTTTCCTGTCTGAAGATGAGGGGCGATTAAATTTGATATGTTTGAGGATTGTCAGTGCTATAGTCGTTCAAGAATAACATATTATGGAGTATTTTTATTGCCAAACCCTATAATCTTTTCCCGTTTAGCAGAAAAACAACTAAGCACTGTAGCTTTAAGTACTTGTAATAAATCAAAATGTTCTTTGGACTCACAGCATGTAGGTAATGACTCCTAAGCTCCACATATCTGTTGGGAAGGAGACAAACTCATAGTTGATCACCTCAGGTGCAAGGAACTCAGGAGTGCCAAAATTCACTCGGAGCTTCTCCCTGGGTTTATATCTGACGATGGGAAAGAGTTTGAGTATAAAAGAGAAGACAGGGAGATAGAGATGACACGGCTGGCATAGGAGCCAATCATTCCAATCGGTGTACTAACCTTCTGGCCAGACCAAAGTCGATGATCTTGATTTTATTTGTTTCTCGACTCACACACAGTATATTTTCTGGCTGGAAAAAGCATCGAAGGTTCATTTGAATTTCCGTACGAATGACTCGTGTATGAAAGTCGGCCTTTAAGCATGCGCTACCTTCAAGTCAAGGTGCAGTATGTACATCTTGTGCATGTATTGCAGCCCCTCGGTGATCTGTCTGATTAACAACACTGTGTCCAATTCAGTCAAATTGTAATTCTCATCGATGATGCGGTCAAATAATTCTCCTCCCTCGACGCTGAGATCACACACACACACACACACACACACACACACACACACACGTATATGAATGTACGCAATGTAATATCCTATGATCTAGATGTATGTCTTTATTTACTTACTACTCCATGACGAGCGTGATGTCATTACGAGACTCATAAGCAGCATAGAGCTGGATGAGGCTAGCATGGTTCAGCTGATTCATAACCTCAATCTCACTTTTCACCACTTCCTGAGAAGGGAAGATAAGTACATAAACCATACATCAAGCAGATTATTAAAGAAAAGCGTATTCATTATTTTAATGATATGCAGTGTGTTCAATATAGTACACAGGCTGAATATCCAGCGATGACATGCAAGCATGTAAGCCAGGGGTGTCCAATCTTATCCGGAAAGGGCCGGTGGGGTGTGGGTGCAGGTTTTCATTCCGATCCAGCACGAGCCTCATCAGTTTCCACCTGTTTAATCAGCTGATCTTGGTTTTAAATAGACTCAGGTGTGGCTTCTGCTTGGTTAGAATGAAAACCTGCACCCACACCTCACCGGACTGGACAGTCCTGATGTCAGGGATTTACCTTCTCCTTCTGATTCCTGGTTTTGATGATCTTAGCAGCCAGTGTGAGGCCAGAAGTATTCTCCACACACTTATGGACCATTCCAAAGCGCCCACTACCAAAACCAAACACATTTTACACCAGTAGGTTAAAGATATACCAAAAATCTTGCACTTTTTTAAACGATCATTTCTGTATTAATTAATTAATTATGCCATTCCTGATTAAATGTCATGACTGCTATATTTTAGATAAAGGCTTACCAGGTACCATGACACTCTAGAACAGCGGTCCCCAACCCCCGGTCCGTGGACCGGTACCGGTCCGTGGGTCATTTGGTACCGGGCCGCACAGAAAGAATAAATAACTTACATTATTTCCGTTTTATTTATTATCTGGATCTGAAAAATGACCGGATTCTCTTCATTACATCCTTCTACGACTCACTCTCGACGCATGTCAAGACGCTTGTCTCGGTCACGTGATACGTTGAACCCTTACCATAGAAACCAGAGAGCGTTAGGGGGGAGAGAGGATGTTACGAGGATACTGCTAATAAAGTTGCGATTTCACATTGGATTCACGTTTATTATTATATTTTTAAAATACCCCAGTTTTTATACCGGTTCTATCATTTTATTTTGTTGTATTTATCCGCCACACCTTAAAGGCCGGTCTGTGAAAATATTGTCTGATATTAAACCGGTCCGTGGCGCAAAAAAGGTTGTGGACCGCTGGTCTAGAATTCTATGCAGGATGGTGAGTTAATGCTAGATGTGAAAGATTAGGTTTTAAAGTTCTATGTAGCCTCTTGGTTTTTACTTTCACCACAGTAAAAAGAAATAAAGACATTGCCTGATACAAGAGACCTGTGAGTTTGTAAGACAGCTCTCTCTCTCTCTCTCTCTCTCTCTCTCTCTCACTCACACCTGTCTCTCTCTCTCACACACCTGTCTCTCTCGCTTTCATTTTATTTACTTTGCACCTGAATGTTCTAAGATTGGGATACTATACAAGGCCAACCAGTTAGACAGCAAGGCCGTCCTATTCTTGAGACAGCAGGATCCATCTTATACAAAGCTCGGCAATGTACAATACTATGCACTAAATAGTGAACAAAAGGACACCACAAAAAATACTTTTACCAGTAGCTTAAAGACATTAATAAAATTCCATGCAAAGTGTCTGGAGCAAAGAGAACTTGAAAGTGTGCAGGATAGTCATTGAACAGGAATGGGGTGGAAACCAGACTATCAAGTTCTCTTTCAATGAACAACATTGTACCATGGAACATCTTTGCAAGAATATTCACAAAACATTGGTCTTTGTTTGAACTAATAAGAAGCAAAACAGGAAATTATACAAAGGCACAGAAATCCCATACGAGAATTTCGTATGAGAAGTAAGAGCTCTGTACAACACAAACCGAGAATGTTGGGAAGCTAACAGAAACAAGCTTTGGAAATCCTTGGCTGCAGAAAAGAATCACACAATCCTGCATCAGCAAATATACTTTGGGACATGATTGTTATTATAACTTCTGTGGTGCAATTTAGTCAGTATACGAGTGTAGAATAGAATAGTCTTTTGTCGGCAAGGATTTCCTGACTTTTTCATGGCTACTGACATTTTGTGAAATAGACAACACTGCCGTCTCTCCAGAACTATATTAAGAAGGGTGTTGAAGTAAGGAGAATAAATGCAAACAGGTCGAGGAAACCAAAGAATCCACCTGACTTCCGACCAACTGAGACCAAATCCACCACAGTATGAAACACACAGAATATTAACATTTTGAAGATATTGTAGTGTCCAGGGCGCAGGGTGGCTTAAAGGTTAGCACTAAGGTTAATGGTTCGCCTCACACCTCCAGGGTCTGGGGTTTGATTCCCGACACTGCCGTGTGTGCGGAGTTCTCATTCTCCCCGTGTTGCGGGGGTTTCCTCCGGGTACTCCAGTTTCCTACCCCAGTGCAAAGACATGCACGGTAGGCTGATTGGTATCTCCAAACTGTCCGTACTGTATGATGGGGTTTGTGAATGTATGTGAGATTGTGCCCTGCGATGGATTGGCACCCTGTCCAGAGTGTACCCCGCCTTGTGCCCCATGCTCCCTGGAATAGACTCCAGGTTCCCTGAGACCCTGGAGGATAAGCGGTATAGAAGATGGGTGGATGTTTATCAAAGATTCCCTGTGCACTGGTCATAGGGTTTTCAATATATTACTGCATCCATACCTACAACCATCAGTTTATACTGTATTGTCTTTCTGCTATTCTGTAACTCACCCTCCAAGCACTTCCTCTCTGTTGACGGTATAATAGGTAGCTATCTGTTGGGTTTTGGTTGTCACCAAACGGTGCTCAAAGGGTGCTGGAGGAGGAGGTAAGCAATCTGGAGGACAGAGCAAAAAGGAGAAATAAGCAAACTGTCCAAATAAACAGTCCTAGGTCATTGTAGCACATCTTATACCTAAGATGTACTCTTCAGGCAATGGTTCTTCTTTTTTTCTTTCCTCCTCAGGTTTCTCTGGTTCCACGTCTGATGCTCCCACTCCGGGCTTCTTTTCTTCCTCACTTTGTTCCACAATCTCTGACCTTTCCTCCACTCGGCTTTTTTTGAGGTCATCTTTCTCCAGATTCTCGACACGTCTCTTAGTATTGGCGATCAACTCCATGTGTTCATTATTGCTACGCAAACACACACAGCACACATGCATAAAGAAAAGAAAAGATTTTCCAGATTGAAGATTTGAGTGAAAATATATATAAATAGTGTCATCGGTTGGCTTAAAGATAAAGTTTTATTAGTGATGTTTGAGTACCTTTCCTGAGGGACCGCATGGTCTTGACTAAACTCACAGGTTGATAGGAGTAAAGATGGCGCCTCTGGAACACTCAAGCCATCTTTTTTTTCAATTTTCTGGTTCATGTCCTCTTTGTTTGTCTCGATTTCCTCATTCAACCTGGATTCTATGAGAATATCTTTATCTTCCTTACTGCCCTCTTTTTCCTTCTCTGCCTGCAGCTCTTCTTGATCACTCTCCTTCTCAGTTTGTGCTTCTTTCTCATTTGGGATAAAGTCCAGAAGTCCTGTTTTGCTAGTGTCAGTTTCAGCACTGCCGTGGGAAAGGCTGGTGTTCTGTTGATTGAGCATTTGCACCTTTTGCAAGTCATCCTGGGCTGCACCTTTAAAAAAATGTAAATAAAACCACAGCGTTTCTATAGTCACGGATCATATTTTCATGCCATATTATCTTATTGATTATGCCAGGCATGTCATGGACCAGATCTGTGCGTTCAGAGTTAAATCTGCATCATCAAACTCCATTAACCACCCTAGAAACGTACCAGCTAAAACATAGCAGTTGGATTTGCAGTTACCTGTTACATCAGGAGGTTTCTTCTTCTGGGATTTCAACACCTTTAAGCACACGCTCGGCTTCTCCTTGCATTCCTTCTCTTTCAGCTGTATAGGGGCAAAGAAACAACAACTAGCTAACATCCATTGGAGCCTGGAGCCTATCCCAGGGATCTCAGGATACAAGGCTGGGGACACCATAGACAGGGTGCCAACCCATTGTTGGACACATCATAGGGCACACATATTCACAGAGTATGGATAATCTAAATATTCCATTCAGCCTACAACACATGCCTTTGGCTTGAGGGAGGAAACCAGAACTGCCTGAAGAACAGGGAGAGCATGCAAGTTCTGCGCACACACAACAGAGGCAGGATTCGAGTCCCCAACCCCAGAGGTGCGAGGCAAAAGTTCTAACCCCTAAGCCTTACCCTTATACTAATACTTAGGTGTGTATTTTTAAGGAGTTTGTTGAATTGACTGTGTTTGAGCACCTCAGGTGATGAACCTCACCTCACCTCACCTGATGAACTCTGGTCAGCAGTTGCTCCAAGGTACCTAGTCTCTGAGCCTACTGATTGGTCTGATTATTTATTATCTCCATGTTATGAACACATGTTACTTAACATCTGCTCTATGTTCTTCTCACAGGTATGCTCACAACCGATCGTGTCCAGACGACTCATGGCTGACTTCTGAAGAGTCAGGAGCATGTCTGTGTCTGCATACCTTTATGTGTTTTATGGCTGTAGGTGTATGCGTTGGTGTGTTTTACACCAGGATGTCTTTGTCATTGAGGACAGGACCCACGCCCTGCTGCTAAACACAGAGACAGGAGTGTGAACGTCAGAGAACTGGAGCAGGTACGTGACAGAGCCATGTAAACAAAGATTTGACGTGGACAACTTGGATGAAATTCAATGAGGATGTTTGCCTATTTTAATCAATTGAATCATAGCATCCTTTTGGAATAAAATACCTAATCTTTTACTGAATAAAAAAAAGCCTCATAAAACCCAAAGGTTTCATGCTTGTAAATTTGTTCCAATTTGCATAACTCAATTAAAAAAAAAAAAAAAAGGTTTGTGGTGGGTTTAGTACTGGTAAAAAAATTCTGCTAAATAAAATGCCCATGTTCAGTCCTATCATAAATCATATGGCTTAAAAAAGAGATTATTATTATTATTATTATTATTATTATTATTATTATTATTATGCATGCTGTGAATGTACAGCACACTGTGAGGGTGCAGAGGCTGTTTGACTGTCATTTACCACAGTTGTACAGGGGCTTTACTTTGATCTGCCCAGATTGAGTCGCTATAATAAACACCCCTCATGCTATAACGCAACTTAATAGCCTGAATTAGTGAAGTACCAAAAGGACCACATAATGACCTTATAATAGCCTGGACATCATGTACCAGTTAGTGCCTGTACTCCGAATGTGATGGCGTCTGAGTGAGAAAGTGGATTAAATTCCTACAGCATGTCCTGACGTGATTTCTTTCTTACATACCATAGCGCTGATGAATTTATTGATGAACAAGCTGTTGTTTTGAACAGTTCATAGATGCATTTAACGTTGTGGAACATCCATGAGAAAACTTAGATCATGTTAGTACTTACATTATAGCAGCTATTAATAGAGAGGTCAGAGGAGAATGGCCAGACTGGTTCAAGCTGACAGGAAGTCTACAGTAACTCAAATAAAAGCTGTTTACAAGCATGGGTATGAAGGGCTACAACAGCAGAAGTCTCTTACCGTGGACTTCCTGTAAGAGGTGTACAGCTGTTCCTATTATAGTGACATAACTGAATATGAAAACATTATTTGGTTTGACCAGATGTGTTGTAAACAGATACATTTCGTTTGAAATATCAGGTACTCTACGTATTAGTTGTTGTTGTTGTTGTTTTAAGGTTCAGGGCATCTGGTTGAGACTGCGGGTGAACATCATCAGGACTGGAAAGTCACTGGACGTGACAGTAAAGTCGTATGAGTCGGAGGTTTTCACTTTCGTACTTCAAATTGCACAAGTATGAAACTTGCAAGACAGCGACAACATTCATTATGAGAAAAAAAAGAGTTTTTTTCCTCCTGTTAGTGTTTTGCTCCGGTAGCCCCACATATTCGTTACCAACTGGCCCAGAATCCACTGTTTTTGTCATAAAAAAGGCTGGAAAGAAAAAATCTTTTCTGACAAAGATATAATAAATTATTCAAGCAAATAATTCATTTATACATTTATCTAGATAAATTAATTCGAATTTTATTTTAATTGTCCTCAGTAATACCTGACCATGATTTACCAGTGGAGGGCAGCAGATATGCACACACACACACACACACAGGATTCCATGACACCCTATAAACCTGGTGTGGTACAGAATAGCTCTTTAACTACTTGTAATGGCTCAGTGTCACTCAGAGACTCATTCTGTCTCTGTGTCTCTGTGTGTGTAACAAGAAGAAAGGTGGTATATCTGAAGTAATGGAAGGTGTGTGTGTGTGTGTGTGTGTGTGTGTAACAAGAAGAAAGGTGGTATATCTGAAGTAATGGAAGGTGTGTGTGTGTGTGTGTGTGTTTGTGTGTATGTAACAGAAGAAGAAAGGTGGTATATCTGAAGTAATGGAAGGTGTGTGTGTGTGGTCAACATATATAAAACAGTTATTGGTTCAGTAGTAACCAAAGACCAGAGCAGGAATGACGTGACATTATCATATGTCGTTATCCTTATGTTTAACTCAACCAGTTTAAAATCTCCTTGACTTTACAAGGTTTGTAAACTGCATAGTGTTTATGGATAGAAGTGTGTGTGTGTGGTCTGTTCAGAGAATGTGATTGTTTGTATAAGATGGGTTAAGGTTCAAGTAAGTGTTCAGAGAGGTCAAGTGCTATTTTAGTGTATGGGAGGGTAGAAGAAGGTAACTAAATCTTTTCCCAACCCCCACCCCCTCCTTTCTTTTCTCTCTCAACACATCTCGCTGGACTCAATTTATTTGCTGTAATTGATATGCGCACTGACACAAAACACAGAGAGCATGTGTGGGGAGTAGAAATGTATGAGCTGATGTGGGGGAGCCCCAGGGAACCTCTAACAAACACTTGTCCAATGATGAAAGCAGGCGTTTGGCACGCGGGTGGTAAACAAATCACCACTCGCTATACTGCAGATACTACTGCTAATATTTCTCCCAAACGTGACAGTAGTTGCGTTTACATGGACAACAACAATCCACTCTTAATCCGATTAAGACCATACTCTTATTAAGAAACTACCATGTAAACAGAAATTTTTACTTAACTTAATCTAATTAAGGTCATACTCGAATGAAGCTCTAATCGAATTAAGACCAGTGGAGTACTCCTGTCTTAGTCGCATTATGGACGTGTATTACAGATATGTAAACACCTTAATCACATTATGAACGTTGTGTGAGAGTTTTCACCGCACTTTGCGGCAGGACACGATCACACACGGCAGTGCAACCCGCTTTACGGCAAACAAGAGAGTTCGGCTGCGTCCCAAATCGCATACTGCATACTATAGGCCTGTAGTGGGGAAAATACATGTATCTCGGCTACTATATAGACGGTAACTACGCGATTTGGGACACACCCACGGCTTCAAGCGGTTGTCTATTAGCACGTATATCATGACAATTACTTATCTGCACTTAAAGCGTTCGTAAAAAAATGAAATAAAACCCCAAAAACTGTATACGATCCCCATAACGAAGACCAACTGTATGTTGATATGTGAAATACTGGAGGGCCGTCGGAGGGCGTGTTGCGGTGACGTAATGACGTGTGCCGTTAATCTAATTATGTTTTAGAACATGTAAAACAGGAACATGAATGGAGTACTCTATAAGCGACTCTTGTAAACACTTTAATCGCATTATTATCTTAATCAGAGTAAGGTCAATAATTAGATTACTGCTGTCCATGTAAACGTAGTCAGTGTGAATGTGATTGAATAGGATTGCAGATTGTTAATAGTCTTTAAGGGCCGAACAGATGTCAAATGTATTTTACTCACAAAATTTGACCTGCTCAGTTAAACATATATAATCGACTGTGATCATAGTTGAGACTGTAATTGTTAGTTTCTCTTGATGTCTGGTTCATTTACTTTTTTGAAACATTTTATTTGATTTTATTAGAGTACAAAGCAAAGAAGGCCCTACTGGAATTGTACGTTTGCTTCTTCTGCTTCTCCTTGAATCCGAGGCATTAAATCATGAGTATATCACTTAGATCTTGTAGTTTGGTTATATAATGTGACGTCTTTGTATTTATTTATTTATTTATTTGATTGTTTGTTTACCTTCCAATCAGCTTCTACATACACTGATCAACCTTAACATTTAAACCACTGAGAGGTGAAGTGAATAATAACATTGATTATCTCGTTACAGTGGCAACTGACAAGGGGTGGGATATATTGGACAGCAAGTGAACAGTCAGTTCTCAAAGTTGATGTGTTGGAAGCAGGAAAAATGGGCAAGTGTAAGAATCTGAGTGACTTTGACAAGGGCTAAATTGTGATGGCTATGACAACAGGTCTTGTGGGGTGTTTCCCACAGATGTAGACCATGGCAGTGGCTCTTTAAGAAGGATAATGCACACTGCCACATTGCAAACATAGGTCAGGAACGGTTTGAGGAACATGACAAAGAGTTCAAGGTGTTAACTCAGCCTCCAGATTTCCCAAGAACTCAATCCAATTGAGCGACTGTGGGCTGTGCTGGATAAACAAGTCTGATCCATGGAGGCCCCACTTAAGTCCACAACTTACAGGACTTAAAGGATATACTGCTAGCGTCTTGGTGCCAGATACCACAGCACACCTTCAGAGGTCTTGTGGAGTCCATGCCTCGATGGGTCAGAGCAGTTTTAGCGACACAAGGGGACCTACACAATATTAGGCTGATTGGTGTAAATGTATAGCATAGGAAATATTCATCGAGTTTATGTGACTAGATTGTAATCTTATTATAATTCAGAGTTACATATTTGAAGAAATACATACATGGATGTCAACAGCTATTCTGCTGATTTAAAACAATATAACCTTTAAGTGCAAAAAATGTGATCATCATTTTATTATTCTGATTATAATAATTTATTGATTATTATTATTACGATTCCCTATAGTATGTTACTTTATTTTGCAGCGTCATCCTGCAGATGTCCTGGTGAAAATACAGAACAACCATACTCTAACGTAAACATTTTTTATAACACCAAGTTATGTTTTCAGTATCTTATACATACTTGCTCTGAAGTTAGTAGTAAAACATCTGCCTGAGGCAGAAAAGTCGACAGATTCTTATCTGAGGCTCTGAGTTAGGGTTAGCTAGCTGGATGCTGTCACCAATCACAGTAGGTATGACTTTACAGTTACAAATGACTTCATGAAAAATGTAATAAGCAAAGTAATCCAAGTATGACACAACATGAAAGTAATGTAATCTGATTACTTTTGGATTACTTCAAGGTCACATATGCAAATAAAGTCAAGAGAAAAGCGATATGACCTAAAATACTATTAAAAACATGTTCAATGTTTGGATTTGTTTTCAGAAAATAAATTTGAAAAAAGATCACTGTCCATGATGCGGGTAACATTATATCACAAAACCTAGAGTGAACCATATTTTGGATTTTTTAAAAAGAGGAAAATTTGGGAGTATCACTCGGTTTACATTTTTTCCTACATTCTTTTGAATGTCCATGGAATAAAATTATATAATAATTAAATATCATATGCCAGGAGTGAACCTTCTGGCATCATTTACACATCTGAAGTGCCATGTAATATGAAACAATGTGATAACATGAAATTAAAAATGACTGTATATGGCCATGGGCATTGTTTCGGCTCAGGACGGCTGTCATTTGCTGGTATTGTAAAGCAACTGTTTGATGTCGTACACAACAGAGCTTCACTTTCACGCATTCACTGAGAGAAGGCTAACGGTTGAGAAGCAGGAATTTGGCCAATAGTTGCTACAAGCCTTTTATAATCGACCAATCAGAGTGTGCTGAATTACCGAGAGGGGTTAAACAATGCAAACATGCGCCAACATGACACAGTATTAGACCATAAGCACATCATAATGAAACTAAAGCTGAATCCCGGACATTTTCCTCAAATTTTTTAATCCCAGCCGGACGTTGCTTTAAAGTCCGAAAAAGAGGACATGTCCAAGAAAAAGAAGGCGTATGGTTACCCTAACATAAAAATTTCAGAGAACAATGTGTGTTCATTTCTACCAAATGAACTTCAAGCAGTCTGTATTGTGTTATGCCAAAAGATTTATTTATTTGGTTTTAAATGAAATAAAAAAAAAAGATGTAATCCTGATAGTATTCCCTTTGTGTGTGTGTGTGTGTGTGTGTGTGTGTTTTGGGTGTGTTAAAAATGAAAACACGAGGTGTTATTTTAAGAGCGTAGAACACAGGGCCACCTGCTTCTGACAGTCAGTGATAAGAGACCTGCGCTCAGCATTTCTGATGATCCTATTGCACCTTGACACAATGTTCTCCACATACTTTTGAGCTCATAACTTATACAGAATAGACTGTGTGAGTTCACAGCACAGAATAGTTTCAAATCTAACTCGCATTTCTCATGATAAATTCCACAAACTGTATGCAAAAGCCTCCATATCCTACTCAGAAAATCCCAAAGAGCTAATCACCAGGGTGGACTCTAAGAAAAATTCTTGCCTGAAGTATCACCCTCACCCAGGCCACCCCATACACCCACAACAAGTCTGGAGACCACCGGTCACCTACTGTAAAGTACAATGATGGAAAAAATGAAACTTTACTCTATAGGAACTACTCTATACCTTTAAATGAATCTCAGCTCCCCTCTCTTATCTAACATGTCACATGAGTAGGCCTGTCACAAGTCACAGCTAGCTAACCGACTATAAATGTTGGCTGCTACATTCAGTTTACATTAAGTTATAGGAGCTAGCTAGATATCCCGAGGCTGTTTGAGCAGGTGACAAAGCTTACCATTTATTAAAGTGCTTCATTTTTATACTGAGATTGAAAAATATCCACTGACTTTCCAAACCAATTGTTAGAAAAACATCTGTGCAGCTGTATATCCTAATAATGTCAATTATGCACCTAGTTGTGATCTTTACTTGCTAGATAGTGATAATGAAGTTAATCCAGCCTAATTAACTAACTTTAGCAACATGCGTGCAGATCAGACTGAACTGCAGTTGAAGTTACTTAAAAAATGGCCTGTTATTTTGTAGCATCCACATGAAGGGCTTTTCCTTTTCGTTCCTTTTCCATCGCTGCTCCACCTGGCTGCTTCCTGTCTAGTCGTCAGCGTATCTACATTTCTGGCTTTGCTTTCTCTTTCATGTTGCTTTTATTTACAGACGCTAGATGGAAATAGAAACCAATAGCAATAGCATTGCAAGACTAGCGGATTCATACAGTATTATACTTTTTTATTATGCAATTGCATACAGTTATATTATACAGCCGTGCTTTTGGGTACTCCGTACCTCTGCTCGTGTGTGCTTTATTCAGGTCATGTTCGAAATGTCAAGAACGTTTCCCAAAAAATGGTAGTGATTTACAGGTTTTATCACGCCAGGTTAATGTACAGACAACACCTTTACGCAAATATGAGGAAGAAATGAAATGAAACACACAACACCCGAGACAGTAGCACATTCCAAATGATGTTATTTGATTGTTTAATTTGCTTTTGCAGTAACGTGTTCACTTGGGAAAAGTCGCAAAATCTGCGCAACACAGCAAAGACTCACCAATAAACCTGCTGACCCATATCACATGATGAATGTGCTTATGAATGTCTGCATCATTGGACTCAGATCACTGAGAAACCAAAGCAGCAAAGAGGTTTCCACATCTCACATGCTATGTGCTGCTGGACAATCAAACATACATAATGCATGTGTACTGTTGTTTATAAAAACAAAAAGGGTATAGGTTGTACTTGTATAGGTCGTGCATTAGATGGATTTCTAATATTTCAGTCCTTTACACTCTCATTCATTACAGACATTGCCATATGTAAGTGTGGGGATAACAGAGCATGTGTATTACCTGCGAGTAAAGGGATGTGCTTCCTGTTGATTTATCTTGTTTCCTCTTGTGGGTGAATAAACTCCAAAACTTCCTCCATAAAATGGACACAACTAAGCACACACTACCCACAATCCAAACATCCTTATCACACACGAAGTTCTCCATGGCAACCAATGTCACAAACATGGGGCCCAAGTCCGAGCCTCCGTCTCTCCGTCTCAGACGCTACTGGAATGGCACTTTTAATTCCCTGTGTATCCCTATCTCCCACTTTTTCAGCTCTTCATTCACGGTAGTCTGGTTGTTGACATCAACAGATTGGCCAAGCCACAGATTTTGAAAGGTCCTCCTCTCTATAAGGAGCAGAGTATGTGGCAGTCATGGAGACAAGTGTCAAACAGGTGGGACTCCGGCTCTGAGGGAACGCAAGGTGCTGAAGAGGACCCAGTGTATCCTTTAACGTTAGGCGCAGCACTTAATGTGCTTAGTCATTCCTTCGCACTTGCACATTTGCACTTACATTCACACATGCAAACGCCTGCACGCACACACACACACACACACACACACACACACACATAGTCAAATGTATACATTCTTGACATGGATCAATCAGGATTCTGTTGATCAGGACACTTTCGTTGAATTATGTGTCTATAAATGCCAAGGAGTACAGGTTAGAGCACTCAAACTAGAGGCCGAAGTGAAAATCTAATTCACAAATACTGATGGCACACACTCAGAGAACATTAGTCATCGTGGAGCAGCCAAAATCCAAAGCAAACATTTGGGTTCTTTTTCTAGTACTTAATTATATAGGATATCTTGGGTACCAAGGCCAGGTATCATATGATATCAGGAGAGAGCTGCTAATACAACCGAGATCTTTAACACTCTTACTTCAGCAGTTCCAAAACTAAACACACAGACACACACACACAGACACACACACACACACACACACACACACGCACACACACTCGCACACTGCTGGATATGTATGGCACTTCATCTATTTGAGTGAGACCAAGCCTTAGAATGATGCCTTGCCAGAGCATCTAGAGCTGGTATTCTCCTAATCACTCATGTCAAGAGAGCTGCGTGTGTGTGTGTGTGTTGTGTGTGTGTGTGTGTGTGTGTGTGCTAATTAGAACACCAACATGGGAACAGACTGCAAATACACAAACCATCTTTTAAGACTGATACTAAATAGACTGATTAGACAAATATCTAATAGATAGACAAATAAAATACAAATGTAATATACTATCCTCTTAAATGCATTAAATCTATCTATCTATCTATCTATCTATCTATCTATCTATCTATCTATCTATCTATCTATCTATCTATCTATCTATCTATCTGTCTATCTGTCTGTCTGTCTGTCTGTCTGTCTGTCTATCTATCTATCTATCTATCTATCTATCTATCTATCTATCATCCACAAGCATTTATTATCAAATGATTGTTTTAAATAACTATTAAACTAAAATACATTTTAGCTAACATAACACAAGGCTGTTTTTCTCTAACTTGTGATAGTTATGGCTAAACTTCAATGAATTAGCAGGCTAGCTACAATATTTGTGGAGTGTCGTTAGCTAGATTACACCATATTAAACACTCCTACCTGCTTCTGAGTTCATGTTTTATTTTTATTTTTATACTGTCCTGTCCCTCTCTGGCCATCAGTGTAAAACTGGGCAGCGTTTCTCTCAGAGCTACCTGTGGTCTCTCAGTCAAACGGCAGTAATCACGCTGTGTCGCGAGGCAATAGTTGAGCGATACCAACTTTCGCAATGGCGTGGCCATTTTAGCATTTTTATCTGATTTATTATGACAAACTCATAGTCAATTCGGAGCACCAATAACATTCCAAAAAATACAAAAATAACATTGACTTCTACATATGTTTCAATTGATCACCTGAGAAGTAAGGGATAACTTCTCCGCCTAGATGATGAATGGTCTGCTAAAAAGATTCAGAGCGAGCTCCAGTCCAGACTGCAGTTACAAGAATCAATCAGCACCATCAGGAGATCCATAAAGTAGCTTGGATGGACTTATGGCTTATGTAAGCAGCTTTAAACATGGTTGTGCAGTGCTGCATGCAGATTAATTTTCCCTATTAATCACACAGCTTTCTAATCATTTAAATCTTATTATGGGAATGAGGTGGCAGACTTGAGGCCTGAGCTGGCAAGGAAGCACTCTGAGATTGAGGCGCTGAGAAAAGAGCTACGTGTCTGCAAGGCGGCACATGATGAACAGATTGGGGTGCTTAGGAAGGAGCCGGATGCCTGCAAGGAGGCAAATGCAGCCCTAACTGATTTAAAGGCAGCTGACAATGGGCTCGTCCAAACCCATGTGATTGTTGTGAAGCAGCTGGGATAGACGCAGACTCTGGTAATTTATTCAATTCTAGTATTCAACCACTATTAATATTGTAGCAACCTGTTCCATACACACACACTATTCACTACAACCAGGGATAAATATAATTTATCAGTAAGGCTTGAAGATTATCCATGTGCTATCATGAAATACGCAAAATTCTTATTCCTATTACTTTTCATTTATTGGTGTGTCCCCCATCATAAACCCTCCTGGCCCAAAGGTCTTCGTCCTTGCTTCTCCAAATGGTCTGATGCTGGATTTTGAAGTGTACCATGGTAACAATACATTCAATGGCCATAGACTGGGAGTTGGACCAGCAGCAGTCCTACGCGTGATCGAGTCTGTTCCCACAGTTCATGGGTGTCTATGTGTACATCCCAGTGAGATGACCAGCAGTGATCAGGCAGTATAATGACGGCATGTGTAGCGTGGACCTGTGTGACCGTCTGCTGAGCTTTTATCGCATATCAAACAGGACCAAGAAATGGACATTGTGTGCGATTACTCACTTTTTTGACGTTGCCATCACAAACTCCAGGATCCAAGTCTGGCAACAAAGCATACAACACCAAACAGTACCTGGACTTCAAATTGCACCTGGCTGAAGAGTTGTTGGAGTGTCCAGAACTTGATGACAGCAGTGAAAACAGTGATGAAACGTATGAGCCACCAACTTAAATGAGGATCCCCTAACCAGAACCACCTGTGCACAGACTAGGAGCCATGCACATGCCAGAGATGGTAGATATTAACCATGCAGGAAGATGCAGAAATAAGGACTGCAAAAGCAAGACGTTCATGAGGTATACCAAATGCAAGATGTAGTGGTTAGCACGTTTGCCTCACACCTCCAGGGTCGGGGGTTTGATTCCCACCGTGGCCCTGTGTGTGGAGTTTGCATGTTCTCACCGTGCTGCGGGGGTTTCCTCTGAGTACTCCGGTTTCCTCCCCCAGTCCAAACACATGCGTGTCTAAAGTGTCCGTAGTGTATGGATGGGTGTGTGAGTGTGTATGTGACTGTCCCTTGTGATGGATTGGCACCCTGTCCAGAGTGACCCCGCCTTGTGCCCCATGCTCCCTGGTATAGACTCCAGGTTCCCCATGACCCTAGAGGAAGGATAAGCGATATAGAAGATGGATGGATGAACATCAGATATTTATCATATATATTAAATGTTTTAAACACATTTCAGCATTTTAGAAATATTTGAAGGATTTTTACACAGCACCCCTGCTCTCATCAGATGGTACCCCATGGTGCCCGAGAGTGCTTTTTAAAAACAAAAGGTTATATCCAAGCATACTATATGTAAGATAAGATAAGATTCTTTTTTATTGCCATTGCACAGGCAACGGAATATCAAAGGGCCTATATCGTCTGATTTGGAAGATATTTTATTTCAGTAATGAAAATACAGACCAAAATATCTGGATAACTTAAAAGGTCTTTCTTAAAAGTGTTTGGAGGTTTGAATGAGTTTATAAGCCTTCTGTAGTACCACTGACACATATCTTCAAATGTAGGCCCTACTGAAATACTACACTACAAGGCTGTGATTATATTGAAGGTCCATCATGCCATAATATATTCTGATACTTCATACCAAAAAGACCTAGAAACTGAATAGAGAATTTCAACAACATGACCGCTCCCTCTAGTGGTGTGTTTTAATAATGTTCAGGATTTTTTTATTTATTTAATTTTATTATTATTATTATAAATTATAATTATATATATATATATATATATATATATATATATATATATATATATATATATATATATATATATATATATATATATATATATATATTTTTTTTTTTTTTAGAAAGAATTAACACAACCTACAATTATACACCAGTTGTGATTTCTCTAGCTCTGGAACTACAAAGATTAGCCCATATTTAGTATAGTATTCAGTCTTATAGAGTAAGTACAGTAAAACTATTTTCAAGAAAGAAAGTAAAGAAGACAACACTGAGATGGGCAAAAGGGTGATTGTATTCATTCATTCATTCATTCATTCATTCACTTCTTCTGGAACGTATCTCAGGAATACTAGACATAAGACAGTAAGATACCCTGCAGTGCATTACAATTACACACTCACAATCATATTTAGTAGAGTAGTTGCTGTACCCAAATGGACACATGAAAAACTCTGCACAGGTGTAATATAACAGGAAATGTTGCAACTGAGCAACTGATCTAGTATAAAAATAAAAAAAAAAAAAAAAAAAAAAAAAAATAAAAAAAAAATAGTGGGGGGGGGGGGGGTTTTTGGGGGGGGGTGATTAAGCGGGGGAAAGGAAAAAAGTGTGGGAGCCTTTTGTGGGGTTTGTTTGGGGGCCCCGGCAGGGGGGCCCCCTTTCCTTTTTTCGAGGGGCGGAAGAAGTCCATGCGACCACTGGGTGTCCTCCTACCTTCGCCATCCACTGAGGCATGGTTGCTCAGATATGCAGGATGTGGCAGAGGTGAGCTCACTGCATCAGAGAGACCACATTTGCTGTCCTTGCTTTCTGCATCAGACATGTCTGAGCTGCCAGAAAAGAAGGAAAGAGATGATGATGATATTACTGCTGCTGCTGATACTGCTCCTATGAAAACAACTAACACTGTTTATGATTTAGTTACTTAATTTATTTTAATTTGTTTAATTCTTTTATTTCTAATTATTTATTTCTATTTTTACAGCAGTATTCATTCCGAATATTATTCCGCCAATAAACAAGTGGATGGTTATTTATGTATTTATGGTCAGGTGCATTATTGAACCAGTCGAGAATCATTAATGAATTATGATTAATGTAATCATGGAAACAGTACTTGGGAGATTTTAACCTTTGGTGTTTGAAAGGGAAGTGAGAATCTTAGAAACATTTTACTTTTTTTAACCAACAGACATTTTTTTTTTTTTTCAGAAGTGATTCAAAAGTGAGGCATATTATGGTCTCCTTGTCTTCTTGGCACTGGCAGTATGGCAAGCACCCACAGATTTGAACGACCAATAATTCAGTCACACAATAACAACTAGCACAGCCAGCCCCTGCTGTCCTTAACGTGCAATGCCTGTGCTGGGGAAGAGCAGCAAGCAAAGGAGAAAACACAGTATCTGGTAGAGAGCAAAGGATCGTCTTAATGCACTGGGATTGGTAAAGAAAATCTGGACCAGTACTGGATCAGGCTGGTTAGTCACCTCACAGACATATACATCTTCGAGAATGGGATTGGTATTCCAAGGTAAGTGTAAGAAATCAGTAGTGAACCACTACCAGGTAAGAAGGTATAGATTAGGAAGAGATGGAATAGCATCCTCCAGATCATCTTTAGCACACTGATGGATCGGGAGATAGAGCAAACTTAGATCAAAAGAAAGCAGGAGCGATGGAGGAGCCAAGATTACCGAAAATCTCGCTTACATAAATACGTGTAAAGGTAAATTCACACATACAGTGACTCGCAGCGACAACGCGACCAGAGACCATTCATTTTCAACGAGAGCTGACCACTAGACAGCAAACATTGGTGGCTAAATGTGGGCACGGTGGCTTAGTGGTTAGCACGTTCGCCTCACACATCCAGGGTTGGGGAAAACTGTGTTTTGATTCCCTCTGTGTGTGTTTGGAGTTTGCATGTTCTCCTCATGATGCGGGGGTTTCCTCCGGGTGCTCCGGTTTCCTTCCACAAAGACACGCATGGTAGGCTGATTGGCGTGTCTAAAGTGTCCGTAGTGTATGAATGGGTGTGTGAGTGTGTATGTGATTGTGCCCTGTGATGGACTGGCACCCTTGTGCCAGGTGCTTCCTGGGATACTCCAGGCCTGGAAGGATGGATATATATAGATATATATATATATATATATATATTTATACTGATGAATTTTGTATACAAATGCTCTCGCTCCAGAATGTTTCATTTTAGCAGCAAGAAAATTTGATTTGTTGTCAACAGTGCTGGTTGCACCACCCACTGATAAATGCTACCATGGCGACCTGTAGTAGGAACGCCTACTGGTAACTTGATAGTTTGTGTGAACGCACCTGAAATAATATGTACTATAAGTCAAATTCACATTTAAAACGAATGAATATAAAACAGATCATGAGTTGAAGGGTGAGTGTGGTGTTTCGAATTATAGAGTAAGTATTTATAGTAATTATAGAAGTATTGCAGGCTATGTGTCAAAATGTCTTCTTTTACACGACATTCCCAAGGCACCACCTCAGTAAAGGTCACACAGCCCCAGTTAATTATCCATGAATGAAGTAACACAATGTTCAAACTCCAAGTATGGACTGGTCTCAGCGCTCTGGGAGGCTTCCCCAACAAAGTAGTTAATGAATAATGTTCTATTTTCAACCCATATAATCCTGAATCAACTCTGGCGCCTGAGCTTAAGCAAGAGCCACAGCAATGACAAAGATGTTAAGTGGTACTGATCCATTCCCGTAGCAGTTGTTACTAAACATCCAGATAGATGTCCTGACAAATGTGGTATTTTGGTGCTACCTGGTTGTTGAAAAGAAATTAGTATAATTATTTTTGAATAATTATTTAATTGAATGGCATTCATAATCATTTTGTATAAAAATGACTATGATAATGTTGCGATTGTGTAAAAATAAAAAGTAATTTTTTATCTTAGTTATTTATGTGCTTACGTGCTTGCACTTACTGTAATATAACCCCCTGAATGTTTGTTGGTCATGCCATGGGACGGAGCACTATGTTAATGTGTGTGATTTGAATTTCTTTAATGCAGTATTCAAAGGCTTTGCATTACTCTTGTCACTGTGATCAAAGATAAACAATCTGTCTGTCAACACTTTCTCTATTTTATAACATAAAAAAAACTGCTGAGGTGCTGTCACTGTCTCTCTCTCTCTCTCTCTCTCTCTCTCTCTCTCTCTCTCTGCCTCAAAAATTATTTAGTGGGAGCATGTTTTGTGCAGGTTTACATTTGTGTCATGAAATAAACTTCAAATACAGTCACAAATTGTGTCACAAAAGAGTGAAAAGCCTTTCCAAAAATATTCAGAAAAAAATGGAATTATTTAACACTATTTCAGTCCTATTTATTATTATTATTATTATTATTATTATTATTATTATTATTATTATTATTATTATTATTATTATTATTATTGCTTCCATGTATAAAAAATGTGTACCAGTGTGTACAAAGTCCTTTATAATGATAATGAGTCTTTATCAGTCACATATGCATTACAGCACAGTGAAATTATTTTCTTTGAATACCCAAGCATGCCAGGAAGTTGGGGTCAGAGCACAGGGTCAGCCATGATACAGTGCCCCCTGCAGCAGAGAGGGTTAAGGGCCTTGTTCAAGGGCCAAACAGTGGCAGCTTGTCAGTGAACCCCTGACCTTCTGATCAGTAACCCAGAGCCTTAGCCACCAAGCCACCCCTGTCCCAATTAATAAATAATTACAACCGCATTTATATTGATGTTAATATTACTACAACTACAGCATTACCCATTTAATAAATAATTACAAATGCATTTATACCAGCCATCGTTAAACACTGTTTTAACTATTCATTTTCAACATCAGTTAAAGCGATTTATATCTGCCGAAGATTAAATGTCAACACGCAGCACAGTCAATAGTGTCAGTAACATAATAAGTTTTTGCTCAGATGTTATTTTGGATAAATTTTATTTTTTTAAAAATATCATAACAATTAAATAATTACAAAATGATATAAGATGCCTTAGGACATAGCAGTGAACATTAATTAGTTTACTCAGTAACTCAATAGGTCCAGTATGCAGACAAAACATTTAAAAATTATGAGCAGCATTTCCTCTCCGTTACGTTTGATTGACAGTTTATACTTGGCAGCACATGGGTGGGTAAAGTTTTGCACCGTGGAGACATAAAAAACTACTTCAAAGCATGCGCTCTATCTATAGCTCGGGGTGTCCCAGACATAAACCAAGCAGAATCCCACCAGATTCTACCAAAATAACAGTCATATATATATAATATATATATATATATATATATATATATATATATATATACAATATATATTATAGTATTAGCTAGTAAATAATGAAACTTGTTTATGTGACACACGGTAAACTTGTTTATGTTTAATCCAGATCACACTGAATATGAAATCATGATTTGTTCAGCTTAGTACGTTCATTCCCCCCCCCCAAATTCTCTCCCTCGATTCAATATCTCGGTTTATCAGATGAATCAGGTGTGAGAAAACACAACAGTTGCTCATGACCTCCAAAAAGATCCGCAGTGCTTGAGATGACAAATAAGAGTTAATGTTTTCAGGAGTCATTCATTAAAACCGCACCAAGTGCACCACATCCAGAAAGAAGAAAAGAGCATAAGAGAAAGAGAGAGAGAGAGAGAGAGAGAGAGAGAGAAGAGAATGCCTTGAATGCCAATCCTGCTGTTCTCTTCTTTCGTTATCATCACTCCTACAGCTGAATGCAAATGCCAAAGTGTAAAATTACAAGAACCCAACTTTCCCCTTGGATGAATACGCACGGTACATGAACACACATGTAGTAACATGTAAACACATGGGAAGCATTTATTCACCAGAAAAGGTTAAGCTAGAGCTAATGTGTGTGTTGATTTTGTAATATATACTGTGTCAGCTGTTAGCTCAAGTTTAATTAGGCTAAGCCTCTGCAGTATGTCCTGATGAAGCAAAATTTAATCTCAGACCCCTGACAGCATCAAGGACTTCCACAATACTGAGTATATAACCTTATTCTCCACACTCACTCATTTTTTTTTACTTACACTTGATATTTAGCACTGTTTAAAATCTTCTTCTCTTTTCCTCCCATCTCCTTCAACACCTTTTTAATCTGGATTCGACCTTTCCCTTCTCCCTGATCGTCAAAGAGTGTGTTGTCCTCAGTCTGAGCAGACTCAGAGGTGAGTATGAGAGAGACCATACACTCAGTAAGACAAGGCTGAATAAGTTGCCTGTCAGGGGAGGGGGGAGGCAGGGGGAGGCGGGTGGCAGGAGGGAGGAGTGTAAGTTGTTATTGTCGGGCACTTCAGCAGCATGTATTCTTTTGTGTGTGTGTGTGTGTGTGTGTGTGTGACAAACACAGCAAGTTGACAGCACGTTCTTAGAAAGACAGTGTTTCCCTTAGAGAAACAGATCCAAGTAGAACATTTACCTAGCCAAGAAGAATTATCCACGAAGACCTTACATTATGTTAATTACTATTTACATTTAATCTTGTGGAACATCCACGAAACAGCTTCCTGTTATCTTTGATGTTATAAAAGCTAACTGGTGACTTCATTTCCCATCCTGCACTGCAGCCTACAAACATGGCCGCCATGGACTGCAACTCCCTGAACACTCACATTCATTCTAATCATGCACACCTGCATCGTATTCACAGCACTCACGACCACAGTATGAAGAGACTGTTTGAACACAATGACTTTGCGAAGTATTGAGTGTTATCACTGTACCGGGCGTTTGTACACTGTTTTCTGCCACGCTATTGTCTCATGATTTGGATTCGTCTGCCTGCCTCTCTTTATTAAAAGCTCTTATCTGAACTTGCATCCGTCCTAACCTACATGTCGTTGATCTTGTGACACCCTCACCAGATGATTAGTTATGTACATTTCTTACTGTGTGTAGATTACATGTGATCTACAAGTAATCAGAATATCTTCCGATGGCAGTCTTCAGTGTGCCCGTCTCCTCCGTTCTTGTTTCTTGTGACATTAGGAATATTATGAAACACATGAAAATAAAATCACAACAGTTTCATATGTAAATAAGTGTGTTTTAATAACGTGTAGATGCTTCTGAATGCACATCTACACACATTTAATCTAACCTATATTTGAAATGAAACTGAAGCCAAGACATATACACAATCCTTTAATGAATAATTTGTGTGTGTGTGTGTGTGTGTGTGTGTTTTTTGTGATGTACATGTCTTGCAACAATCTAATTTAAAAATGTATGTATGCAACTGCATGCAAAAAAGTCCTTTACTTAGTTTTTTGTTAGATAATTTGAAACCCTCTAGACTTTATTTGAACGTTTTCTATTACATTTACAGTACATTTATTAATTTAGCAGACGTTTTTACCCAAAGCAACTTACGAATGAGGAAATACACTGGGGGTGAAACCCAGGACCTTCTGTATGCACATGTGATGACCACGGCACTATGGGACCAACTTCATATAATTTCATATACATGTCACATGTCACACAAAGGTATATAGTATACATTTAAAGAATTGAATTTCATAGAGGATTTAAACAACCATCAGAAAAAGCACTACTAATGACTTTTAAATGATATGAAAGTATATAAAGTAAATTAAGTTATATAGGTAATATGATAAAAATCTTCACAGACATGGAAATGATTGTAGAGGGTACACTTACCCATATACTGTATGTGAGAACAAATTGTGCTAATGTAGTAACTCATTCTAGATCTGTCGAATCAGGATGTTTTTAAGACAACATTTGTCATTCAATTAGCATGCTACTGTTATGGTAAGGGTAAATTGTTTAAAAGATAAGTTTATTAAACAGTAATTTTATCTTCTTTCATAATTTTGTGTTTGTACAAGTGCAGAGCATTTCTTTAGAATTGACAGTGTAACAATGTTTGCAGTAATCTCACCCTCAGCACAGATACAGAAGTCTGACCGTGGTACTGTACCTGTATAGAAGCATTTTTAAGAGCTTAAAAACACAGTGGAATGTGACGTTGCTTAAACAGTTAATTACATGTTTTTTAATTCAACTCTCTTTTGTTATATGAATCTCTGGCACACTCATTCACAGCCTGCGCCACTCCAGCATGGTGCTCTAATTAAGGGTTTGTACGAGTGGGTGCCAACAGCTTTGGCCTTGAGCTTTCACGCTTGAGAGCCTGAGTCTTCTAGGTCAGCTTTTCAAGAAACTTATTAAAGAAAATGTCCACCCTGAAACAATAAATAGATTTATATTGAACTCTGTGACATGCTTAGCGATCCTGGCGCTAGTTTGTGTTGCATTGTATCTACCGGGCTGATGTCACAGCAGGTGACAGCTAGTGTTTTTCAGAAAAATTCTTGTTCGGAATAGGGTTATATAAAAGCAAAGTTATATACATCAGTTATTTGCATCACCTTCACCATGAATGCCAGTTTTTGTATCATTTTGTTAAACTCACAGCACATAAGCAAACTAAGGAGATGCTCAGGGCCCCATCAAGAGCTGTGAAACAAATAAGCTAATAATAGTAGTATGAGAACACACATAACTTTCCTTGGTTTGATCGATATCATAGATAACATTAATGGAAAATAAATAGTATTGAAATCCATTTTCTATGCCACTTATCCTACTGGGACACGGGGAACCTGGAGCCTATGAAAGGGAGCATGGGGCACAAGGCGGGGTACACCCTAGACACTACAGGCTCGTTAGACACGCCAATCAGCCTACCATGCATGTCTTTCGACTGGGGGAGGAAACCGGAGTACCCGGAGGAAACCCCCGCAGCACGGGGAGAACATGCAGACTCCACACACACAGGGCCCACACACGGTGGGAATCGAACCCCCTGACCCCCTGTGTGAGGCGAACATGCTCACAAGTGACAAGAATTCTAAAGGGTTAATAAACTTTCAAGCACCACTGTATAAGAACATATTTGCTGATTTTTCAAATTGTGACGTAGATGTTTATGGACTTCGATATCTGGACTTTGTATCCAGAGAAAATCCCAGAAGCACAGGGAAAACTTGAAAACTCCATGCACACAGGGTGGTGTGGGATTCAAACCCCCAACCCCAGTGGTCCAAGGCATGATATTTAACAAGTAGGCACTATCTTGTAACAGATCATACATACCACATAAGAACACAAGTCAAGAGAAGGGCAAAATTGCAACAGAGTACAAGCCATAATCATGAGCAATGCAGGTCATCAGTCACACTGACAGGAAAAGAGAACACACCCAGATAGATACACATACAAGTAGAGTTCAGTGGGTGTTTCTTGAATGGAACAGAGATCTCTCACAGACGCCTTCTAGACAGAAAGCACTATCCAGATATACAGTGATAAGACTAGACTCATTTAATCAATTGAAGCACTGGTCATTGAATAGCCGAATATCCATTAAAGAGTCTGGTCAATAGGCAAAGAATTCCAAATATCTTTTTTTATCACCACTTTAGCCCCATTCTTTTTTACTTTTAATAATATGAGTTTTGGTTTATTGTTGGTTTTTCTGTCTGAACAAAAAGAAAAGATGTGGTTTTACACATGCCTAACAATAACCACGCCATAAAGTACACATGGGCCAGGCCACTCCTGTTCTTCTGTATTTCTTCTTCTTCACATAATACTTTACATATCACTATCTAAATATTTCACTGGCTGTATTTATATTAAAAGATTTTGCCAAACTGAATGAATTCATTATGAGTGCAGAATCCAGATGAACTGGTTATATTCAGTATATCCTGAACTGGACACTCTATGGAAAATCTTAATTTATACAGGTAATCCATATGCTTATGCATCAAAGGCTGATTGTGTCCGTAGTGTATGAATGGGTGTGTGAGTGTGTATGTGATTGTGCCCTGCTATGGACTGGAACCCTGTCCAGGGTGTACCCCGCCTTGTGCCCAATGCTCCCTGGGATAGGCTCTAGGTTCCCCCGTGACCCTGAAAAGGAGTAAGTGGTAGAAGATGGATTTAATTTACATCTGATGGATGGATTCAATTTACTCTATTCCTCTGTACTCTATTCTATTGAAAAGGGTTACAGGTTAAAGAATAACTTTCTCCTACTACTGCGGTATCAGTTGGCGTGTTAACAGATTAATCGGCTACATGTAAATGTCATCGCAGTTGTAACCAATTCTTTTTAAACATTTTAAAAGAAAATGCCTTTTATGTGGTAGCATCAAAATGCATTAAATCAGATACAGATCAAGAACTTCATTTAATGTTCACATCAAAAATCAGAATGAGAGGGCTGAAAACACAATCTCAGTTACTTTTTTGCCAGGCAGACTGGTTTGTGCATTTATAAAAACCGCTGATCTCCAGGGATCACAACAGTCTCTCAAGAGAATGGTTCAAACAAAACAAACAAAACAACAACAACAACAACAACAAAAATCAAGTAAGGTTGGAGGAGAATTGCCTGACTGGTTTCAGTGGATAGGAAGGATATCGTTATTCAAATAACCACGCTTTACATCCATGGTGAGCAGAAAAGCATCACACATCCAACCTTAAGGTGAATGTTATACAAAAGCTGAAGACGCAATAGGTTTCTACTCCGGTCAGCCACAAGGGCGGGTTTAGTGATTTGGAGGGCCTTAGCCAAAATGTAGGAATGAAATTCTCAGCACATGTTATTTAGCATTAATATCAATAAACCAGAGGTGGACAGGGTGGCCCTGGACTTTCTGATCCTGAGCGTACTACCACACCACACACGCCCCATCATAACACACAGGCTCCCTGATGGTCAGACCCATTTTTAACACCGGTTACTATCATAAACATACAACACAATACACACACATAAATGCTATTCAGCATATTTATTTCAAGTAGCACTGAACCAAGTCATATTTGTAAAATAGGC
Source organism: Ameiurus melas (assembly GCA_012411365.1). Lineage (NCBI taxonomy): Eukaryota > Metazoa > Chordata > Actinopteri > Siluriformes > Ictaluridae > Ameiurus > Ameiurus melas. The sequence goes on along the minus strand of CM022763.1, from coordinate 22,374,951 downwards.
AAACAGAGACAGAAGAACAGTGTGACAAAGAAAACAATTAAGGATTTGTCATCGTGTTTATAACGTGTTGTGTTGTTGTCATATTTGTTGTTTTGTGTTACACTTCTCAGCCACATTAGTCTTCCCGAATCACTTCCGCGCATGCGCAGTAAAATTGTGGAATAGTCCAATGCAGTGGGTACGGGGGGGGGCGGCTGATACACTCATAAATTAAGCGTTCTGGTGGAATTTTAGCACATGGAATTTTAGACAAACAGAATTAATTGTCGAAATGTTCAAACGAAATGTTCTTAACCATAGGTTTATACAGCGTTTTGCGGGTCCTTGGACCGTTGCCTTATGGTAAAGTCCACACCGGTCAGCCAGGAACAGCACAGAGCGGCTTCATACTGGACATTTAAAGATTTAAAACAAAACCACAACAACATGTTCCCTGGGCTTTAGCTTTCTCTGCTACAGGTGTATATTTGGCAACAACCTATTGTGTATGCTAAGAATAAAAAGCATTAAGACAAGTTTCCTGTGTGAACAACATACACATGCTACACTACAGCAGTTCATGTATCATCTTTATTGAATTTCCCCTCCACTGCTGCTCCTCCCTTCTATTCCATCCCTTATATATAACCTCCTGTCTCACTCCCCGAACACCACTTCCTGGGCTTCACCACACTGCTGTAACACAGCTGGTGGAGTCACTGCTGTATTCTCACTGTTCACACAGCTTCCATATGTGAGTATCACCAAATCCAGATCTCTGGACAGTTCCAGGTTATTTGTATTCAAGGATTTGTATAATGTAAACTTCCACTCTTCCGCATTTCCCTTGCATAATCAAAGACTGAGTGTATATGCTTTGTGTGAAGTGCAGCTTAGCCTGTTTGATATTTTGGGCAAGAATGTCTCATCTCGGCTTCACATGACATTTAACAGTGTCCAGAAGGACTTTATTTCAGCGGAGGAAGCAGGAGACTACGTTAAACTCTTAATACCGAACTGCATCACCTACACAGTGTAGTGTTCTTTCTTTATTTTATTCTTTATTCTTTTTTTGCACTCGGCCTTCCAGCGCTACAGAATTCGAATTCTTATTGAAGATTGTCGGTGCATTACTTCGTCTAGAATTTGTGGACTCACTCCTCTTAAATCTACTTCTGTATTCTCTGTTTGGTCGCTCTGACTGGGTTAGAGTTTATTTCATATTATTAGTTATTTTCTTATTTATTTATTAATTTATTATTACTTTGAATTTTTTTGCTTGTTTGTTTTTTTTTCCTTCTCAATTAAATATTTGGTGGCTTAGTGGCTTAATTCGCCTCACACCTCCAGGGTCCGGGGTTCGATTCCCGCCGGGGCCATGTGTGTGCGGAGTTTGCATGTTCTCCCCGTGTTGCGGGGGTTTCCTCCGGGTACTCCGGTTTCCTCCCCCAGTCCAAAGACATGCATGGTAGGTTGATTGGCAGCTTGGTAAATTGTCCGTAGTGTATGAATGGGTGTGTGAGTGTGTATGTGATTGTGCCCTGTGATGGACTGGCACCCTGTCCAGGGTGTACCCAGCCTTGTGTCCTGGGATAGGCTCCAGGTTCCCCGCGACCCTGAAGCAGGAATAAGCGGTTGAAGATGGATGGATGGAATTAAATATTTGGGAAAGGGAAGGGAGGGGTTAAATATTTGGGAAAGGGTAAATGAATCACATGCACATGAAAATGAATAAATAAATCAATGAAAGAGAGAGAGAGAGAGATAGAGAGAGAGGACAGGGATTTCGGTATTATGTAAAAGAGAGAGAGAGAGAAAAGACAGGGATTTCGGTATTATGTAAAAGAGAGAGAGAGGGAGAGAGAGAAAAGAGGGATTTCGGTATTATGTGCTATTCTAATAACTGTATCTGTTTTGAATTAGAGTTGTATCAAGACCTCAAAGATGGAGAGTTTGAGCCGTGGTAATAGTGCCTTCGCGCTGGACCTGTATCGGGCCATAAGCGGCGAGAACCCAGATGGAAACCTGTTCTTTTCCCCGCTGAGCATCAGCGCCGCACTCAGTATGGTCTACTTAGGAGCCCGAGGAACTACTGCTGATGAAATGGCTAAGGTCTGAGAGTTTATCTGAAACATAGACTGTACAAAAACCCAGGGTGGCAATGTGTGCACAAAATGTCAAAAATTGTGAATGTTTGAGTTTAAAAAAAAAGGTTTTGTGTGAAGGTGAATGATTGTTATTCTTGGTCAATTCCCCAAATTATGTTTATCTGTTGGATCATATGAACGGTTGACGAATGAATGATTCGTGAAACACCTGTTCAAATGCGGTGTGTTTACACATCCTGTGTATCCTGAGGTCAGTAGCTCAATGGTTAAGATGGTGATTTACTGCTCAGAAGTTCATGAGTTCAAATCTCAGGACTGCCTTAAGCCCTTAAATGCTCGGTTGTCTAAACTAAGTTGCTGTGGATAAGGGCATCTGCCAAAATGCCATGAATGTAAATGTATCTGAGATCAGTCAGTATCATAAAGTGTGCATGTGGCTGATAAATTATATAATAGACAGCCTTAACTGTGCAAACCCACAGATATATAACGTTTATAGCTTCACAGCGAACTTTAGACTCACACAATGTTTGCACTGCCATATCCAGGGTGTTTCACAGTGAGAATAACGAGACCACACCTGTCATCTTTAGCATGACATTTTCTTGAGGAATGTTAAACATTTCAAAAGTAATCTTTAAGCACCTTTCATTATCACAGCCTTGTAGGTTTTTTCTGTTTAATGAATGCTTGAGGTGTATTGAAGGAATATGGAGAAATTGTGACCTATAGTGTAGGTGAACTCTCATTTATGGTTCTGTTATTCATTGCAGGTTTTGTCCTTCAGTTCGATCCCTGATGTCCACACCCATTTCAAGACCCTCAACTCTGCAATTAACAGCCCCAAAGCCTCCTACATCCTCCGACTTGCCAACAGGCTTTATGGAGAGAAGACTTTCAGTTTCTTATCTGTAAGACTTCCAAAACTGTTCCTGTATTTTGTTTTGTTTTGTTACAAACATATGATTAGGACTTTTTGATCTGTGAATAATGGATAAAATTAGGTCCTAGAGGTTCAAATATTTTTAACATACTGTGTCAAAAAATATGCAGGTGACGAGGTGAGACGCAATATGTAGTGTTGTTCAGCAACCCCAAATGGTTTCCTCCATCTCTATTAGTACTCTTCCAAGCCAGACTTCTAGCTCCCACTAGAGAATCTACTGGACATTTTTCTCCTTCACTTTACCTAGCCAGTCATTTAACCGACACTGCAAGCAACTATCTACATTTCTCAGCAGTTTTTGTTGTTGCTGTTGTTTTGTTTGTTTTTTCAATTTATTTTTGATTTAGAAAAGTAAAACTAATTACTTTTATTTATTTATTTTTTTATTAAAAAAAAGAATGAAAAATGGCTTGTTTTTGAAAATCACACAATAACCTAACCAATGCCTGGGTCTCTTTGGTCTACCTTGTGGATCAAGCCCTAAGTGGACCCCTCCCCCATCTTCAAAATTTACAGCTGAAAAAATCTGCCCATTGTGCAGCAACTAGATCAGTGGATCCTCATGACCATGTTGCAGGGATGCAACCTTCAGTTCTCCCATTGACCATAACCTTCTTGGGTCTCAAATCTTCACCAATTTTAGACCCCATGAAGCTGCCACTCTGTCCCAAGTTCATTCTGTGTTGGACAGACGCATGATCCAAAATATTGACCCCATCTTCCAGAACAAAGAGTTTTCTTTTTCAGAAAAAGAAAACCACTTCTGTCCTATTCTACATCTGGGAGGAATTAATTGGTTCATAAAAGTCCCAGTCCTCCCCGAGTATATCTGATCGAGATTGTGCAAGGGAAATATGTGTCCTGATTCTGTTGTGCCTTTTGTTGCAGGAATACGTGGACTCCACTCAGAAGTTGTATCAAGCTGACATGCAGGCAGTAGACTTCATTGGAGCATCAGAAAAGTCCCGGAAGCTCATCAACCACTGGGTGGAGGAGAAGACTGAGGGTAAGAACCAAATCCTTTTAGACATAAATATTATCTCAAAATCTACAGCATAAAGCACATGATACAACAGCTGTGTTTAAGATCACCAAGTCATGTTGTCTTTGATTTTGGGTTTAGGTAAAATCAAAGATATTCTGCAGTCGGGGACGGTCACAGCGATGACTCGACTTGCCTTGGTGAATGCTATTTATTTCAAGGGAAAATGGAAGAATGTGTTTAATACCGAAGACACTAAAGAGATGCCCTTCAAGATAAATCAGGTGGACGTCACACAGTACACATTCACATTATGGTACTTCAGTCTTTATAGTACAGGTTCTCTGTATAGTATACCTATTGCTCATTACTGTTTCTGCTTGTTTATTAGAATGAGACCAAACCAGTGCAGATGATGTCCCAGACAAAGAAATTCCTCTTCAACTACATTGATGAGTACAGTCTGCAGGTGCTGGATTTACCATATGTGGAAGAGGAACTCAGTATGGTGGTGCTTTTGCCTCAGGAGTCTGAGGATGGCTCAGACCCCCTTCAGAAGGTCAGTACTACTTCAAGATTTTATCTTTATTCCTTCTAATGTATAATGATCTGCAGATAAACAAAATCTATTTATAAAAGGCCACTTTACATCTACTGGAAATTAAACTGCCTATTAGCATGCACAATCCCATAAACACTGGATTGGATTGCATCTTGGCTGCTGTCTGTCAGGAAGCCAGTTATCTACTAGTTGCTGACTGACCTGCTCAAGCATTTTGTTATTCCATTTTATGCCTTGGTCTTATTGGTGCATTAGCTTGTTTGTCTTGTATGACACTCCCCTGATTTGTATGGCAGTAAATTATTCTTATACCAAAATTCATAGTCTCACTAGTACCTGACCGTGTTGGTGTATGTGTTGCTTAACAGCTGGAGCGTGAACTAACGGTTGACAAACTGCTTGAGTGGACAAACCAAGAGAAGATGGACAGGTGGACCGATATCATCGTCCATCTGCCAAAATTCAAGCTGGAAGAGCAGTACTCTTTGGAAGATATTCTGAATAAGATGGGCATGAGCTCTTTGTTCCAGGCCAATGCTGCAGATTTGACGGGCATGAGTAGCAAAGGAGGCCTTTTTGTGTCGTCGGTAGCCCACAAAGCTTTTGTGGAGGTAAATGAGGAAGGCACAGAGGCAGCAGCAGCCACAGTTGTAATGGTGAACTTTTGTATGGCACGAGAGGAGCACTTCATGGCAGACCACCCCTTCCTCTTCTTCATCAGACACAACCCCACTAAAAGCATCCTCTTCTTTGGGAAGTACAGAGGCCCACAGTAGAGATATACTGTACAATGTCATGAAAAATAATCCTTGTTTGAAAGTGTGTATCAATCAAAGAACATTGATAATATCCACAACAAAATGTGTTCAATGTGCTTTGAAATTAGGAGAGGTCACATTGCCTTGATATTTTCTGACTATGTTCTCTCATCACAGAAACAGAAAGAACATAATAAACCTGTTGAAATGTAAACATACAATAAATGATTTAAACAGAATGCTTGTTGTACAATTACTTCAAAATTAGTGACGGTCTAAAATACATTTTTCTTCATCAATTTTGCTTTTTATTTATTTATTTATTTATTATTTTTTAAAAAAATATCTTTGTTCACAAATATGGGCATTTTTGTCATTTATAAATGACTGTCTACTTAAGCCCCCACCTCTCACTGTATGCTTGTCCAGTTAATGAAATTCTCCCAGGGAAAAAAAAAATATATATATATATATATATATATATATATATATATGGAACAACTTAGAACTATTACAACTGAGAACTAGATTATTTACACTCTTAGAACAAATGTGTTAATAATTGATGTGGTCATTTTTGAACACACCTCTGTCTAGTTAAGCACAGCACATTTTGTGTTGCTTTCATATATATGTATGTGTATATATATATGACACTACTACTACTGACAGCTATAAATTATATGTAAAATAAAATAGATAAAATATATATCAATTATATGTCACGAATGCGGAGATGGATGTATTTGCAGATATAAAGATCCATCAAAACACCAAAGACACCATGTACACATGAAATGTAAAATAAGCATTAATCAAGACCCAGCATACCATGACAACATGCGAGAAACGAAGCCAGACACAGAGTGAGGTGCAGACAATGACTATATAGAGACTGGTGCTCATTAACCGGAATGAGAATATAGTAAGCTTGCGTAGGAGCATCATTAATCCCTGTTCAGGCAGCTCTGATACAGATGCATACGTGATGATGTATTTTGCTCAGTCATTCTGCACTCAGCCATTTACTCTTGTTTCCTACTGCTGATGCATAACTGTTCTACTTATACAGTGCTGATTTATAGTGTTCCTGTGCTGATTTTATATAGTGTTCTTCTCATTCTGAGCTGACTGAGCACTACTCATGCTATGTTGTTGCAGTGTTATTCCTATTAAGCTGATCCAGTGTTTTTCCTCATACTGTATGGATCTGTAGAATTACATATGCAGTGTGTATAAAATAAATAAATACATGATTAAAAAAAATAATTATATATATATATATATATATATATATATATATATATATATATATATATATATATATATATATTCCTAATGTAATGTAAAGATGTAAGATGTAATTATTAATAAAAAAAAGGGGGATATATTCAGAAGTCTGTATTTTTAATGTGTTTTAAAGACATCTTACAAAAGGGGGGCCTCGGTCAAATGTTAATGTCATTTGGGGGGCCTCGCCATGGAAAAGTTTGGGACCAACAGACCAGCCCAGAGGTCCTCAACCTCTTGTTTCTAAAGACATCCCCCCCCCAAGCCTTCACTATCATGTGTCATAAATATATCTATAATCTGTTTTATATATATATATATATATATATATATATATATATAGAGAGAGAGAGAGAGAGAGATAGATAGATAGATAGATAGATAGATAGATAGATAGATAGATTTTATTTTCTTTTGTTTTTGTACTTTTTTAATTACTTTTCATAACTTTTATGATTTTTTTTTTAAATAATGACTTTTAAACTATATAACAGACAGGTATGGAATATGAATGATGTAAAATGTTTCTGAGCACTATAACTACTTTGAACAAGACAACTAGACTGTAATAGCGTGGACTATTTTACATGTAAAACATGTTGCATTCCATTCGTGTTGTGGTCTAAAAACATTCACATACGAATGATGTAAATTAGGACGAAGGGCGCGTCTCGTTATCCATGACATTGTTAAATCTCTGGCTCTCAGACACTCACAGACCAGAGCAGACACAGCGAGAGGTGCGAGTGCAGCGGGAAAGCCAGATCTTGCACTTGCAGGACAGAACTGCCGACATTTTTAAAGTTGCTAAGGTTTGTCCAAAAAGTTGCTAGACTTGTCACCAGGTGGGTTTTTTGCAACAAAATAAAAGTCACTAAAGGGGTCTGAAAAGTGGCTAAGTTGCCAACACTGGTCTGCACTGACAGCTAGGTAAAAGTCAGGATAAGCTCCGCCTCTCCCCAGCAAAAAGAAAATACAAAGGGAGAGGGAATGCGGGGTTTTTCATTTATAGACATTCTATTTGAAAAGCAATAAAATACACAAGTGACCCAAATGATGCCTTGTCTGTGTTTTTTTTCTTGAAAACAATTCACACCCCCGTTCCGATCTCTCCCCCTGGTTGAGAACCACTGGTCTAGCCTATAAATGTGTGCTATGGTAGGATTTAGGGAAGTGCGACAGAACACGGATTCTGGGCTGCATATGTTTTTCTAGTTGGGAATACTTTGCGTTACGTCATCGCCCACTTTCCTTATTGCAAACGCACCCTCTTCGATACGCCGCCGGTGCCTGCTCCAGACATCTATCACAGGCTAATTCATAGTTACATCAGCACACATTCCATCAAATGTTTAAATGTTTAAATTTTATAATAGATAATGGGACATTCTTTTCAGGTTTCAGGTGCATGTTGTCAGTCGACTCATTATTCCCACTAAAATCTATGGTAAAAGGTGCGGGCGGTGTTGATACGCTACTAAAATGTCCATGTGACTGTGATCGCTATGCTTCAGAGTTCACCATACTGTGTTGATTTATAGTGTTGTTACACACCCTGTGTTTTGCAGGCCATTTACCCATAAGTAGGGCAAGGGCATGGGTATGTCCAGGGTGCGTCATGCATGCATCTTTTTGAAAATGGATTGTTTTAGGGGACTGGCACCCTGTCCTGGGTGTACCCCACCTTGTGCCCGATGCTTCCTGGGATAGGCTCCAGGTTCCCCGCGACCCTGAAGAAGGAATAAGTGGTAGAAGATGGATGGACGGATAGATTGTTTTAGGATACAAGCTTTACAACAGATACAATCTCAATATTCTCCACAAGGGGGCGAAACAACCCTGGCCAATTCTCGTCACTGCAGCACTGAGCTGGTTCCTGGCCAGCCAGCATCATGTAATGGTGCACTATACACTCAATTCACACAAACCTAGCAATACTATGAATTTGGCCAATTCAGATCATGTCTTGGCACCCGCAAAAACAACTTCTTTCTGTGTGAAATATACCTGCACATCACAAGCTAATGTCAGAGGATGTGTGAAAAACAACAAAAAAAGATCATTACAGGCACATGTACATGTCCTATGAGTGGCCAGTTTGGGAAATGGGCTTTGTATTATTGTTTCTATTGTTTTCTTTATATTATTGTTATTATTGTCCCTGAAGGCAGTAGTCAAGATGTATCTTTGCTCCTGCAAAGTAGAGACTACTTATTATACATTACGTTTCCTGCATGTGCCAAATTCTTGTGAGCAGTTTTGTTAGTGAAAGATTGTTATATAGAGAATGAGCACAGTTCTCTCTCTCTCTCTCTAAAAAAAACAAACCTTGTCTCATGTAATTCCAGTGCTAAATATTTATAAGCGGGTTTAACGATACTGTTTATTAGCTAAATAGCACATCATAATTCTGAGTTTGGTTTGAATCTAGCTGATAAACAGAATATATCCATTGTATACAGAAATTCATATCGTGCACATTTCTTTGTTTTCTACAAACTTAATTACATTTTCCTTTTTAAGATATTTTCCAAGCCAAAACCCAGCCGCCAAATGTGTGTTCATCAGTTGAATAGAGGTATTAGGAATTCAAATTAAGAATAGTCTGTGTTAACATCGCTTCTGTATTAGTGAAATGGGGATAATTTGACATTAATTGTGTTTATATCAAAATATGAAAAGAAACAACAACAACAACAACAACAACAACAAAACCTACATGTCTATGAGAGACAAATGTGGGGACTGGTTTTCACCTGGTGTCAAGGTCAAGTTTTCTGAACTTGAAGCTCCATGAATGTTATGAGGCTGTGCATAACTGCCATAGAGTTCAAAGCTCCAATTAGTTTTTTCACAATTAGTGTGTGGTAATGAAATGATATATTTAGACTCGTCTCACTGATGTCTAATGAGAATACAGGCTAGTGGTAGATCCAGAGCCTGTCCCGGGATCCCATGAGACAGATATGAGAAATACATTTTAAGGTCATAACTTTCATACTGCTCTTACCTCACAGACGTACTTGGGGCTGTTGTGGATGTTTTGGGGAAAGAGTCTGTTGCAGGGTTAGCCAGAGTTTTTATCTATAGACAGTAGATAACGTTATTAATCTGTCAGAGACATTCCATGGTATGAAAATCTATATACACTATTTCCTTGTATCTATTCCAGTCATGAAATTATCACTGCACAATTTTTTTGGCACATGTATCATATTAAATCACATTTGATAGTAAAACACCCAACAAATCCTCTGTCAGATAGATGGTATAGTGGTATGAATAGCAGGGGGCTGGGGAATGGGGGTGGTGTAAGGGTTTGAGCACGATAACATCACTTGACTGAATTGCCTAATGTGACTCAGTACTTGGGTGCCATGTCACATCATCTGCATCTACAACTGGGAGACTACATTGTTGTAAGATGTTGCAGGGGCGTATCACAAGTTTGAGCAATTTATGTGAATTCACACAGAGCAATTCATTTCCACTTTTAACTAAAAACATTTTGAGATATAATGACTCTTTAAACCAAAACTTCTATTCTAAATACTTGCATCTCCAGACAATTTACAGATCACACCTGGCCCCGTGAGACAGATACGGCAGATTTTATTGTGAGACTGACGTCCAGTCTCTGTGTTGAATACTGAATCGATGCTCTCGCCAGCTTTCTCAATCGCTGCTCCATGGCCGTGCTGGGAATTTTGAGTGAAATATAAAGCAACTATATATTTTTAAAGTAATGTGAAGTTCCTTTTTTTTTTTTTTGTGCATACATTATTCAGTTCAGTCAAATGTTATTTTTATAAGCACTTTCAACAATAGGCGTTGTCAGAAAGCAGCCTTACACAAGCATTCCATCCAGATTTAGACCTAGATTCCTAATGAGCAAGGCCAGAGGCGACAGTGGCAAAGAAAACCTCTCTGAGAAGACACGAGGAAGAAGCCTTGAGAGGAGCCAGGTTTAAAAGGGAGCCATCCGTCTTCTGGGTGACACCAGATAGTGGAATTATAAATCATTACAGTATACACTTATATGCAGAAAAGGCAAACGGTATTAAATGTGCTGAAAGCATATGGAATATTGTATGTAATCATATTGTTAGTCCCTAGGTGGTGCAAGTCTCTGGGGTATATGAGATTATCCACAGCAGCAGGAGGTGAGTCATAAGTGCAGAAAGCTTCTGGAGGAGAGAACAGCTTGTTAGGCATGATAAGAACATACAAGGGTTTAAATATTGGTTACTATTTTCTTTTTTTTTCCACAGATCAGCAGGTCATTAAAAGCTAATTTGTAAAGCCATATCATACTGTGTTTTTGTATTTTTGTACATTTTCCATGGTTAAACCCCGGATTTATACAACCTGTAGTCTCTTTATTATAATAGATTTGTTAATTAAGCTTCACTGAAGCAAATAGAATATAAGACTTATCTATGATGCACCTTTTCACTGACCACACCATGCATCGTGACATGTTTTTATTATTTTATTTTTTGCAGAAACATCTAGGTCATTAAGATTTTGAATTCCCAATGTGTGTGTATATATATATATATATATATATATATATATATATATATATATATATATATATATATATATATATACATACATATATATATATATTTAGCCCATATCAAATTCCGTCATTTTAATACTGTTTCCTACATGTTACCTCCTCCCGTGTCTGTCTGTATGAATGCTAAGTACTTGTGCTGAGAAAGCATCAGGATTAGTGGATTAGTTACACTAAACATGGATCACAGCAAAACACACGCTGCTGCATCATGATACGTTATAAATAAATTTTAACTGTAGTAAAATTGTACTAGGTTAAGTAGTGCGAGATTCATTTCGGCTCTTTTGGACAAATTATTTTCAAATACAGCACAGATGTGAAACCATCAGTGATGGGGTACTGAAGACATAGTTGATCTGAATACCTAATTAATTGTGGTGGAAGACTTCGCCTGATCTTTGTGATCTGACATTAACGCCCGTGTTAAAACCTCAGCTTGCTGGGTTGAGAGGATGAAGCAGATCTACTCTGTCTCTTTAAAGGACTTATGCCTGAGCCGGTAAGTTTGACTTATTATAAGTCAAAGTGCATGAGCCATTCTTAATATTGCTCCCCTCAGGCTAGTCTTAGCATTTAAGCCATTCTTATTGTCTCCCCCCTGTCTGAATGTTCATGATAACCAATTTTGTGTTCTTACAGTAGAGGAAATCTTATCTACTGCCTTTTTGCCATCGCTTGGAACTGCTCACAGTATCTTCACACTCAAAGCTCCTCCAGAATTGACTATCAGGCCTTGTGTCAATGGCAGAGCGCCAAACAAAGCCCAGCCACCTACACACTGCCTGGATTTATGCATTTAACCATGCCTGATTTCACACAATTCCCTTAGAAAAGACAAGCACTTTGAAGTGGATCTACACTTGCCCCCTATTTAAATTAGCTTTGGCCCTTTCACCTTAATGTGTGTGCGTGTTATTCTGAAATGAGATGGGTGTGCAAACCATTTGTTAAAAATAAACCCCTAACTTTACGTTAAAAGTGGTGGAATGGATTAACCACGGCATGAATGAAAGTGGGAACTAAGCAAACCACAATCATTGTTTTATTAGCAGTCTAGACGTTGTTCTCAGAGCATATTCTCCTCATAGACATTCTAACGAATATTTTTCTGAATACTGATTTGAACAAATCAAAGTGGTAGTAATATCAGTGCTGCTGGGAGACAGCATCTACAACATAAAATATGCTGTCTCCAGAGCTGATGCCTGCTGCACTATATCAGAGCAGGTTCCTGGCCTGCAGAAAACAGCAGAAACAGTACCAAAATGCTATTGGTCTGGAATTAATATTCAGTGACATCAGGGGCTTAGGTTATTGTTATTGTTCAAGATCAATATTAAACACAAGTTATAAGCATAGCTTTTTATTGTCTTGAAGGTTAGTAACTCTAGAACACTACTGTTTAATTGGAGGAAACAAAATGGAGCTTCATTGCCAATGTTAACTTAAAATAAATATGTTAAATCAATAAAATTAAATGCAATGCATCACACATTGCAAATAATTGCTGGCTATGACAGTGTCTTTGTCCTTTATATAGACATGATTTAACTTTATAGACACACTGCACTGCAGTAGGTAATTTCCACATTGTCGCGTACCTAGAAACTCTGGACTCCATTTCCCATCAGCCACTGCACTGCACCACCAGTCATATGACCACCTGCACCTGATTCATGTTTTGTTAATGAGCACTCGTGTATATCTAGTCTTTGTCTGCACTGGTTTCTTGTCTTTTGTTGTCGTAGACTCTCGTCATTTATGTCTCAGTGTTTTGCCAAGTTGTCTTAGTGTCTTTGTTTTGTAGTCTGTTTGTTTATTATTAAATGTTTAAATCTGCACCTGCTTCTGTCTCCACCTCGAACTCATGACACACATCTGCATACATAATGCAAAAAATCCCAAACTTGTGGAAATGTGTTCTGATTATTATTTTTAAAAAGCTGCACCTAATCGTTGTAAAAGGATTGGACAGAGTGGAAAAGAGGTAGGACTCAAATTCCTAAATAAACTGTTATGTTCATGTATATGACAACCAGATATCCTTAACTATATTACCAAGCAGCTATGACTCCATTGACTGTTGGCCTCAATAACGAAGTATATAAATCACTGGATGAGGATGAGAACTCATTATTGTGGGGTGCTGTTTAGGGCCCAGAGTAGATGAGGGGCATTCCAACATTTACCAGACACCCGTTTAACCCTACAACAGACTTTATTTACTGCATACAGTATCTCTCAAAAGTAAGTACACCCCTCACATTTTTGTAAATATTTGATGATATCTTCCCATGTGACCACACTGAAGAAATTACACTTTGCTACAGTATAAAGTAGTGAGTGTACAGCTTGTGTAACAGTGTAAATTTGCGGTCCCCTCAAAATAACTCAACACACAGCCATTAATGTCTAAACCGCTGGAAACAAAAGTGAGTACACCCCTAAGTGAAAATGTCCAAATTGGGCCCAAAGTGTCAATATTTGTGTCCACCATCATTTTCCAGCACTGCCTTAACCCTCTTGGGCATGGATTTCACCAGAGCTTCACAGGTTGCCACTGGAGCCCTCTTCCACACCTCCATGATGACGTCACGGAGCTGGTGGATGTTAGAGACCTTGTGCTCCTCCACCTTCTGTTTGAGGACCACCCACAGATGCTCAATAGAGTTTAGGTCTGGAGACATGCATGGCCAGTTCATCACCGTCACCCTCAGCTTCTTTAGCAAGACAGTGGTTATATTGGAGGTGTGTTTGGGATCGTTATCATACTGGAATTCTGCATACTGATCATGCTCTTCTTCAGTATGTCACTGAATTCATGGTTCCCTCAATGAACTGTAGCTCTCCAGTGCCGGCAGCACTCATGCAGCCCCAGACCACGACACTCCCACCACCATGCTTGACTGTAGGCAAGACAAGTCTTTGTACTCCTCACCTGGTTGCCGCCACACACGCTTGACACCATCTGAACCAAATAAGTTTATCTTGGCCGCATCAGACCACAGGACATGGTTCCAGTAATCCATGTCCTTAGTCTGCTTGTCTTCAGCAAACTGTTTGCAGGCTGTCTTGTGCATCATCTTTAGAAGAGTCTTCCTTCTGGGACGACAGCCATGCAGACCAATTTGATGCAGTGTGCGGCGTATGGTCTGAGCACTGACAGGCTGACCCCCACCCCTTCAACCTCTGCAGCAATGCTGGCAGCACTCATACGTCTATTTCCCAAAGACAACCTCTGGATATGACCCTGAACACAGGCACTCAACTTCTTTCGTCTAGTGGAACCTGTCCTGTTAAACCGCTGTATGGTCTTGGCCACTGTGCTGCAGCTCAGTGTCAGGGTCTTGGCAATTTTCTTATAGCCCAGGCCATCTTTATGTAGAGCAACAATTCTTTATTTTCAGATCCTCAGAGAGCTTTTTGCCATGAGGTGCCATGTTGAAATTTAACACACCTGCTCCCCATTCACACCTTGACCTTGTAACACCAACAAGTCACATGACACCGGAAAATGGTTCAGGGAAAATGGTTAATTGGGCCCAATTTGGACATTTTCACTTAGGGGTGTACTCACTTTTGTTTCCAGCGGTTTAGACATTAATGGCTGTGTGTTGAGTTATTTTGAGGGGACCGCAAATTTACACTGTTACACAAGCTGTACACTCTCTACTTTACATTGTAGCAAAGTGTAATTTCTTCAGTGTGGTCACATGGGAAGATATCATCAAATATTTACAAACATGTGAGGGGTGTACTTACTTTTGTGAGATACTGTTATATAATTCTAGAAAAAGAATGCCATAAAGTGTATTTTTCCAATCAAATGCAATTCCTGCTTTCACCCTGGCATCATGGAATAAACACAGATACAGGACATTTAGAACAATAATGACCCTGATACAGATTATTACACCAGTGAGAGACCCTTCACCTTCCTGTGATTCATTTCCTGTTTATGTCTTTGTTGTTGTTTTCACCTGCACCGCTTTTCTATTTTTTATTCTATTTGAACCAGCTTTAAAAAAAAAAAAGAGGAAAAAAAGAAGTGCTATCAGTAAATGAAGCATGAAATTAATTATAATAGTGTGATGCAGTTTCAGAATGGTAACCAGGAGGGCCAGAACAATTCCAAGTGAGCTGGTCATGTTTCAGGTTGACTGTATATGTATGAAAGTGGTTTGCCAAGGCTAGCCCTTACTGTCTCCTACATACAAATTGCTAAAGACCTGTCTTCAATAGTTTGCTAGTTTGTATGTAAACCATAAAATGATGCCCAGACTGTTAAAGATCACCTTTTAAGCATGGTTTGTGTTTAAACTTCCCATAATACAACACAGTCTGTCAAGTGCATCTGCTACGATAGGTACGGACAACTCTTACTCATTTGACGTTAATCTGTCCGAACTGAATAGCTAGTCTAATTTGTCTAAATTAGCAGATTTGGCTTGCCTTCATTAATATAGAACTACAAATTTCACACAATTTTCATTGGTTTATTCAGTGCTTAACTTAAGTTCTGTAATCGTGTTTGCTACAGTAGCGTTGTACAGCTACAGTGTAAAACTAAAGAAGCCACCAGGTTGGTCACCAACCATGTCTGGACTAATCAACTACATCTAGGGTATGGGGGACATGGTATACTGTATATTTAGTGTTTGGCTGAGCTATAGTTCTTTCAACTGGAAAGTGTTTGGCATGGAAAACATCTTGTGTGTGTGTGTGGCAAAAGGGTCATCAAACACAAAGGATCACACGCCATCACTGATATTATAAAATATAGCAATACAATACTAGTGATGATACTAGTACAGAAGGAAAAATGTGCTTGGAGAGCCATCAATCTGGGTTTATGTAGTATTCATGTAGCATTCATATTTAATGTAGGGCATCTGAGAGTTAATGCTGACAGGCATGGTTGTGGGTAATGTGGTAATAAAATTGCAAAATGAAATGTATTATAAATCAAAGTCAGAATAAAAAGGAATTCAAACGTTCTGTGCTGCCTTCTACTAGAAATGAGAAACTCCAGTATTACTGGTACATTCATGAGTATAAACTTAGATAACACATTTTGACATAAACCATTGGGGCGTGGAGAGATCCGAACGGGGGTGCAAATTGCTTTCAAAAAAAAAAAAAGAAAAAAAAAACACAGACAGGACATCATCTGAGTACTCGTGTATTTTATTGCTTTTCAAATAGAATGTGCATAAATGAAAAACCCCACATTCCCTCTCCCTTTGTATTTTCTTTTTGCTGGGGAGAGGCGGAGCTTAGCCTGACGTTTACCTAGCTGTCAATGCAGACCAGTGTTGCCAACGCAGCCAGTTTTCATCCCCTTTTAGCGACTTTTATTGATTTATTTATTTATTTTTTTTGCAAAAAACCCACCTAGCAAAAAATCTAGCGACTTTTTGGACCAACCTTAGCAACTTTCCAAATGTTAGCAATTCTGTCCTGTAAGTCCTTTTTTTTTTTTTTTTTTTTTTTTTTTTACAAAAGTACAAAAACACAGAACCAAAAAAGTTTATCTATCTATCTATCTATCTATCTATCTATCTATCTATCTATCTATCTATCTATTTGAACAGATTATAGATTAGGTATATATCGATAGATTTTATATAGAATTTATAGTCACTATAGTAGCACTATTGATAGTCTCCTCCAATATGGGGGGCCATGATAGGGGAGGCTTGGGCGGGGGGTTCTTTAGTTATAAAAGGTTGAGAACGTCTGACATAAACAATTGAAAAAAAAGTACTATTAATTTTAATAGTATGAGTAGAATTCAGCCAGTATTCACAGCCATTCAAACAAAGTCTCTCTCTCTATATGCATGCACACCCACTGTTTATGCCAGGTGTGAAATAAATGCAATAAACTATCAATCAATCAGTGGATTATTGTTGAGCAGAGGAGTGAAATATTTGCAGGAAAGAGACATAAGAAACAGAAATAATGCTATTTGGTATATAAAACAACACTGAAAGAATGAAATGGATCGCTTGCTCACATAACTCACACATATTTGTGTACGTTCGTAGCATTCATGAACTCTGTGTCAGCTTTTGTAGACACATTGTTTATATGTGTAGTCAGAAGGATTCATGAGCAGTGAGCATTTTATTTTGGGTATGTCATTTATTCACTCTCATACCAACATGGTGGATGCAAGTAAAGATGTTTGAATAGAACAACAGCTCTTCCTTTTCTGTGGTTACTGGGGGGGTTCCACATTTATTAAAAACTTCTTGGGGTTCAGAAAAAAAAGACAGCATCATATCGTGTCAGTCTCTTTTTCTGTTACTCACTTTCTCTCTCGGCTAATTGGTTTTGTGCACGAGCGCCATCAAGTCATAGTTTTATGTACCTTCCGAGTGTCTGTTACTTTGTCAGGCCTTTTTAATGAACAAAAAAGAAAGAAATCTAAACATCTAGTCATAACAGTTTGCTTGTCTCCTAAACCTGACATTTAATATCGAGACATCTTCGAAGTACCTATAAGTACTCTGTCTCGACCCACTGCAAATGTGTGTCATCTACTGACCTTTTCCTTGCAATCAGGAAAAGTCAATCATCAAACCTCAGAGTAGCAAATCACTCACAATCGCTTAAAAACGCAGAAGTAATTTTGGTTCTCAAATGATCGAGATCTCTAATAGATGAGAGTGCTCAAATCCCTGCACAAATATAGTCAAGGTGTGTCCTAGTAAGTAATGAGTTTTATTTGTGAGAAATTTGTAACGAGCATTAACAAAGCATTAACGAGCCGGTTAAGTGATACTGTTAATTCACTCGATAAATTGACATAATTGGCATCATTTTTGTTATAGACATTAGGCCTCCGCTATCAAGCTGTATATGAATGGATTTATGCAAAAGCCATTACTACGAGAATTTTACGCAAAACGAACGTGTTCATGAAAATCCCATAAATTTTCGTATCCTACCCTTGCTACTCTCCGAGTGTGTGAACATCTACACATAAGAAGCCTAATTAATGTAAACCTTGACTTGATCAATTTAAAAAATCTAATAATTTACATGGATTAGTGCAATTTTATATCTGGAAATTTGAAGTCGAGTTGAACTCGCTCTTATCCAGAGAGACTTTATAGAAGTGCTTTAAAGTCTCTATCAAAAACAGATCCTCATGCTAGTTCACTAGGTCAGGGACTAATGCTGCGTTCATAGTGCCTTAAGTGGTAATTTGCAAGCAGTAATGATGTAATTTCCCACCTCGGCACATTTGACATGGAATTTCTATTGCTCTTTTTTTTAAAGCTTGCCATTTGTTTGCTGTGTCAAATCTCGTAAGGTTCATAAAAAATACTTTAACTGCAATTTTACAGTTACAAGCCTAAGTGGGTCCTGGGACTGTTCTACTAGAGTGAACTTCAAACATCTGTGCAACATTTTTAACTGAAATTGCAGCACAGCAACCACAGTGGACAGATATCAAGTAGCGCTAACCACATTAGTGATGACCTTCTCAAAACAGTGATTAATATGGTCAATATTATAGATTATAACTACTGGTTATAAGTACTGGTTAAAATGTATGTACAGTATATTAACTGATCTAAAGCCAATACTGATATAAACTGATTTAAAAGTAGAGAAGGGGCACTTTACACTGTTCACAGTGTGCTCGGCCATGTTGATTTCACATCACTCCGTTATCAAGGAAGGAACTGGTAGTTGAGAAGACCACTCCAAGTCGGCGAGTTGAAATTTCAAGTTGAGGTGTATTTAATGGTTGAAGGTGGGGAATTAAAAACTGTAGCATCACCTCAAACGCAACAGAATACCACTGAGAATTTTCTTAAAACCAAGAATTTAAAAATAAAGTGACACACAAACACCCCATACATTAAAATGTTTTGTTTGTTTGGTTTACACAAACATTTACACACAACTTTTCTAAAAGTTTTATAAATGAGGCCCATTGTATGACACACAATTTTTCCATTTTAGGCGCTGGACCGTGCCTTGGCAAAAAGTTGCAACAGCGCAGCAGTAAAGCAGTGACAATCAAGTACCAATCAGAGACTCAATCAAGCACCATTATCAATCATCTAAAACCCCATGTCTTCCCTTGAATCATTTAGTTCCCTACAACCCATCAGGGGAAAAAAACCTGACCAGTATGCAGGGTTTATCAGAGTAACTTTTTTTTTTTTTTAAGTGTGTGTGTGTGTGTGTGTGTGTGTGTATATATATATATATGAATGAGCCACGTGGCGTGACGGCAGGCAAGTAGGCAGGATGCAAATGCAGTTCAAACGGAGAACTTTATTTATCGAAGGGAAAGCAAACAGAAACAAGAAACGTAAAGCAATCAACAAACTAAGCTAGGCTCACTTGGCCAATGCTAATGCTATGGCTATAACTAATGCTATGGCTATAACTAAGGCTATGGCTGAGGCTAAGGCTAAAGCTAATGCTATGGCTATGGCTATGGCTATAACTAAGGCTAAGAACATGGCATGAAACTAGAACGCTCTATAAGCGCTAAACATGGCAAAACAACATATACATAAATCGCTATAACTGTTTATTGAACCGTGCCATCTTGAGCACGGCTCACGATATATATAGATCTCTCAGTCATTAACCCACAACCGTTAGCAACTGCTGGCAATTCCCAAACACGTGACCTAGTGAACTATGACCCTTGACGAGGCAAGACGAAAACCTGACGTCAACCTGGAAGAGGTCTGCGCATGCGCAACAGCGCTCAATGTGCTCTATGGTACAGGGGAATCGTGACAGCTGGACGTGGGGGCGGAGCAGCGTCCTCCGCTGGACGTGGGGGCGGAGCGGCGTCCTCCGCTGAACAGGGCTGCTGAGCGGCGTCCTCCGCTGAACAGGGCTGCTGAGCGGCATCCTCCGCTGAACAGGGCTGCTGAGCGGCGTCCTCCGCTGAACAGGGCTGCTGAGCGGCGTCCTCCGCTGAACAGGGCTGCTGAGCGGCGTCCTCCGCTGAACAGGGCTGCTGAGCGGCGTCCTCCTCTGAACAGGGCTGCAGAGCGGCGTCCTCCGCTGAACAGGGCTGCAGAGCGGCGTCCTCCGCTGAACAGGGCTGCTGAGCAGCATTTACCGGAAAAAAATGACTTGGACAAGAGGTCAGGAGCTCGAGACAGGACTTGCGCTTGGCCTGCTGAGACCTGGGACATGACTTGGACGAACGGCATGGCTTGGACAAGAGACATGGCTTGAGCTTGAGATATGGCTTGGATGAGAGACATGGCTTGAGCTTGAGCTTGAGACATGGCTTTAGCTTGAGACATGGTTTGGACGAGTGACATGGCTTGAGCTTGAGACATGGCTTGGACGAGAGACATGGCTTGAGCTTGAGACATGGCTTGGACGAGAGACATGGCTTGAGCTTGAGACATGGCTTGGAGGAGAGACATGGCTTGAGCTTGAGACATGGCTTGGACGAGAGACATGGCTTGAGCTTGAGACATGGCTTGGACGAGAGACATGGCTTGATCGCCGTGGACCTGGGACTGGGTCTGTACTTGGACGTCGTGGACCTGGGAGTGGGTCTGGACTTGGACGTCGAGGACTTGGGACTGGGCCTGGACTTGGACGTCGAGGACTTGGGACTGGGTCTGGATTTGGACGTCGAGGACTTGGGACTTCGATTGGACCTTCCAGCTCTTGCATTTTGTCAGATCCTTATTCTGTCTCTCCAGCTGCTGCCGAGCAGTCTCACTCCACTGAGTCTTGCTGCGCTCACCTGCTAGCTCGGTGCTCAGCATGTCCACTTGTGCATTTGCTTTCTTCAATTGGTCATTAACGAGTTCAATGTTGCCCTGTTTCTCCTCAAGTTCCTCCTCCAGCTTTGAAATACGAGCCTCCAACCTCCGCTTCTCATTATACAAAGCAGATATCTGGGAGTTACAACTGGACACTTCCTCATGCAGCTCATTTCTCTCCTGCTGAACCTGCTTTTGACTGCGATCAGCTACAGACAGAACCTGATGGAACCGCACATTTTCCGCCTCCATACTCTTGACTTTGCGTTCACTCTCTTCAGCGCTGCTCTGTGCAGCATCTCTCACTGCTCGGAGTTCATCCACATCC
The DNA here is from genome assembly GCA_012411365.1 of Ameiurus melas. Lineage (NCBI taxonomy): Eukaryota > Metazoa > Chordata > Actinopteri > Siluriformes > Ictaluridae > Ameiurus > Ameiurus melas. The sequence goes on along the minus strand of CM022763.1, from coordinate 22,353,640 downwards.
CACAACTGATCCTTTAACTGAATCTGTACTCTCTTCAGCTGTCTCTGTGCTTTAATGGCTTGGATGAGTTGAGCTTCCTGCTTGGAGAGGTCAAGCTCCAGCTTCTTCTTTGCTGCTACAGCCATAGCTTTCTGTTTCCTCTCATCCTCCAGCTCTGCCCCCATTTCATGTACCTGTTCCAATTTCTTTTCCAATTCTGACATTTGTGTCTGAACGGGGTGAAGCTGGTTCTCTGCACTCTTCCTTCTCTCCTTTTCCTCCTCCAGAAGCTCCCTTAGTCGATTTCGTTCGTTTTCTAGTTGACAAAGCTGTATGCTCAGAACCCGTTTCCGGAGTGTCTCCTCTTGCAGCAAAACCTGTGTTGCTTGTAGTTGCGATTCCATAGATGAGCCCTCTTCAGTAGCTTTGACGTAGTTACTCTGAGTGACTGTGCCTGGAGCTTGAGGAATGGCTTTGGTAGGAATGTCAGGAACCTGAGACTTGGCAGGAACTTGTGCATCAGATACCCTTGATGTGACTTGGGTCTTGACATCATAGACTTGGGATTTGACTTGGGCATTGCAATCAGGGACTTGAGACTGAACTTGGAGGTCCGGAAGTGAAGGTCTGGCTTGGATTGAACCTTGGGACTTGGCATTGGCTGGACGTAAGCTTGGGTTGGCGCTTGGGCCGCAGGGACGTGAACTTTGGCTAGAGTTTATACTTGGAACTCTGCCTCAGCTTGGACTCGAGCTGTAGCTAGGACTTGGACGTGAGTTGGGGCTTTAGCCTGGACTGGAGGCGTGACTGGGGCTTGTACTGGAGACGTGACTGGGGCTTGAACTGGAGGCGTGACTGTTACTGGAACATGAACTTGGAACTTAGCTTTGAGCGGAACTCTGAGAATTGGGTCAGGCGGGGCTTGGCTGTGACTTCGGCCTTGGCTGTGGCTGGGACCTGGACCTGTGGTTTGGCCTGGACAGGGACTTGAGATAGGTCTCAGACAGGGACTGGAGACTTAACTTGGACAGGGGCATGGACCTGAGACACGGCAGGGGCATGGACCTGAGACACGGCAGGGGCATGGACCTGAGACACGGCAGGGGCATGGACCTGAGACTTAGCTGGGACAGGAAATTGAGACTTAGCTGGGACAGGAACTTGAGGCGTGACCGGGATTTGGACTTGGTTGTCTAGTTTAACTTCAACTTGGTGTCTCGCCTGCTCATAATGCACGTGGAATGGGAGATCTGCACTATTCGCCACATTAACTCCCTCCAATAGCTCATCCAAGCTAAAGCTAAAAAGTAGGGGTGACTCATTTTCCCGAAAATTAGTCACCCCTACCTCTGATGTTGTACTTGATTTTTTCCAGCTTCAAAAAGAACATTAAATCTCTAAGCCAAACTGATATAGAGGGGGGTTGCAACAATAATATTAATAAGACAACAATATTCTACGCCGAGCAAGCAATGATGCAAAGGCCACAACACTAGCTTGTTTATGGTTCAGAGGCTGACACTGAGATGAAACACCAAAGATGGCGATTAAAGGACAAAGATCCAATTTGATTTTAAGAATGTCGGACATAGTCCCGAAAAAAGAGTTCCAAAAGGTCTGTAGTTTGGGAAAGAGTGCAAACATATGACTGAGGTTACAGGGTGAAAGTTTCTCACACATGTCAGGAACATTGGGATATATTTTAGACAATCTACTCCTAGAGAGGTGGGCTCTATGGACCACTTTAAACTGTATAAAACTAAGTCTAGCACAGGACGTGGTGGTCCGTATATTATCTAACGCTCTGCCCCAGTAATCATCCTCAAGCTCCAGGCCCAATTCCTCTTCCCAAGCACTTACAGTTTTGATATTGTAAGAATCATCCTGTGACCAGATCGTCGCATATATCTGTGAGATAATGCCCCTTTTGTGAGGATTCAGCTTGAACACCTCTTCCCATGCAGACTTTGTAGGTAAGGAGGGAAAACCAGTGAATAGGGAGGAGACACAGTGCCTAATTAGAAAGAAACGGAAAAGGTGAGACGGAGGCAGGCTGAATGACGAGGATAATTCAGAAAAGTTTGCAAACATATTATTAATGAAAAGATCCTCAAGGCATTTCAGACTCTTCTTTTCCCAAAGAGAGAATGTGGAATCCATAAAGGAGGGGGGAAAGAGATGGCTATTACATATAGGTGCCATGGTGGAGGCCGAGAGAGATTTAAAATGACGACGAAACTGATAGAAAATCTTTAGAGAGGTACATACTACTGGATAATCTGTGTATTGTGAAAGGGCTATGGGAAGGGAGGAGAACACAAGAGCACGGAGGGAGGTTGAAATGCAAGACCGTGCTTCTAAGTGGCATCATGGAAGAGAGGGGGCCTGCACACACAGCACCAGTTTCTGAATATTAACTGCCCAATAATAATACATGAAATTGGGCAATGCGAGGCCACCACTCAGTCGACTCTGCTGAAGTGAAAATTTTGAAACCCTGGGAGTTTTTCCTGCCCATATGAAAGACGAGATTAATTTGTCTATATTCTTAAAGAAAGACTTTGGTAAAAACAAAGATATGGACTGAAAGAGGTAGAGGAATTTTGGGAGAATATTCATTTTTACTGTGTTTATTCTGCCAAGAGGGGATAATGGCAGAGCTGCCCATCTTTGAAAGGCTGACTTCATGTATGAGATTAAAGGTGTAAAATTCGCCGCCATTAATTCAGAATGGGAACGGGTGACATTAACTCCGAGATATTTGAATTTTGAATGTTCCAAACAAAAGGGTATTTCAGTCTGTTTTATCTTTAGGCCAGATTGGTTTATAGGTAACCATTCACTCTTTGGTAAGTTTAGTTTATACCCGAGAATTTCCCAAAGTCACGTAGCGTTATTATTTCGGAATATACGGCAACTGGATCTGAACATAAAGTATTAAGTACGTCAGCATACAGTGCTAGTTTATGTTCAATTCCATTGCGAACCACACCCTGAAATACAGGAAGAGTTCTAAGCATCATCGAGAGAGGCTCAATCACTATGGCAAAAAGTAACGGGGACAGAGGACATCCCTGGCGCGTACCCCGTGACAAAGTAAAATAATCAGATTTAGCATCGTTGGTACATATGGAAGCTTGCGGTTCCACATATAACAAACGGATCCATGATATCAATCCCTCCCCGAAGCCGAACCTCCTTAGCACTATGAAAAGGTACTCCCATTCGATCCTATCAAACGCCTTTTCTGCATCCAAAGAGATGACCACTTCAGAGGAGTCGCTGTTCTGCTTTGAATACAAAATATTAAATAGAGTACGAATATTAGAGAAGGAATGCCGTCCTTTTACAAATCCAGTTTGCTCCTCTGAAATAATGCCAGGGACAATCCCCTCCAGACGACAGGCCAAAAGTTTGGCTAAAATCTTGACGTCAACATTGAGGAGACTAATAGGTCTGTATGAATTACACAATGTTGGGTCCTTCCCATCTTTGAGCAATAGAGTAATAGTTGCTTGTCTTAGTGTTTGTGGCAACGTCCCTAGTTCTAAAGACTCCTTGAATACAGCCAGGAGTAATGGGCCCAACACAACATGGAATTTCTTATAAAATTCTGAAGGAAATCCGTCCGGGCCAGGTGATTTCCTGGATTGTAATGAATTGATTGAGCGAACAATCTCATCTAAGGTGATGGGACTGTCAAGTTCAGATGCCAGTAGAGGGTCAACCCTGGGAAAATCAATATTTCAAAAAAAATGGTCCATGTTACCTGAATTGTCAGAAGGCCCAGCTGTGTATAAGGAGGAGTAAAAACTTTTAAAAGTCGAATTAATTTCTGCAGGATCCGAGGTTAATACACCACTGGACTGCATAATCTGAGAAGTAGAACGTGAAGCAGCTCGGCTACGCATTTGGTGAGCCAACAACCGACCGACCTTATCGCCATATTCGTAATAATTGCCACGTGTATGTAACAACAGCCTCTCCGCCTCACCTGTCGATAATAACTCAAACTCCGCCTGCAAATTAAGTCTTTGTTTATGCAGCTCAGGGGTCGGGTTGTGAGCATATTGGTCATCAATGGCCTGAATATTATCAGATAACTCTTTTTTCTTATTATTGCGTTGCTTATTAGCATAAGCAGAATAAGAGATTATCTGTCCCCTTAAGAAGGCCTTTAGAGTTTGCCAAAGTAAAGAGTAAGAGATTGAGTCAGTTTGATTAGTAAGAAGAAAATCATCTATCGAAGTAGAGATATACTTGCAGAACGCTGAATCGGATAAAAGTAAAGAATTAAGCCTCCATGGTGGGCGAAAGGCTCGATGTGAAGGTATAAGAATGTCAAGACTTAGAGGAGCGTGGTCTGAAATAACCATTGGTAGATATTCAGAGTTTACAACCTGAGAAATTAGAGAATCATTAATAAAAAAGTAATCAATGCGAGAAAAAGATTTATGTACATGGGAAAAGAATGAATATTTCCTCACTGTAGGGTTTAAATACCTCCACGGATCAATGTAACCATTCTGAACCATGAACTCAGAAAATACCTTAGCCATCGCAGAGAGAGCCTTTACAACACCGCTAGATTTGTCCAAGGCTGGGTCAATAACACAGTTCAAATCTCCCCCAAATATCAAGAGATGTGTGTTCAAAGCAGGAAGTTTTGACAACAAATTCTGAGCAAAAGTAGCATTATCAAAGTTTGGGGCATATACATTCACCAAAACTACTGGCGTCTGCGAAATTTTCCCTTCCACAATCACATATCTACCATTTACATCAGAAAGGACGTTATCAAACGAAAAGGGCACAGCCTTACTGATCAGGATAGAAACTCCTGATATGAATAGGGAAAAACAGAAAAAAAAAGAAAAAAAAAGAAAGGAAAAAACGAAACAAAAAAAAACCGGGATCCCCCACCCCCACATACATACAACACAACCCCCTCCCCCACCCACCCCCACACACACAGCAAACCACCCCTCCCTCCCCCACCCTACTCTGATCAGTTAACTTCTCTCCATTCCCAAACAATGGAGGCAGAGCCCAGAAACACTGGAACATCCGGAACTTGTAACCCGTACTGTTCTTACTGTGTGAAGTCACTCCTGAGCATAAAGGGTGCCACAATCACCATATATCACAGGCAACCGACAGATTTACATGGAAACTGATCTAGTTGCCCACGCGCACAGTCCTACAGTCACATGACAGGTATTAATAAATCGGTTAACGGTCTTGTAAACAGATTAAGATGGAGGATATCGTTCATTAAACCATTGTTGTGCTTTTTGGGGACAGTCGAATTGCAGCGTCTCATCACCGAGGTCCACCCGAAGGCGAGCAGGGTATCTGAGAGAAGACCGCACATTTCTCTCACGCAGGCTGTTTCTCACCACAGAGAAGGCCGCCCTCCTTTTAGCGACGCTGGAGCTGAAGTCAGGAAAGAGGAAAACCTTGCAGCTCTGATGGAAAAGTTGGTCCCAATTCCCGCGTCGAATCACTTTTTCTCTGTCCTGAAGATAGTGGAACCTCACAATCATAACTCTGGACCTCTGTTTCTCCCGCTGCTCCTCCGAGGGCATGGGACCGATACGATGGACTCTATCCAGCAACGGAGCGGTCGGAAAGATATCTGATCCGAGGACATCCTGGAAAAACTTAGACATAAACGTGACCGGATCGCTCCCTTCTTCTCGCTCCGGAATACCGATGACCCGGAGATTGCAGCGCCGTGAACGGGACTCCAGGTCCTCCACTTTATCGGTGAGGTGTTTGTTAGTTGAAGCTAGCTGTAGCACAGTCTCTTCCAGCGTTACAATTCGGTCACTGTAATCATTCAGGTGCTGTTCAAGCTCGCCAATATGCCGTCCTTGTGACTCAATACCCGATTTAAAACTCAAACGACGCGATAACTGGGGCCAGAGCCGAGTTAATAGCCGCTGTCACCTGCGCTGCGATGGTAGAAGTCAGCTCCGTGATTAAAGTTGCGCGGAGATTTTCTAAGTCCAGAGGGAGCTTGTCGCCATGACTCGCCGTGCTTGGTGTAGATTTAAGTTTGCGTTGTCTCTCAGACGCCATAACTCCCCTCTGGTTATAAATGTAAACCAAATACTTTAACACAAAGGCACTAAATGCCCCTGAAAAGACAGAAAAGGTTCAGGTTGCCTGAAAAGCAGAATTAAAAGAGAAAATACTCGGGAGCTCCCTTCACACGTGCCTTCTCCCTCACATGCTCAACCGGAACTCATCAGTCAGCTTTAAAGCTGGATCGGTTCTACAAAAATAATATACAAAATGTCTTTGGGTCTTTGGGGTAAATTGTCCTAGCAAAACCTTGTTGAATCACCTTAGTCTCAGTGCTTAATGCCATCAATCTTCACAAGTAACCCAGGATCATGAGCTGGAAAACTGCCCCAAAGCATCAATTATCCACAAGAACCATTACAACATTTTACATTGACCGTAGGTGCTTTGCTCTGCACTTTGCTTTTCCTCATGAAACAAAAAGTCTTGAGTTTTTGAGTTCTTGTAATGAATAAAGATGTACATTTCTTGGTTTAGTAAACAGTTTTTGTCGTCAGGTTAAAAAAAAAAAAACACATTAGGCTACAGTTTACTGCTTTCAGCCAATAAAAACACAGTGATGCACTAATCCTTGTTAAAATCTTGTTAGAGAAATATAAGTTGATAAAATTAGTTTTTCATATTAGATGAAATAAAACTCTATAACTATATAATAATATATAAGCTTCATAATAATATTGAAATTTTTGGCATTTAAAACTTTTGTAGTATACAGATAGAATGAAAAAGGCTTATGAGTTATGAGTCATGACTGTGGAGCTCTCAGAGCAATTTATCTCTATGCTCTGCAACTGCAAGATTTATTTGTATTCCTGCTTTAGGGGTCTGAAGTTACAGATATTCAGCCTGAATCTGACAGGAGCTGAGATTAATGGTCAACTGGAGACAGTTTTCATTTTTATCAGCTGAGTTTAGGTCATTTTGTTTGAGCAGTGGGAAGAATGTCAATACAAATGTAGCCCGAAAAGCTTATAAACAAGCAGAAGTAGTGTTACAAATGCTAAAATGTTAGCCTAACACTGTGGGTTTAAGAAAATCAGTTAACCACGCTCCACCTCAACTCTATTATTCATGACATTGATGAGTACTAGCAACTATTAGCTAGTATTATTCACTGTGGAGTTCACGTTCTCAGAAATCTGCACCAGGGGTGTAACCTGGACCGGGCATTCGGGTACCGGGACCGGCTTTAGCCCCGAAGATTTGTTCTTTAGCCCCGAATAATTCTCCACTTGAAGCAGTTTGTCACTACACCACTGAACGTCAGTCAAAGAAGATGGCAGTGTTGTGATTGTATATCTTCAGTGAATGGAGTGTTGTTTTTTATCTTCAGTGAACGGAGGCAAGAGCAAACAGACAGGATTTAACGGAAAACACATGCAAATACTGTCAGCAAATGTGTGACAGCTCTCAATTCTGCCAAATGCTAGCTCACACAGTCAGTTAGTATGAGGGGAAAAAAGGATATACGCTGATTTAAAAAAAAATATACAAACTCCAGTAAAGGTGTTGAAACTGAAACAGTAACATCCTCTGGAAAATGCTAAATGAATAAATGAAAACAAGCTGTGTAAATGTCTATAAAAGTTCCAGTTTACATGAACATGATATGAGCAGAGCATAAGGAAAGATAATGTACTTTGCATGGCACTGTAGCAGCTAAACCCATACACTGATAGCTTAGCTGTGCCTCCCCTTGGCTAGTGACACCAAACTAGCCTAGTCTCGTGTTAGAGAGCCAAAAAGTTTTATATTTTATCAGTCTGGTAGTCCTGCAAATGGTAATAACACTTTTTGTCCGGTTTTCACATTTTTAAAGCAATTAGCACTCACATGCGAAAGTCTACTTAGAAGCATGCTTTTAAAAGTTTTTTCACGGACAAGAATCTGGGCTCGGCCCCGAATAATTAACAGTCCAGCTCACGCCCCTGCTCTGCACACATCTCTCTGCTCATGCACACAGGTTGGCATAACAGTTCATTTCATGCCTAAAATGCATTATAACTACCAAAACAGCTCCACACATTTCACAAAATAATCTGAAATATCTCATCCTTATAGATAAAAGCTTGTTTACCCAGTCTGCTTCACTGCACCTTGGGTCTTGTCTTACTATACACTGAGAAATTGGTTTCTTTGTATGCATGATGCAGGTCTGCTAGTCTTTGGCTGGTTAGTGAACAAGTCCATCATCCATGAAGGACATCTGATCATGTGAACTATATGCTCATGAACATTCCACCTCATCTATAAGTCTAACAAACAGTGAATAAATAAATAAGAAAAAAATTATATATATATATATATATATATATATATATATATATATATATATATATATATATATATATATATATATATAAATAATAAAAAAAAGACAAAGTGTTTTGAAATGTGATTGCATGGGGATCTTGTTGAACCTGCCACTGGAGGCACTGTGCTTGTCTCACTCATCTGAGTCAAAATTGCATGCTTACTGTGATTTGCGTATAATACAATACAACAGCCTATTTAATTACAGCATTGAAAGTATTGAACATTATAGAATCTTTTCAGCATATTCAATAGTACATATTGAACAGGTATAGAACATTTAGCCTTGTGCAGCTCTAGAAGGGAGACATGACACAACAATGAGAATCATTAACGGCTGGACAATTTTAAACCGTAAGTTACCTGAGCCTACAAAGGACATTGGGTGGCCTCACAAATCTAGGGCACAGTATTTGTCATGGCAAACAAAACCAAAAATCTCTAGAAAATAACGGACACTGTCCAACATCAGTGTTGATGCATGTCTTCCTTATAAAAGAAAGGTATGCATCAAGTCTCATCTCTGTTCTGGCACCTAGCTGGTGGAATGACCTTCCCCTAGATGTTTGAACAGCTGAGTCACTGGGAGTCTTCAAACAACGTCTATAGACCTTATTTTAGCTTTCTAAAATACTAAAATGAGCACTATTCGTTTTAAAAAAATTGTGTTGTCAGTGTGTTTCTTACTATATTACCTTTTTGACCAGTGGTATTCTTAGTCCGAGAACTAGTGCACCAGTATCGGGATGCATTTATTAATAGAGACTTCAAAGCACTTCTGTAAGTCGTTCTGGATAAGAGTGTCTGCCAAATGCCATACATGTAAATGTAAATGCATTAATCCATTGTAATCCCCATTACAGTTCATGCATTAGATGGCAGGTCCATTGGGGAGGGATCAGTCATGCAAGTGCCACATGCCACAAACAAAATAATCCGAGAGTAGGTTGGGAATGCAGAGGACATTTTTCTGGACCTCATCATTTAGAAAGACTCCTTTCTCAATCCATCCCATGTTTGTCTGCAGATCCAAGTCTTCTGAACGTTCTGAATTACACTGAGACACCAATTCCCCAATTTTATTCAGACCGTGGTAAAGTTTTCAGAACAGAACCCCTAAGCTCCATTCACATTACTGAAAGGCATAACACCATAGTGCAAGAGCATATCTTCACTCCTCTCCTAAATTTGCTTAATGGGAAGTCTTCATACTTACATTAACTTCAGTGGTTTTAAAGCAAACACAGCAAAATACAGGTATTCACACCCATTACTCCCCTCAACCTTAGAGCAGCCCAGAGACTTTTTATTTCAATAAGCTAGACCTAACCACCATGGTATAACTTAAGATTGATCAGAGAGGGCAACACGTGGAACACTGCATTTTTCATCACTAGCAGACACTCTGAATACACGGTGATGTCTTATGGACTGGTCAAAGCCCCCTCTGTGTTTCAGACATTTGTTTATAATGTTGTTAGCATTGTGCTGAACAAGCAGGTCATTGTGTATCTTGATGACATCCTGGTACACTCTGTTATCCTGCTTGGCAATGCATGTTTATAAGTAGGGGTGTAACACATGCTACTATCTGTATCTACAGTGTGTCAGTATCTGTTAGTGCTCCAAATATCTATATCTGTATCTGTATTTATATTTGAACCTGAAGTAGTCGTGTTCTAAATCAGAAAGTGTTTTTGTTTGTTTGTTTTATTAAATATAATTGCTGCCACTATATCCCTCAAACCACTGGAGAACACTTGCAAAACAAAACCTCAGCTACATCATGCAAGTTCATAACTGATGTTTGCAGAACTTTTTTTTTTTAAATCCCACTGGCACACTTATTATTTTTTATTTGTTCCTGCCAATGGTATATACTAATCAATTTATCTGGATCTATTTCCCAAACTATAAACAAACGTGTAGCCAAAATTAAACCACCACAACACTGACCAGACAGTTAGTAAGGAATAATGAACGAAATTCGTATCTGACTCCTGGTACACGCCAACGTGGAAGTTAAAAACATCCCAATCACATGGCTTTTTGTTGAATCACACAGAATCCCAGTTCCAATGTATACCTCTCATCTCACAATTTTGCCTTGTAAACCTTCCTGGCCAGATGTCTGAAAAAAGAAAAGAAAAAAAGACACAACTGTTTTAACTCATTCATAGCTGTATTTCTATGTGTTCGGAACACACGACCTGCTCATTTCAAACAGTGTATTCGTAACCACTCAAAAATCACCTTAATTACCACCAAAACAACATGTATTTTCCAGAATATGTGATTTGTGTGGCGGGGTATTGATGGAAGATAAGGTGGTGATAATAGTTGAGTGCCTAGAACCTCAAATGATAAAGGAACCTCAAGGGGTATTCTGGGTTATCAAGGGAATTAAAAAAAAATTTATTTTATATATAAAATATATATATATATATATATATATATATATATATTATTGATTCATTAGAAATTTCAGCACAGTAGAAGCACCATTTTACCCCTCTTTTAATTGGAAGGCCATGCAAACTGCAGCATGCAACACAGACCTTGCTGCTTCCAAGGCATTTTCCATATTGAAGTATATCCATCCATCCATCCATCCATCCATCCATCTTCTACCGCTTACTCCTTTTCAGGGTCGCAGGGGAACCTGGACCCTATCCTAGGAAGCATCGGGCATGAGGCAGGGTACACCCTGGACTTGGTGCCAGTCCTATTGAAGTATGTGTGTGTATGTATGTGTGTGTGTGTGTGTGTGTGTGTGTGTGTGTGTGTGGTGTGTGTATATATATATATATATATATATATATATATATATATATACACACACACACACACACATACATACACACACACACTCTGAAGTATTCAGTGACTCTGTTGAAGCACCTGGATCCTTTAGATCCTTTACTTACTTACTTACAGAGAAATTATGGCATGGGGAATGGGGAACCCCTGGAGCACTGGAGACACTCTTGGGAACGGGTTCTGTATTTATATGTTGTACTGACAGAGCACTGTGAACTTGATAACATCTAGTCTGTTAAAAGACTGATCCCATGACAGGGCTGATGTGCTTTGCTCTTTTGCAGATTCAATTTCACAATCTTATATTGCATAGGTCTAAAGCATAGGAAGGCTGTTCTGGCTGTTCTGTTCAGGGTTCTGTTTTAGGCCCACTGCTTTTTACTTTATATATGTTACCCCTAGGACAAATTATTCGTAAACATGGAATTAGCTTCCACTGTTATGCTGATGATACACAGCTGTATGTGTCAGCGAAGCCAGAGGACAGACAGAAGCTTAGTAAAGTTGAGGATTGTGTACATGACATTAGACGTTGGCTGTTAACTAACTTCCTTTTACTTAACTCTGATAAAACAGAAATACTTTTAATAGGACCACGTGTAGCTAGAAGTAATCTTCCTGACTACACAGTAACTCTGGATGGTCTTTCTGTTTCATCATGTACAGCAGTTAAAGACCTCGGAGTGATTATTGACTCCAGTCTATCATTTGATGCTCATGTAGATAATATTACTAGGATAGCTTTCTTTCATCTCAGAAATATTTCTAAGATAAGAAACATATTGTCACTACATGATGCAGAAATACTGGTTCATGCATTCATCACCTCTAGATTAGATTACTGCAATGCCTTACTGTCTGGATGTTCCAGTAAGAATATAAATAAACTCCAGTTAGTCCAGAATGCAGCTGCTAGAGTCCTTACTAGAACTAGAAGATACGACCATATCACCCCGATCTTATCAACACTGCATTGGCTCCCTGTAAAATTTCGCATTAAGTTTAAAATACTTCTAATAACCTATAAAGCACTACACGGTCTTGCACCACAATATCTAAGCGACCTTCTGGTTTTATATGATCCGCCACGCCTACTCAGATCAAAAGATGCAGGCTATTTGATATTACCTAGAATAGTGAAGTCTACAGCAGGGGGAAGAGCCTTCGCTTATAGAGCCCCACAGTTATGGAACAGTCTTCCTATTAGTGTTCGGGACTCAGACACAGTCTCAGTGTTTAAATCTAGGCTTAAAACGTATTTGTTTACTCAAGCTTACCCTGACTAAATTATATCTCACTAATTCACAGTCCTAATCGTTTTTCTCCCTCTCTCTCTCTCTTTTTGCCGAGCCCCACACGAATTTATGGAGATATTGGAGATCCAGATCCCCTCTGCCTCTGGATGAGCCCAAATCTTCTGCTGGGACTACGGCTGCTCCTAAGGCCATACTTCTCATTTTTCACATTATCTGTTTTACCTTCACATTCTGTGTTACCCAGATGAGGATGGGTTTCCCTTCTGAGTCGGGTTCCTCTCAAGGTTTCTTCCTCAAAAAAACATCTTAGGGAGTTTTTCCTTGCCACCGTCGCCACTCAGTGGCTTGCTCAGTTGGGATAAATTCCATTTGTTTTCTACCTGTTTGTCTCTGTTTATCTGTTCCTGTTTGTCTCTCTTTAGATGTTTCTGACTGTTTATACCTGTTTTTTATTTCTGTAAAGCTGCTTTGAGACAATGACTATTGTAAAAAGCGCTATACAAATCAAATTGAATTAAATTGAATTGAATTGAAGGCAGATGTCTAGGAAAGCGTCTTTGTGTAGAATTCATGAGAATGACCCCACTGAGAGAGACCGTCATACCAGTAAGCACTTGATCCTCTTTGAAACAGGGTCTATTAATTAAGGCAATACACTTCCAAAATACATGTAAAATTGACATTTTGTAGTAATTTTCACAAAATCAGATCAGTCACATGGAAAAAGTAAGTACAACCCTGCATTTAACACATCTTCAAATCCATAAAATTAGAATCAGGTGTTCAAGATTGGGTGCCAGTGATTAGAACCTGCATAGTGGAATTTGTCTTATTTAAACCCCTCTCTTATCTCTGGTGTTCCCTTTGTTATTGAGGTGTTTGGTGTCATCATGCCAAGATCTAAAGAGTTCTGTAAGGCCTTCAGAAAAATGGTTGTGGATGCCTATGAGTCAAAGCAAATTCAGTGCAAGAGCAGACCATCTGATGCAAAAAGAAATCTCCAAGAACCACAGAATTTCATCCCAGGATCGGCTAGTAAGTCTTGCAACTATTGAAGTGCATGCTTCTACAATCAGAAAGAGATTGCACAAATTTGACCTGCATGGAAGGCGTGTCAGGAAAAAGCCTTTACTGTATAAAAAGAACTTTAGAGAAAGACTACATTTTGCCAATGAGCATATAGGCAAAGACCAGGCCTTTTGGAATGATGTGCTGTGGACAAATAAATCAAAGATAGAGTTGTTTGACCACAGCATCAGCAGAAGCACCTCAGACCAACTGTGTAGCACGGTGGTGGAAATGTTATGGTTTGGGGTTGCTTCTCTGCCTCAGGGACTGGACAACTTGCATTCGTTGATTCAGTTATGAATTCTGCATCATATCAAAGGGTGCTTAAAGATAATGTGAAGCCATCTGTCTGAAAGTTGAAACTGAACCGAAAGTGGACCTTTCAACAAGAAATGGAAGGTTATGGAACGGCCGAGTCAAAGCAAGGATTTGAATCCCATTGAGATGTGGTGGAGGGATTTGAAACGGACAGAACATGCAAGAAAACCCTCAAACATCTTACAACTGAAAGAATATTGCATGGACAAGTGGTCAAAAATTCCAGCAAGCCTGGTGGACAATTATACAAAACACATACAAGAAGTTATTTCTGCTAAAGGGGGCAATACTAGCTTCTGAGGCCAAGGGGGTACTTACTTCTTTCTGCTGAATAAATGATTGAAAAAGTCAATTTTCTCAACTTCATTAATAGACAAAGATGATCAGTTGTTTGCTTTTCCAAATATGTCATAAAAGGCAAAATTTCCATGGGGTGTACTTAATATTTTTTTAAATATAAAATTAACATCAGCCAGTAAACAAGTTAGCTTAGCTAATGTTAACATAACCTCTACAACACTAATTGTTATATGATGATATCTGGTAGAAAACCAGGTGACATTAGGTTATTTATGTTATTGTCTAACCAGAAGAAGAGTGGTCTCCTACATTTTCCGAATTTTCATTAATGAAAGTGCACCAACTAGCATTATGACAGCGGCTACATCAGGTTCAGTGTGTAATACCACATAGGGATGAAACCAAATACGAATACATTCAGCTTGAAGAGATAATGTGTCCTAAACAGATACAAATACAGACATGAATAGGAGCCCACTATTCATTTTTCCTGTTTTCTTTTTTTTTTTCAGAAAGCTTGCCAGAAAGGTTCAAAGAGCATCTAGTTGAGATTTGAGATGTAAACAAAAGGTCATATGAGTTGGTGGAGTTAACTCTTGCAGGGACGAGTGAGTTGCCAGATACGAAGATCTGGTCACCTTTATTAACATGAACATACAGCAGTCCTGGTCTGGTGTGTGGAGGTTTAACTTAGGCTACTAGTTTGTTTATATTTTGGGAAATAAAGCCAACAATATATACGTTAGAACAGATCACAGGCAGATACAATAAAAAAATAATGTAATAACCCCACGAGCGGATTAAATACAGCCCTGCACATATCTCTCATGTGATATGAAATAGAATCATATCCATAATTCTCAGACCATGCTGACCACCTGGCGTAAATCTGAATACAGATACATAAACAGTAAACAGAGACAGATACATTGTGGAATTGTGTCACACCATTAATACCACATAGGTAAGAAAAAGCCATAACGACAAACTGTGTGAGGAAAAAAAATGTCAGTAGTTTATTCTATAAAATTCTATAACACAAGATGACTGCACAGTTTCTCCTCTGCTGGACCTGTTGGTGTTAGAAATCATCTTCTACACAGCAAAATCCCCAGTGTTGATTTAACACCCAGAGTACTGAATTTACACCCTATAGCGTTTATGTAAGTCCACTGGACACAGATGAGCACTCTGGATGTTAATTGAACACTAAGGATTTTACTGTGGAGCAGTGGTGCTCCCATTTCAGAAAGCTAGGAGAACCACCACCAACAAAATAAAAAATAAGACGCATCAATCAAAGTGTTTCGGCCATCAATATACAGCATGCGCATGTGGTCTGCAATGCATGTGCCTGTAGTGAGTTTATAGAGGTCCATGGACAGTACTTTTTTGTTTTTTTAACATATTCTCTGATCATGCAGCTACTCTTCATATTTTATTTAACAATCGTCATATTTGTATATATCCAGCTGCTACTACATTTCAATCTGTATATTTATGACAGTAAGACACTGCCACTGTCATATTTATATTTATTTATTTTCCCTTACTTGTCTTATTATCTACGCACTGTGACAGATTAATTTCCAGATGAGGGATTAATACATTCTTATCTTATCTTATTTTATCTTATATCTCATTTTAAAGAATACATTGTTCTAATTTAGCAAGAATATGTCATCGAGTGTCCTGTCTTCTCTCCACTGATCATTGAAACTTAACGAACACATCACAAGTAGGGTCCCTCTACTACGCTCTGCTACTCCCGATGGCCCACCTGACTAGTGCTCAAGTTCAATAAATAGATATCCAACATTAAGCTAGCTATTATAATTTGTAAAAAGAAAAAAAAATCTCAAGCTCAGGTCTGATAGCAAGCTTACTAACAATGGGGGAAGATATGTAATGATGTAATGATGACATATACTGTAATACAAATGGCAATACTTCTTATGGGATCCATGAAAAGACGACACGTTCATCACATTAAATTCATGCAAGTGTATCAGTTAGGCTTCTTGCAATAGCACATGTTAATATTTGCTTGTGCAAACCACAAGTGGTTATTATACTGGCACAGTCTAATATAAAAAGCGGCAACTAATTCGGTACAAAAGCAGCTCATGAGGACGTGTGCATAAAAACATCCCTTATTATGTGGGGCAACAATGAGAGAGACGGTCTAATTTGCAATGCGTATTTTTAGCACTGTTTGTCTGCTTTATTAATAGAGAGAGGTGTAAAATGTGTCAGCAGTTCCTAGGCAGCTTTGCACAGCATGAGATTTAGGATTAAGTGTAGTCAAGTCAACTTTATTGTCAGGAAACAACGCAGAACACAAGTGCATAATAAAATGCCACAGTGACTTAAGAGCAAGAAAAAATGAAAGTAATTATTTTTATGCAATTCCAGAATTTTCTATTCGAGACATTTCTATAGCACCGTTTTATTGCACTATATTTTCCCTGCTGTGGACACTGAATCATTGGGCTTTTGTTCTGCATATTATTCTCTGAGATATTTCGACACTCTGAAGAGGAACCAAGAAAACACACACTCACAGATTTGTGCTTAACGCACAGATTTTATTCAAATGACAGACTGCTTATGGTTCAGATAATAATAATAGTAATAATAATAATAATCTGCGATGGACTGGCACCCTGTCCAGGGTGTACCCCGCCTTGTGCCTGATGATTCCTGGGATAGGATAATAATAATAATAGCACATTGGCCTCACACTTCTGGGGTTTGGGGTACAAATCCCGCCAGTGCCCTGTGTGCCATGCAAACTGCACGGAGTTTGCATGTTCTCCCTGCTTCAAGGGTTGTTTCCTCCTGGCATCTCTAAATTGTGTAATAATAATAATAATATAATAATAATAACAATAACAACAACAACAACAATAATAATAATAACAATAATAATAACAGGGGCGCACGGTGGCTTAGTGGTTAGCACGTTCACCTCAAACCTCCAGGGTCCGGGGTTCAATTCCCGCCGGGGATTGTGTGTGTGCGGAGTTTGCATGTTCTCCTCGTGCTGCGGGGGTTTCCTCCAGGTACTCCGGTTTCCTCCCCCAGTCCAAAGACATGCATGGTAGGCTGATTGGTGTGTCTAAATTGTCCGTAGTGTATGAATGAATGGGTGTGTGAGTGTGTATGTGATTGTGCCCTGTGATGGACTGGCACCCTGTCCAGGGTGTACCCAGCCTTGTGTCCGATGCTTCCTGGGATAGGCTCCAGGTTCCCCGTGACCCTGAAGTAGGAGTAAGCGGTTGAAGGTGGATGGATAATAATAATAATAATAATAATAATAAAAGAGACACATTCATTATTGAGAGTTAAGCTCTCTTCTCGCTATTATATGGAGACACAGCCCCCAAACAAAAGTCATATAGAATTTTGTGAATGTTTTGTACATTCTTACATTTCAAAAACTTTTTGCTATCTGAAGTGTAGTTCTGTGGGTTTATGACTAATCCGTGAATGAGGTGGCCAGTTCTGTTAGAACCATAAAAGTCAGTCACAGCATCCATTCAGCATAAAATGGAAGTTTGCATCATTTACAGTGCTACACTTTTTCTATTGTTGCAGAATCAAAGCAGGCATAAGAATAAAGATAAAAGATTATACCCTTCGGTATTGCTTGTGAACTGCATATTCAAATATACATTACACAAGTGAGATACAAAAGAAAAGAAGGGAATGGAATGGCCTTTGGCCCCCGCAACTTCAGACATTTGCAAAGAACTGTGGGAGATGCGTGGGATTGAGTCATACACAGTTTGTGCGAAAGCGAAATCCATTGAAAAAAAAAAATCAGTGTGTCACCTACATTCAATGCTCAAGTGAAAATGAGGACATGGAGACATGTTTGTTTTGTGAAAATCTGCTATGATTAATCAGAGAAGAATGTGGTTAGTACTATTTAACCGTGGCCACAATACATCACATCGCTCTATTATTCCTCCAGGTTTGTCTCTTGCACGCTTGCAGTGACTACTACCTTCAACACTTGTAGGCGTGCAATGTTTGAGGTTCTGATAAGAAATGTTAGTAATTATAGATGGGCTAATGTATCATTTTAACACTATATAATCATAAACAGCCCCAACACATCTTTCATATTTCCAGTTACAGTAAAAAAAAATTATCAAGAATGTGTAAAGGGGTAAAGGTTATACTTTCCAACATCAATACCTATTGAAATTTATTGATGCATTTAAAAAATACTGTATTTAATCTGACGTGTGTGTGTGTGCGAGAGTGTGTGAGAGTGTGTGAGAGTGTGTGAGTGTGTGTGGATAAATCATTTAAATTGGACTACAAAATAATAAACATACTCATACTCAGTAAAAACGCTATTGTTAACTACTAGATGCAGACTTTCAGGAAAACAGTGAGATGCGAGAATGTAAGGAAGAATTCATGTTACAAAGTGAGTTGCAAAATCTCTCTCGGTGCTTGAGTTTTAAGTGACTCTCAACTGAAGTGTGGTGTAAAACATGTTGAGCAGTTGTGGCTTTAGAAATTTATTCTAGTTGTAAATGTAGTTTTAACAGGGATAACCTTCAAGCGTCAACCGTTCTTGAGTAAATTCTGACAGAAATGTACGCCTGTTTTTTTTGGGGGGGGGTTTCCATGGCCGAATTTGACATGGAATGCAATACATATTGTGCACTAGGTAGTGTGTGCAAAGCAGTCATGTTATACACCAGGCAGATAAATAAATAAAACAAATAAAACAAATATTGTACATCCTTCTTCAGGGTCACGGGGAACCTGGAGCCTATCCCAGGGAGCATCGGGCACAAGGCGGGGTACACCCTGGACAGGGTGCCAGTCCATCGCAGGGCACAATCACATACACACCCATTCATACACTATGGACACTTTAGACATGCCAATCAACCTACCATGCATGTCTTTGGACTGGGGGAGGTAACCGGAGTACCCGGAGGAAACCTCTGGAGGAAACCTCTGGAGGAAACCAGAGGAGGACATGCAAACTCTGCACACACATGGCCCCGGCGGGAATCAGACGTGCTAACCACTAAACCACCAGGCATCCGCTGAATATATGTACTGAATTATCTTTGCATGCAATATTGACACACCTACATTGTTATGGCTGGAGGCTACAGCACATCGTTTCATCCTGTGGTGGGAAGAGTACAAAACACTGTTGTGAGGCTGTGGCGCAGGTGGTAGAGCAGTTTCTCCACCAATCGTAGGGTTGGCTATTCGATTCCTGGCCCGGATGACTCCACATGTTGAAGTGTCCTTAAGCGAGACACTAAACCCCGAGTTGCTCCAGATGGCAAGTTAGTGTCTTGCATGGCAGCTCCGTTACCATTGGTGGGTGAATGAGACAAAAAGCGCTATATAAGTGCACCATTTCCCATTTTAATACACTTAGTGTAAGTAATGTCCAAGAAAATTAGTCAAGTACAGCAAGTTGACACAACGAATCTGAATTTTTAAATCAGAGGAATACATTTTTGAACAATAATGGTAACTAACAAAGTGAGTTATGCTGAAGTAATAGTCGCCTCAATGATCACCATTATGTTAAGTAAGGTAATGTTAGATGAACAGCTAATTTAGCCAAATGCTAAGTTCATTAGCTAGATAGCTGATGATTATTCATATATGTTTCTAGCATAGTTCGGTATCTAAATTATATATTAATGCACTCATTCTAACACATTATTGCTCATTCACATTGATTTGGAATCTAAGATTAATCATAAAACCAGCCAATCAATTGTACTGTACCAAGACAGCGAAAAGGACCTTTTTTGCTCCCTGTCTTCTGAATGAAAATCTTGGGCTGTGATCTATTCTCTTGTTTAATTTTCAGTCTCTGTTCATAAGTATGCACATCAAAAAACCTTTCTAAAATCAGGTCATCATAGGCATTGTCTGCCATTTCGTGCCAAAAGAAGGACGTGACTGCTAGCTAACTAGACTTATAAGCAACGATTTTCAGAAATGAATGTGAATGAT
This sequence comes from Ameiurus melas, assembly GCA_012411365.1. Taxonomy (NCBI): domain Eukaryota; kingdom Metazoa; phylum Chordata; class Actinopteri; order Siluriformes; family Ictaluridae; genus Ameiurus; species Ameiurus melas. The sequence goes on along the minus strand of CM022763.1, from coordinate 22,333,481 downwards.
TGAACAGAACTTTAAACTCTCTGTTTTTAACACATAAATGAACTACACCTACAGCAGCCTCCAAGCAATTCCGACAGGCACCAATACGTTAAAGTTTGAGATGCTCATCCACAATTTACTGATTGGCAGCTGGTAATGTCCGATGATGCGTTAATCTTTCATCCCATTAAAACAGTAAGAACACCTGATGAACACAAAGGCTACATTCACACAGCAAGCAAAGGTGGCCCAACTGTGATATCATTCTTCAAATGTGATAGAGAGTCGATACTGCGCATGGCTGTGTGAACAGCAAAAAACAACAACAAACATATTAGATCTGATCATTTAAATTCCAAATCGGGCCACTTTGATGTGTGGTACTGAAATCCGATCGAGTACAGTAAGGACCAGTGCGACCTCTGTCTGAACAGGCAGATCGGAATTCATGTGACTTTTACATCAATCCAACTTGACATTTATCATAATGTCACTCTACCGGGCAGGAAAGATGGAGGATACAGTGAGGGAGGATTTCAGAGTTGGGATAGTGAGGTAACAGACTGCATAAACATTTAGAGAGATGTTGATGTACAAGCAAAATTTTAAGGCACATATGTCAAACCGATCTACGTTTGAAGAGATCTCAAAAGAAATGGTTGAGCACAGCCGAATGAGTACCTGGGTGCAGTGCCAATGAAAAGTCCCAAGTTTAAAAGAAAAATTGAAAGAAAACAAGAACGCAAACAAAGAAGTGGCTGTGGTTGAATAAATGCCTCCCCCTTTTTTTTCCCTTACATGTTATACATTGTTCCTTTTCACACGTGGGTCAGTTTAAGAGAGTGATCTATTCAGACTAATCTCAGATATCTATCCATCCATCCATCTTCTACCGGTTACTCCTTTTCAGGGTCGTGGGGAACCTGGAACCAATCCCAGGGAGCATCGGGCACAAGGAGGGGTACACCCTGGACAGGGTTAATGTCAGATATAGGGTTCTTTGAAAACATAATGTGCACAGCCAAATATAAAAAAATGGTATTTGGTCAGTAAATCGGAAATCAGCAATCGTTTGTGATGTAGATATTTCAGCAGGTTGAATGGTGAGTTGTGAAATAGCGATATTTTTATGGGTTTTTGCTCACAATTTGTAGATCATTATAAAGCTGTGTGACATTTCTGTCGTGAACTATTTCTGTGGCTCATTTTGTGATACTTATCCTTCCGTTTCAAGCAGAGGGATCATTATCATGGTAGGTATTTTTAGATCCTCAACAATCAGATTCACTGTCAATAGTAAAACCTACTGTTTGCTTAGTGTATGATCAGGTCAAAGTTTTTATGGCTTTATGCTATACCAAAGTTTGATATGGTCCTGCTATAAATGTTGCCATGTTTCCTGAACAGTAACAGTATGATAAGATGAGATAATATAATCCCAATTCATTTAACTTATGATTTAAGATGGGGACCACATACATAGTGTGGGAAGTCTGGGTCTTATTGGAATTCTATTGGTGTTTCCAAGTTGACCAAATGATGATACTAAAGAAGGAGGGCAAGTTTAAAATATCAGCCCTTGAGATATCAGGGTATTTAAAATAAATCTCGATCTTTCCAATAAGCTACCTAATTTAAATAATGTAGATATCATGAGCCCATCCAGCCAAAACTAATAGTAAGGCCTACTGGGAAGGTTTCCTGCACACCCACACTGTATTACAACTAATGAGCCACAACTCTTGCTCAACACCAACACAAGTTTATAGAAACTCGTAGGAAATAGTTTAAAGTCTCATTATCTGGGAGAAACAGATACAGGAAGCCAAACTGGCATGGCTTCTTTTCTGAGAGATTGATTTAATATATTTAGTCTTGGTTCCTGTTATCTTGCTCACTCCTGTTACGGTAGGTCATATCACAGCCTTTCAGTGGTGTGTTTATAGAAACACTCTCAGTCACCAGATGTCTGATCACGAACAGCTGTTCACACACTCACTGTTATATGCCCGGTACAGGTCAGAAACCCTTGACCAAGTCTCGCTCCAGCACTTTGTCTGTAATGTTACTGAACCATTCTTTGGATTCCTGCACGTCTGTTTTTTTTTGGTTAGGTTAAATTCTTTGACCATCTAGTCCATGTATATTAACTTACCCTTACCCAACCCATTTAAATGTTCTGTAGTTTACATGAATTGCCTAGTTGTGTTGTGCTATGGATATCTGTCAATACAGTTTTCCCTGCACTTATATCCCATCTGTCTGTGAGATATGATGAAATACTCCAGTATCAGTCAAATATGTAAGTATATATGTACCAGTATATACCAGTGTACTAATCTTGCAAAGTCTCAATAATTGATTCTGTAGTTGAAGACTGATAATGTAAAGTTATTTCTCATAAATATATTCAGCTTTTTCTTCTCCTGGGTTATTTTTTTCTACCCAAACGCTGAATTGAGCCTTTTGGGTCATTTAATTGGGTTAGTTTTGTGTAACCCAACCGCTAAGATATTGTCTGGGGCATTTTCACTGACAGTTGAATCAATGCACCCCGTCCCCCACCACAACACATCAGCCCAGCTGCTGGAGTCAAATTAATTCAGTGCGGACTGTTTGGTTTTTGAGGTGAAGCAACCAAATGACCAGATTTAAGTTAGCATTCATCACTATTTAGTGCTAATGCTGCTGAAAATGCCTGCCCGAGTTTGTGATATTTAGGCAGGGAGCTCTCGAAAATGAATTCACTGTAAAACAGTATCTCAGCAAGGGATAATCAACTTTACCTATCACTACAGCTTCAGGAGTGAAAATCATGCACTGCTTCCTCAGTGATGGCGTTACCCAACCCTACCCTAGTGGTGTGTTTGTTTTGGCTGTGAAATATGGACTGAGGTTATTGAATAATTCTCTGGGTCTGCATCTTATCTGAGTCTCTGACTTAGGGTTAGCTAGCTGGATGCTGTCACCAATCACAGTAGAGATGAGTGATGCTAACCTAGACACTCACCTGAGATGATAAAATTACTTTAGCATACAGCTCGCAATAATGCTAGATATTCCCATTCCCTTTTTGAGAGTTAACAATAACCTAACATTACAGCGGTTCACCATGATGTAATACAGAGAGTGGGTTAACATTAACTACATTTAGTAACTGTTCTGGACAGGGCAAGCTGTAGTAATTGGCATTAGGAGGATGTGTTAGAGCCGTGTTTCTTCATGTATTTGGTGAATGATAATGCTGGGTGACAGGTGAAACCAGTCAGTGGATAACAGAACCTAGCTAGCTCAGTAACGTCGAGGCCAGAAGTTTAACGTGACAAAAAGAGATGATGGGGTTACGGTCGGTTCAAATTCTTTCCACTATCTCTGTAATGTTGGTTGATTTAATTAGGTAAGTAATTAGGTAAAAATAAATATTCATAAATTAGCTAGATTCTTCTGGTGAGTATGCAGCACCATTTTGTTCATTAGGAGAGAGGTCACATTTCCAAAATGACACAATTTGGGATTATGTAACGCAATTTCTCAGTTAAAGCCCAAAGGCCTTTGTCCATATTTTGTAGTTAACATCTAACCATCACTCTTTTTGCTTTTACAGCTTTTCAGATGGAACGGAGTGGGACTCTTGTCTTCCCAGAGATTTGAAAGAAGATGTATTAACTCCAATTCTTACCTCTGTCAAATGTTTAAGTGGTTTTAATAAACCTCACCTGAAATTCATGCAATTGTTTGTTTATTTTGTGAGCATTTATTTGAATTTTAGCACACAAACAAATAGCATTTTAGGATAATTGTAGGGGGAAAAAAGAATAAATAACACGTGTTATTTTTGTGTAATCTTTTAACACATCTTTGTGTGGAAACATTTAACACACAGCATGTGTTAAATGTACTAACACACTGATTGTGTTAAAAGCAACACAAAATGTGCTGTCCTTAACTAGACACGCAGGTGTGTTCAAAATGAACACATGACTGAGTGAAAGTGCGTATCAATATATTTATCCATAAAACCATTACTGTACACTAGAAAATGCACAAATGTGTGATAACAGTCCAGTTTACACAATATTAAATGCCCCGCTATCTTTATTAGCTTTGGCTTACTTGGTTGTGATGCCCATTGGATCGTAAGTTGGTTACTTAGGATATTTTTTAGATGGTTTCACACATCTCCTTTTATCAAAGTCTGGTGTTTTTTCTTAAATATATGACTTATTTAAGCCATTTGCTTCAGAGTCTGTATATAAACACCACTTTAGCAGCTCTAGCAATACATTTCTGAACACCTTCATGTGTATAAATAAAGGAGATGCCATGTTGACATGTTTGTTTATAATATGGTATATATGACATTTTCAAAGGGTAAAAATAACTCTGAAAATATGAACCCATTCATAAAATAAAATTAACCCAGCGCTTTTGTAAAAATGAAACCATCCTTTGGGTTGAAAAACAACCTGTTTACTGGGTTAAAATTAACAACCCAACTTGATGGGTTAGATTAACCCAAAATGTGTTCTGTCCTGTATTTACCCAGCCGTTGGGCTAAAGATAACCCAATTTGGGTTGTTTTTCAGTGTGTAGGGCTGCCCTGATTTCAGCATTTAATGATGTTTGCAGTTTATTACAGCAATCCCTCTGAGATGTCCAATGAAAAATAATGCCTTGTGACTGAATATCTGACTGCAGTCATCAATTGTTCTTCACCTTTGTTTTAATCAGCTACATCATTGATTATCTACATATGCAGTCAGAAAGAAAGGCATTTAGTATTTGCTTCAAGGAAAGCCAGGTTTTGCAAATTTATTGGCACCTTGCAAATAATGCACATAGGAGATTAGCAAAGCATTTTAACAGGAAATGACTAATATTTCTCATTATGAGATTATTATATGACACATGTTTGGTTTACATGTGTCATATAATAATCTCATTTTATAATCTCATTAAGTCTAAACATGTTTAAAGATTTAGAGTTTAAAATGCTCTTACAGTTGGAATTTTTTGTTCATTTGTTTTGCTAATTTCTAGATATAACTGCCTATAGGCAAAATTATCTGCCAACAGAACAACACCATTTAGAGCTTGAAATGAGTAAAACATATCTAGAAATAGGCTCAAAAATCTGTTATATATTATATATATTATATATTTCTTGCTAAGAGACCATTTTTGCAGTGTGCAGGCCCATTTCAGTTTCAATTTTGAAATAACTTTCCTGAGGCTCCCATTTTGACAGTAATAATCAGGGCTTGCCTGTCCATTAGGCTATACTGGTCCTAGGGCCATAGAGATTTACTCAAATGCTGAACAACATCATTATCAAGCTTACACCACAGCAATATTGGTCTACAGCACTCCTGTTGTTCTCGCTGCACCATTTGGCTGTTCACTGTAGAGGACTGTGGACTGGCATTGAGCAGGAAGTTTGAGAGTTGAGTCAAATGATGGAAAATGAAACAAAGAAGAAGAAAAACAAGGGGGAAAAAAGTTTTCTTGGAGTAGAGGGGTGCTGATATCTCAGGGTGCCCTAAAGTCTGTGCTGCCTTCTGTCGCTCTGGTTCTTGTCGAACAGGAATAACCAGAGCTATCGCAGCCCTAAGTTTGAATGATGGTTGTAAAAAAAATAATAAAAATCAATCATTTTCTTGTATGCATTAAGCTGCATGTGTTTTCCTGATGTGATGCTGATGCAACACACTTCTCCTGCTGTGGTTCCGCCTACTTCCTAATGCTTCTTCATTTTAGATGTTGTTTTGATGCAGTGAATAATCTCACCTTGGGAAGCCACACCATCCACATCAATTTGAGACGTGCACACCATGTTGCCATGAATGAAACAGGAGTTCTTTGTAGAAAAAAAAAAAAAAAAAGTTAAACTAGGATCTTGCGCTGCTTCAGGTTAAGGAGAACGCGGGCGATGAATTTGATTGACAGTTTCCAGTTCAATAACAGTTGAAAAATTTCCCTGCTGACCACAAACCATTTCAAATCAAATGCTATAGTTAGGAACATGTCCTATATAATAACTCCCCTAAAACTACATCATATTACTTGAGATACCCAAAATGACATACCTACATTGCCCTAATACTATAAACTCTGAATCATCATGTCTTGACAAGTGAAAATGTCTAGAATCTGGCTAAATATATCTAGTGTTTCATATCATAAGATTACAACAAACCAAATATATGATTATTAAACCCATTTCTTGGTTGTTGTTGTTGTTGTGTTTTTTTTTTAATGATTAATTCAAGCATGAAATAATCTCCTTTTTTTTCTCCTAAATGTAAGCTTTTATTTCTATAAGTATATTATATCAGTAGAAAATGCATGTATTTGTATTTAAAGCATGAAATGATTAAATCACCTAAAAGAGCCTGGATGATCTTATATTTGATTTATAATAATCTCATAATGAGAAACATTAGAAAATTTGACCATATTCAATATATTTTCACTTTTTTTTGCAATGTGTAATGCTGGGAAACTAGTACATACACATACACAAAGCTAGAGGTAAATCTGCAAATCACGTACACACACACACACACACACACACACACACACACACACACACACACACATATATACACATATACACACACTAACAGAATGTTTAGACTACAGCTGTCTTGATCTGACACACTGTGATTATGATTAATTGTTACTAACTAAGGCCCAGAGGGCTCAATAATAAAAGACATCTGCCATTCACACACACACACACACACACACACATACACTCTCTCTCTCTCTCTCTCTAATTGGAAAACTGAGAACCACACTTAACTAGCAGCAGTTTAGAATAGTCTTTCTGAAAGATGCTGGCAGCCTTTGCTCTTTTTGAAGATGATTATAATTCTTATCAGTGAACTTTCCCTCAGTTGCACGGAGCCCTGACTGTTTCGACTTGCCCATTTATCTGTAGAAAATGAATGCAGCAGCAGTATCATTTTTAGATGAGAGATAAATAAAAGACTTCTGCATGCCGGACTCTGAAAGTTGTGTTCTTTTAATAATTTACCATTTCTTCTGGTTGGCATGGTGATACAGCGAGTAGCGTTGTCACCTCATAGCTCCAGGGCCTCCGGTGCAATCCTGAGCTCTGGTTATTGTACGTGCAGTCTTTTGCATGTGGGTTTCACAAATACCAAGAACATACAGATCCGTGGATTGGCTGCACTGAATTGCTCCTGCGTGTGAAGAAGTGTGTGAATCTGTACTGTATGTGCATAGTGTCTTGGCATCTCATCAGAGGTGAGCTCACCTGCCTCGCGACCAGTGTTTCCATGATTGGCTGCAGCTCCACTAAGACCCTGACTGGTGTTGTAAAATTAAGAATTAGCAGAGTGGCTGCACAGTGATTGAGATAGATAAATAATGATCTAAGGTGGGTCAATGGCTAAGTGGTTAGCATGTTTGCCTCACTCCTCTGGGGTTTGAATGCCACCTCCACCCTGTATACATGGAGTTTGCATGTTCTCCCCATGCTCCGGGGGTTTCCTCCAAAAGACATGTGTTGTAGCTGTTTGTCATTTCCAAATTGTCCGTAGTGTGTGAATGGGTGTGTGAGTGTGTGTGTGATGGTGCCCTGCGATCAGTTGGTACCCTGTCCTTTCAGGGTGTCCCTTGCTTTGTGTCCAGAGCTCCATGTGATAAAATCCAGGCTTCCTGCAACTCTGTGAAGGATAAACGGTACACAAAGCAGATGGATGGATCGAAATCATGATCTACACCTAGTACTGTAAAAAGGTAAACAAGCTGTATTTTTAACCAACTAACCACATTTATATGATTGGGAGCACATTGAAAAGCCAAGTCTATGATTTCTAACAATGTTTGTATAGTAAAATCTTGGAAAAATACAACAATATCTGTGGTGGTTATCTCTCTCTGGTAGGACACCATTCCCAAGTGGTACCATATCGCGTTAGGTTTCTAGCGAGCTACAGCCTGTGCCTCTCTTGTTGAAACAAGGACACTGTTTGAGGCATTTGGGGTCAGCCATAGTCTAATAAAACACTTCTGAAAAGCTTGTAGTTCCAGGAAACCCAGGCATACTATTGCTGCGGCTAACATCAATAATCCCAGTGTCCTGAACAGGTGTCAGGGACATAGCTGGATCTGACTAGCAAGTATAATAATGTCTACTACACTTTGGTGTGATAGAGAAGCTAACATGCTGAAGCATTCTAGCATTTGCACTGAGCTGTTATCTGTTCAGTGTTGGTGCTTTTTCCGGAGTTTACTTTGAGACCAAGTACTGCCTTTGTTTGCAAAGAGGGTGTCTGTATCCCAAATGGCCTGCTAATTGAGGAGAGAACTCAGGTAAAGAAAGTGATTTTGAGGCCTTCTGTGCTGCTTTTGTGTGGTTTTAATATTTCATATTTGCCTCTGCTCACCTTGCATTCTCAAGCAGTACCATATCAGCAGAGTGGCTGCACGGTGAATAGCGACTGTGATTATTGGATTAACTTAAATAAACAGACTTTGCACTTGAATCTGTCTCAGAGGGTGAAGGAGATAGAGGCTGATGTGTCTCCATTGATTTTTCTCCCGGACTTCCTGGGTGATTACTCTTTTGTGTCTTCTCTCTCTCTCTCTCTCTCTCTCTCTCTCTCTCTCTCTCTCTCTCTCTTTGGTAACAGCTCACAGGTGCTTCGTTAACATCACACCCTGTGATTTGAATCATTGGGGGATATAAAGAGTAGAAAATGACTGCCCTGATGATAATCATGGCTCTTCCTTCCAAGCAGCTGCTAACTGGACCAAAGTTTGTATCACTATTAGATAGATGAAATGATTGAGAAAATGAAACGGATTCAAATAGTTTGAAATGAAATGGAAACAATATGTATGTGATGCTTTTCCCATTTCTCTTTAGTGCATCAGGGATCCAGATTGGTAAATATTATATTGGGGATTTAGTCTAAGCTGAGGTTTTGGGGCACAATTTGTCACAGTGCTCCTACCTGCCTAAGTATGCATATGCATATCTGGTATGAACTGTCAAGGCATTCAAGTCCATGTGTCCTCCCTCTCAATAGCATTCTTTACTTGATCATTTTGTCCCCAATGGCTTGGCAGCCAGCAAATAACCATGTATAGGACTTGATGCGCTTTAAACATTAATCATTATGATAATGTGATCGTCGCAGTGAATTTGCCATTTAGCAAGATGTCAAGATCCCCATTAGCATCATTACAGCTCTGATATAGATTATCTACATTTCTGCATCAATACGATCTGCTATACCTCTCTCATCAACAAGCGCTGAAAAATGGTCCAATAGTCTAATGAAGACAGTTTTGAAATTGTTCCTTTCTATATTACCTTGTGTGTGTAAATAATAAATGAAACCATTATAGGTCATCACTTCGCCCTGAGCACAGACACTATCATTTATTAAACCCTTTCTTTCCATGATGCACACAAAACATGGTGGATCACTATAATTATTTGATTGTTTAAATAAATATGTAAAAAATAAGTTTTTATTATGTAAAATGCAATAGAATGCAGTAAAAACGATATTAAATAAAGTTTTGTTTCATATTGCGTATCACACTGCAAAAGCTCCAGCGTGATATTAATACTCGTGTGTTTTAGTTCTTTTAAACCACCAACTTAAGTGACTTTTGATCTATTTCGACTCCTCTGACGATTACGTTCAGATCAATTTATTTCAGACAATGTTGTTATAATACTTTAAGATAAGTAGTGATCTCTATTTGTGAAATTATTTTTAAGCTTGAATTCGGAATTCTATTTTGTTCCTTTCTATTTAGATTTCTAGATTTATTTTCCATTTTGGAGACTGATGGAAAGTTGTGAAATGCTTTATTTATTTATTTATTTATAACATTTTTAATGCCCATGGTTTTGGGTAACAAGCTCATATACTGTAGACGTGATGGTTAGCTGTCCACATACTTTTGGCCATATTGTGTAAGTGACAGATGCATGGGCAATGAATTGTGATGTAAAAAAAACAAAAACATGAATTGTTGTTTGAGCTGTACAGTTACGTATTGTGTATATATTCAACGCAGAACCGTTTATGATAGCAACTCAGATTTTATTTGAAAATGTCACATTTTACATTTACTCACCATCATTGAGAATACACAGTAATCTTATCAATTCAGAGGAATACATACAAACATATATAGATTTGTATTATATTAAGTGCATTTTAATCAACGTAAAGCTAGCCCACAAAGCTATGCCATCATTTGAAGGTCTTGCAACACTAACATTTGTTTTTATTTTATTTTACTATGTTGGGTTTTTTTTTTTGTAGCTTGAACTTACTACAACCACCAACACTTTTGATCTGGGTTAAGAAGAACATATCTCGTTCAAGAACATAGTTGTTATATTATTCTGATGACTAAAATCAGTGAAAAACCAAAAGTGCAGCACAGTGAAGTGGAATTGAGAAACCTAGTCAACTGCATTAGTCTTAGGTCTGAGAAATCCCACCTAGTGCAGGGTATATATGGAAAACCAAAAGGTCCACACAGGCCCCAAAATATAAACTCTACTATCACCATTATCAATATAGAATGGATAAACCCGGGGTGTCCAATCTTATCCGGAAAGGGCCGGTGTGGGTGCCAGTTTTCATTCCAAACAAGCAGAAGTCACACCTGATTAAACAGGGTGGAATCAGGTGTGGCTTCACAACTATAACCCCTATTGATAGCTATCGTGATGTAAAGTTAACAATTCAGGGCTCTCTCCCTTTAGTGTTTCCTCCAGAGCCACATCCCCAAAGGAAATTTACACCTAATCTAGAGATGCCTCATAGTCTTGATTATCTGGATAGCCACATAATTTTGGTTGCAGAATCTGGGACATTATATATGTAATTGTGGTTCTGTAAACCCAGCTGCTGGGGAAGTGAGAATTATCTGGATGCATTCTCATGTGTTTTTATACAAATCTTTCAACAAAGTCATGAACTGATCAGACTCCACACTCTCACCTGAGCTGAGGATTTGAACCCCTGGTTGCTGGTGCTCTGTAACAGCAACATTACCACGGCAATATTCGAATGTACAGTACAATTATTTTTAGTTATGTTCATTTGATTCAGTTATAAGGTCATGAGAAAAAGAAAGTATACTCTGCGTCAGTTTTTTCTTTATCAGGGGAAACTGTTATAGCAAAATAAATAAATAAATAAATAAATAAATAAATAAATAAATAAATCAATAAATAAATGCTCAGGTGATCGCAAAAAAAACCCACAACAGATTTTTTTTTCAAAAAGTAAACCAAAAATACAGAACCATCAATACCAACATTCCAACAGTTCTTATTATTAATTGGTTTTAAATAATGAATTGATTACGCTCATCCTACATAATTCAGTCTAGTAATTAGAAACTTGTTTAAACATTAATATAAGCAATAAAATCTAATTTTGCTTAAAAGTTCAAGTGCCTTAATGTTATTCATTTGTGAATCTGTTTTTAGAGGATTTAAACCTAACATGGTGAACAAATTATATTATGGAATTCAGGCAGTTTTACTGGGGTTATCTCATACAGTGTAGCAAGTAATAATCTGGAAAGACCTTTGTAATATCACAGTCTAAAACTGGATTTAAAGAGAAGTAAATCATTAAATCAATCACATGAAAATGAATCACATGAAACTCAATCAAGTGCCTTGAAATGAGTAGCATTATTCAATGTGTTGACTTCATTCCCACTGAAACAGGAAGTCAGGACGGGACATATCGAGTCTTCCTCTTTTTAAATAGCCAGTAGCGTTTAGCTTACCGTACAGTCAGGAAACGTACAACTGTTTGGGTCGGGACACTTCAAATTCAGAACGTCTGATGAGAAGTGCAGAGTGATGTCATCAAAATTCTCGATCCATATTGGTAGTAGAGAGAGACTCAATTTTGAATGCACATATTTTCTAAATGGGAATCATATAGTCATTGTTTTGGAGCACACTAGTTTTTATATTAGATTAAGGCTAACATATTTATACTAAAAGCTACAAAACTTCAGTTTAAGTTTGACCAAACACATATTATAGATTTTTTTAAATAATAATAATAATAATAATAATAAGAAGAAGAAGAAGAAGAAGAATAGTTGTTGTTGTTGTTGGTGTTGTTGGTAGTAGTAGTAGTAGTAGTAGTAGTAGTAGTAGTATAAAGATTATATGGTGTTTGGGGAACCTTAAATATATACAATCAGGGGTTTGGGGCAGGGGCGTTAGCTGAACTGTTAATCATCTGGGGCTGAGTCCAGATTCTTCTCCATCAAAAACTTTTTAAAACATGCTTCTAAATAATCAGTTTGCATGCATTTTTTTTTCTTGCATGTGAGGGCTAATTGCTTTAAAAAATTGAAAATTGGACAAAAAGTTGGACTTATCATAAAACTCGGCTCGGGTGTTATTACTGTTTACAGGACTACCAGACCGATAAAATCTAAAACTGAATATATAACACAAGACTAGTTTAGCTTGGTGTCGCTAGCCAATGCGAGGCACAATGAAGCTATCACTGTGTGGTTTTATCTGCTACAGGGCCATCCAGAGTACGTTATCTGTTATTATGCTTCACTCACATCATGTTCTCGCGGAAGCGTCAGCCCTTGTTGTGTGAAGACCAAGCTCGTGTAAAGACCTGCGAGTCTACCTGCGCGAGTCCACCAAGCAAGGACACCGAAAAGACACTACACGTGCTGCTAAGTATACTTTTTCTCCCTTTATTATTCTCGTTTACCTGTCTACATGCACTAACATGTGTCATCAGTTTATCCCTGTCATTTGCCACAGGCGCAGACGGTGGCACTCTCCCAAAAACGTACGCAACTTGGACAACCTACACTCTCTGAATGCGGCCTCTGCAGGTTCCATCTCATTCTCAATCGGACTTTGGAACTACCAATCTGCTGTCAACAAGGCAGATTTCATTTTGGCATTTGCAACCCACTCTAACCTCAGTGTGCTGGCGCTGACTGAGACTTGGATCCATGCTGAGAACACTGCCACACCAGCTGCGCTGGCCTCCAACTTCAACTTCTCCCATACCTCACGCCCCAACAGACGAGGGGGTGGTACAGGTTTGCTTCTCTCCAAAACATGGAAATTTACCTGTCTTTCTCCCTCTTGCTCATACACTTCTTTTGAATTTCATGCTGTTACAGTCACTGACCCTGCAAAAATGCACTTTCTTGTTGTTTACCGTCCTCCAGGTCAACTGGGGAAGTTCATCGATGAATTTGACACGCTACTGTCCACCATCCCAGATGATGGAACTCCTCTTCTGGTCCTTGGTGATTTCAACATTCATCTAGACAAGCCACATGCAGCTGACTTTCTTGCTCTCCTACCCACATTTGACCTCAAGCAGCTCACCACACCATCAACCCACAAAGCCGGCAAACAACTTGACCTCATCCTCACACGTAATTGCACCACACACGATCTTCTCATTAGTCCTCTCCACACCTCTGACCATTTCTTTATCCAGTTCTCTATTTCTCTCCCCTCACCCCCTTCACTGTCTCCTCCTTCCATCTCTTTCCATCGCAATCTTCACTCCCTTTCCCCCTCGCATTTCTCCTCCATTGTCACAACCTTACTTCCCTGTAACAACCACTTTTCCTCACTTGACGTAAACACCGCAACCGACATGCTATGTTCCACTTTAACATCTTCTCTTGACAGCATATGGCCCCTAACCTCCAGACCTGCTCGCACATCACCCTCTAGTCCTTGGCTCTCAGAAGCTCTGTGTAGCAACCGGGCCAAACTAAGAGCATCTGAAAGGAAATGGCGCAAATCAAACAATCCAATTGACCTAACCAATTACCAGACACTTCTCTCCTCTTTTTCCAAAAGCATCTCCATTGCTAAAGCCACATACTTCCAAGATAAGATTGGTAGTTCTCCCAACACCCGCATTCTTTTCAAAACTTTTTCCTCTCTTCTCTGTCCCCCTCCTCCCCCTCCTCCCCCTTCCCCTACCTCTCTCACTGCAGATGACTTTGCAACTTTCTTTTCCAGCAAGGTTACATCAATTAGGAACCAGTTCTCAACGCCAGACATGCATAGACCAACTCCTCCTCCACGTACCTCCCAACTGACTTCCTTCTCTCCCCTCTCAGAGACTCTAGAGGTCTCTAAACTCCTCCTCTCTAGCCGTCCCATAACCTGTCCCCTTGACTCTATCCCTTCTCAACTTCTTCAATCCATCTCTCCCAAACTATTACCTGCACTTACACACATCTTTAACATATCGCTCTCTACTGGCACATACCCTACCTCATTTAAGCAAGCCCGGGTTACCCCACTGCTTAAAAAACCATCACTCAATCCTGCTATAGTTGACAATTACAGCCCTGTTTCCCTCCTCCCCTTTCTTTCCAAAACTCTTGAAAGAGCCGTTTTTAATCAACTCTACAATTTTCTCACACAGAACAACCTCCTAGACACCAAGCAGTCTGGCTTCAAGAACAACCATTCCATGGAGACTGCTCTGCTTTCCATCACTGAAGCCTTACGACTAGCAAGAGCAACCTCTAGATCATCTGTCCTCATCCTACTTGACCTCTCTGCTGCTTTGGACACTGTGAACCATCAGATCCTCCTATCAACTCTCTCCAACCTGGGCATCACTGGAATGGTTCTACGCTGGGTGGAATCCTATCTTTCGGACAGATCCTTCAAGGTATCATGGAGCGGAGGTATTTCTGAAACTCAGCAACTCACAACCGGCGTTCCACAGGGGTCAGTTCGGGGTCCACTCCTCTTTTCTATCCACACTACATCTCTCGGTCAGGTGATTGAGTCTCATGGCTTTTCCTATCACTGCTATGCTGATGACACCCAGCTCTATTTGTCCTTCCAGCCTGACGACCCATCTGTTTCTGCACGCCTCTCTTCTTGCCTGTCAGACATCTCGGTCTGAATGAAGGAGCACCATCTTCAGCTTAACCTGGGAAAATCTAAGCTTCTCGTCATCCCAGCCTATCCCTCAATCAACCAGAACTTCACTGTACAGCTCAGTTCACTTACACTTGGGGTGATTCTTGATGAGGGCTTGACCTTTACAGACCATATCTCAGCAACTGCACGGTCCTGTAGGTTCATCCTGTACAACATCAAGAAAATCCGACCATTCCTCACCAAACAGGTTACACAGATACTAGTCCAGGCTCTTGTTATCTCTAAACTGGACTACTGCAACTCATTGCTTACAGGCCCCCCAGCCAGCTCCATCAAACCCCTTCAAATGATTCAGAATGCTGCAGCGCGCCTTGTCTTCAACCAGCCCAAGACTGCTCATGTCACACCCCTCTTCATCTCCCTCCACTGGCTTCCTGTAGCTGCCCGCATCAAGTTCAAGGCCTTGATGCTCACCTACAAGACCTTGTCAGGAACAGCACCCTCCTACCTCAACTCTCTCCTGAAGGCCTACATTCCCTCTCGCAATCTGCGATCGACTAGCGACCGACATTTAGTAGTTCCCACTCAGCGTGGCGCAAGGTCCCTTTCCAGAACCTTCACGCATACCGTTCCCCAGTGTTGGAATGCACTTCCGATCTCAATCCGGACTGCAGAATCTCTCACTATCTTCAAAAAACAGCTAAAGACCCACCTTTTCCGTGAATACTTAACCAACTCATACAGAAAAAAAAAAAAAAAAAACCACACACAATGCACTTACACCTCTACTCTGTACAGTTTGCTTCCTCTGGTATTCAATTAATGGATCTTGTATAGTAGCACTACTTGTATTGTTCCCTGCTTGATATATCGCTTTGCTTATTTGTAAGTCGCTTTGGATAAAAGCGTCTGCTAAGTGAATAAATGTAAATGTAATGTTCTCGTAACTTATACACATTCACGAACTCAGAGAGATATTTACACACCTTATTTTCCTGCTCAGCATGAGAGGATGTTACTGTTTCAGTTCCAACCCCTTTACTGGTTTAAAATAATATTTAAAAAATCGCCATATATCAATTTTTCCTCACATTGACTGTGTGCTAGCGTCTGGCAGAATTGATAGACTGTCAGCCAATCAGATGCGAGTATTTTCATGTATTTTCCTGTAAACCGTGTCTGATCGGTCTCACCTCCGTTCACTGGAGATATAAAATTATAGGTGGTTTTGTGGGAATCAATTTAAGACACAGGAAAACATGAGGGTAACAGAGAATGTAGTTTATTGAGAGTCACTATCATACACATAATCTGGGTAGGGATTAGGGCTTGTAGGAGAATAATTTGTAGGTGAAAGGTCATATGATGTGTTTGTAGGAAAGCTACTATCATCATCCGAGGAAAGAGTAAACGGGCCCTCCACAGACGTTATGGGAAGAACTTGAGTTTCGGTTTGAGTGGAAGCATGAACATGGATCACCGATGGAATGATGCGATAAGCGGGAGGATAAGGAAACCTTGTGGATACATGTGAAGAGCAGAGACGTTCCAGCAGAGCTGTAACATCGACGGCCAACTAAGCCAGCTGATGACGTATATATTCACCCAGGCCTGTGAGATTGAGCAGCCGAGAGAGAGAGAGAGAGAGAGAGAGAGAGAGAGAGAGAGAGAGAGAGAATAGATCCAGCTGCAGGTGGGCGTTGATCAGCTGGACGGAGATCAGAGAGAAAGGATTGGGATTCCAAAAGAATGAGATAATTGGGCATAATTTAAAGATGAATATAAAAAAAGATCTGTATAATAGGGTTTTGAGTCTGTGCTCAGATTCAGATCGCTTTTGGGACGTCTCACAGAGGGGATCTCGTGTTGTGTTTTGAACATTAAACTGGATTTTTGCTTCTCTCATCTCTCTTGTTCGTGGTTTCATTTGGTCAGTAAACTGGGGATTATCGTATTGACTAACTAGAGGAAATTCAGCAACCTAGTCGTTTTAGATACGACCGTCTTCTTTTATTGACGTTCGGTTACAGAGTGACAAACCGAATTAGCTGACTTAATTTATTAATTAATTGAACTAATTGACACACATAATTATTCTGGGCTAAAGAGAGAAAATAAATCTGGTTTGGAGGAGGGGTTCGCGCCTTTTAGGCGTTTATGACTCTTATGGCTTTCCACACGGATCCGCGCACTCTCGCGTCTCTCCAGCGCGCGTAATAATCCGATTTCCTCTGGTCTGGAGGCAGCACACTCTACACCGACTTTCCCTTCACCAAGTACCGGGAATTGGGTTTTATTGCAGCTATTTATTTATTTGATTTCGTTAGTTGATACGGTTGTGACTAGTTGTTCTGTTTGTGTGCGCGTGTGCATTTTTATTTATTCATTATTATTTTTTTTAGACTCAGTTCCAGTATGCGTCCAGGAACTGCTGATGAAGGAGGACTGTGCAGATCCGCCGGCATTCTGGAAGTCTAATCTATATAATAATAATAATAATAATAATAATAATAATAATAATAATCATAATAATAATTCGACTCGATTGTTCTTAAAGTGGTCGGTGTGAGATTATCTGGGTTTATTATAGAGGATGCGAGGGGTCCAGTACTGAGAGACACGGATACGGTTCCGGTTCTCTCTCTCTCTCTCTCTCTCTCTCTCTCTCTCTCTCTCTCTGTCTCTCTCTCTCAGCCATTTTCCTCATGGATTGAATTTTACGACTGGGAATAGACATGGATTAACATGCCGATGTTTGTTTATCGGAGATGTTAAATAATTGCGCTGGAGCGCACCGGAGGATCATTATGGCTCTCGGGGAAGATCAGAGGTAGGATCATTTGGGTTGTTTCGATGTGCTGAATGGGCGATGAGCATGGGTTTATGGCCAGATCACTGAAGTGTGTGTGTGTGTGTGTGTGTGTGTGTGTGTGTGTGTGTGTGTGTGTGTACGGGGGATAGGGGTAAGGTGTGTAAATACAACAGCACAGCACAACTTTTCACCCGTAATATATGTTCAGTTGGCTCTCAGTGCCATTCCTGTGGTCTGCTTGTGTAGTGTGCAATAACTTCCTTCACAGCTCAGATTTCATCATCATTGCAGAAGGGTTGAATTCTTTCACTCATTACAGTGTCTCATGCAGAAATAGTAAATCTGATTACTCTCTGTGCCCACATTGTGTAGGTGCTATTATACCACCTGCTTTCTGACACATTTATGCCATGATGTATTTTCCCTCTAGAGCTGATCTAACTCCCTGAATGGCTTTCATTGCATATCTGAGTCAGGTATGATATATTACCTCTCTGCACTAAATCTGGCTTATGACAGTGTTGTGTAGGTTGGATGTGTGCATCAATCCCACCTGTATGTTCATACACATCATTCAGGCACAGACTCGCCATCATACTGTGTCAGGTATGGTTGTGTGGCACTGGAGTACCGTGGACCAAAAGTGACCTGACTGTAAACAGCTCTATTGAAAGGTTGGATAGGTTATTATTATTATTATTATTATTATTATTATTATTATTATTATTATTATTATTATTATTATTTATTTATTTATTTATTCATTTATTTTTAGAACAATTTTAATACACAGTACACCATCGCCATGCAGCAATATTTGACCCAGAATCGTCTGCTGTCTGCGCTGGATCGTGTATTGTGCACCAAAAGTAGCTCGACGGTGAACAGTTCCGTTTGAAGGTGGGGTCAGCTATTTTCGAGTCAGAACACTTTTGGCAAAATTCTGGATACATTTCAGCAGCTTCAATAAAATATCTCATCCAGCTTTCTCTGTGGTCTCCGCGGCGCCCCAGGCTCTGTAAACAGTATAAAAAACAAATGCCGACCACCAACATCCAACCAACCACCCAGGACCAGGAGGCATCTGTATTTGCCTGCCAATCATATTTCCTGTTAGTTCAGAAAGCACTTGGGGTGCTCTAGCTTCAGCAGTGCATGTGAGTGACTGGGCAGGGAACCCTGAAAGGAAGAGATGTATTATTTCAATTTCTGTTTTTCAAACAGTTAGCTTTATCTAACGTCTGGTAAAATCATTATTATATCTTATTACATGCTTAAGCAGTAATGCACTTACAGAAGAAAAAAAAAAACCCCAACAACAACAACAACAACAACAACAACAACAACAACAACAACAACAGAAAAACCCTACTGCAATCCAGTGCAGGACATGCATATAGTTTGCTCGTTCTTTGTCCATGTTTTAGGACGACCTTTATTTAACATTAATGTAAACATTTCAACCTTTGATTTTACGAGCCGTTTTAACTGTTTGTGCCACCCGGAGGGAGTGATGTTACATTTCTGTCTTGTGATGGAACTTGTCTCTGTGGTAGCTCAGCTTCAGCTTTAAGAACCCCATCATGTTCTTTCACAGATGACTAACCAGGGCTGTGAATAGCTGTATATTTAGTAAAACATAGCTTGCAAATAGCAGTTCTGCTATCTGTTTATCACAAAACATATTCATGCACCATAGATTCTTACCTTCTATGCCCAAACCATCACAGGCAGAGGATGTTTGTCTGCTGATTATTGACTGTTAGATATAGTTGTCTTATTGGACTTTTCCAAGTATTGGCTGATGTGTCAGTGCAGCTCTACATTTAAGGTTTTCACGTCATTTGAAACCTGGCCCAAACACAGTAACTCATATGTAATTGTGCAGCATTCCAGGTCATCTCTGGTCTACAACAGGGATGAGATTTTATCTAATTAGGAGGACTTTTTATTTATTAAAAACATTTTTTTTGGTGTTCTACCAGCCACATTCACACGTGTTCATCACTGTTATCCTGCAGCGGTATGAGGGGCAGATGAAAGTGGTAAGCACTAGGATGTCACTCTTTTGCTGTCTGGGATAACTGCTTGCCTGCTTTAGGAAATCCAGCTTAAAGGTCGAGCTTTGGCCATATGGCACACTATACACGGTTTATCTTAACACCAGCACCTTAATGGCCCACAATAGGAACAAACACATGCAAAGAATGATCTATGAAAAATCTAGACTTGAGACTGGAAATATTTAACTAAAATTAAGACAGACTAATGATAAAGCATTGACGATTAATGTTCTGTGCTAATGTCTGGAACATTGGAAGAAAACTGCCGTAGAGCCACTGCTGGGTGATTGTACCCTAAGGGCTCACTACCCAACTTAGCTTGTCTCTTTTGGATGGAAAAAGTCAATGGTTAATAATAATAATAATAATAATAATAATAATAATACTAATGCTGTTTAAACTGCTCTTACTAAACAGATATATACCAGAGCCATGGTTTTCTGAAACGACGCTGCAGAATGGTCCCTGTGTACATAACACTTCATTTCCTGTTCTCTCAGCAAAATCCCACCTAATCACAGGAGACAAATGCTATTCAACTGAATTTCCACACCACAGTAAAGCAGGCTTTTTTCAAAATTGTCAAAATTGTTGCTTCAGAAAAACCTGTACAGAAAACGCTAAAGCAAAGCTGCATCTCATTGTAGCTGTTTATTAACTTTTTCACTTTTAAATACTTAGCAGTTGTATATATCATTATACTACAGTATACAGTATGCCCAGGGGAGAGCAGGACACAATCGAACATGGGGGCAGGTTCGGAAAAGAAAATTCCACCGAAATTCAATGGACTTTAAAAGATATCAAGAGAAGATCATTTTATCATAGCGTAAGTAAAATTTCACACAGCTCCGTGTTTAGCATTAGGTAAATTTAGTATCATTTTAATCTTTAATATCGCTCTCTATTATAATCCTACATAGTCACTAAATGCTTATAAAGCCTGCAGAATTGACTATCCAGGTCCGAATCTCAGTTACGCACAGGGATCATGTTGTAACGCTGTGTTAAAACCTGCCCCGCTATTACACGAATCGATGCTATTCCGTGCATTAACCATGTAAACTCACACAATTCCCTTTAATCATTTTTATTTACTACAGCATGAGAAACAGGCGAAGGAAGACAGACAGGGGTGTACCTGTGTGTGTGTGTGTCATCTCTTTGCCTTCATTATGTTGACTTTCACTTTGGCTTCGTTCTGTGTTCATTGTCATTGTCATATGACTTTATTCTTAAGAATAAGACAAGTTAAGAAATGTTTCTAATGGAATAATATCATAGTTTATCTTGTATGGCTTTTAAATTAAATCAGATTAAATTGTTGTAAGGGGATTTAAGCTGTCATATGGTCGTTACAACGAACCCCTCACATGTAACAGCGTGTACAAAGTGTGTGTTTTATTCATAAAACAAGACCAAATATTTGTACCAGACATTTGTAAAATTAATGTGAAAAAATAAAATAAAATGCTTTGAACCCTAAAAACTTTTCCACAGACTTGAGAAAACACAAAGTGTTCGGTTGTGCCTCGCTCTCCCCAACCTATCAATAAACCATAACTGTATGTTTATTTTCAATAATAAATATTTTTAAATATATGTATTATCTGCATCCAGACATTTTTCAGGGTAAACATACCTAATTAACATACCTCATTTGGAAACAAGGTAAACGAATGCAGGTAGTTCGCAATTACACTGAGCGCAAATGTATCAGCGCAACACCGCTGCATGTGAAGACTGGAGCAGAGCTGTCGGATGAGAGTATAATAGTGTAATCGGTATAATCAGTGTGATCGGCACCTCAACAATGCTGTTACAGGAACAATGTTCCCATCTATTTCCTGTTTAGCACACTTTGTTCAACTTATTAAGGGCCTGGTTAATTAGGTGTGTTAGGAACACTAAATTCACTTGTCTAATCAGTGATGCGTATTTGTTTGTTGTATTTTGCTGTTTTTGTTTCATGTTAGGGCACTGTGTCAGGGCTTGGAGGCGGAGGCGGATGCAAGTGCAGATTTTACGTTCTAATTAAGACCAAGACAAAACACAAAAAGACAACATGATCTTGTGGCAAAACTCCAAAGAGAAGAATAAACATAAACAAAGACAGAACCGACAGCAAAAAAAGACAAACACAAGATAACCCGTGCAGTGCTACACTGCGGCTATATATACACCGGGAGCATTAACGAGAATCAGATTCAGGTGCAGGTGGTCATGTGACAATGATGGTGTGGTGCAGTGGCTGCTGGGAACTGGACTAGTCCAGACTAGCTTCCCTGATATCCATGACACGCCGTTAATTGTTGTTGAAGATTATGCTTTTGTAAAACAGAAGTGAGCAGAGAGCCTGTAGAATTCTCCTGAGTGTTACTCCATTCATAAAACAGTGATTTCTCAACAAATTGCAATGTTTGATTTATTAATAAATGGCACATCATGCATTATACGGGTTTATAGTTAAGAGTTAATGTCGTTGAGTATCAGCAAGATAAATTAGTTATTGTTATAACTTACATTATGAGTTAGTGTAGGTGGAATGTCCACACTACTTTGTGTGAGAGCTATTACTATAGAAACAATGCTGCATTAGAACAAGCACAATAATTAACCTGTCTTTCATGTTACCCCCGGAGCTATAGTCTGAGCCATGCTGTTATATATATATATATAAAAAAAATAATGGACACCTTCTGACTTATGAGATTAGATAATTCAACCGCTCTGTGATACAAATATAGAAATATAGACTATAGAGTACACAAAGAGAACTAGGACATCAAATAAAATTCAATACAGATGTAAAGTCACATCACCTCTACAAACATTTTAAAGTTCCCTTGTCAACAATACTGTGCAAAATAAGTCGATACTGTATTTATGTAAGGATCTATGCTGACAATGGTGGTGCAGAGCACAGTTTAACACACCGGTCTCGTATAGCTGGTCAGTTGGGGTTTAGATCTGGTGACTGCCTTAGAATGTGATTTATTATTTGTGAATAGAATGTGATTTATTATTTTCAGACTCATCAAAACACTCAATAAGCTTTGGTGCCTTGTGGATTGGGGCATTGACATCCTGGAACAGAGTTTTCCCATCAGGGTAATAATGTTTCATCCCAGGATGAAGGTGATCCGTCAGAGTAACTTTGTATTGATTTCCAGTAACCCTTTCCACTCAGGCATGCCAGCAAAATGCCTTCAAGAGACACCTTTTTTTCCATTTATTTTGTCAGACATCTGTTTATTGTGATGCATCAAAATGGCTGATATGACATGGAGGTATTTCTCAGGAATGCATGATTTACCCTGTTGTATATGAAAGGGTTCAGTGCTCAGGGTCATTTTAATAGAAATAATGTAAGTCAAGGTCACTGACTTACACAATAAACAGATGTCTTACAAAGTAAATGGGAGGGGAAAGGTGTTGTCTGCTTGTTTATTGGTGAATTAAGTCACAAACTCCCAATTCCCAGTGATTCACATATTCCCTGAGAATTTTTTTGATTTCGGGCAAAAAAATCCCTTAGTCATTCATAACAATGGGTAAGAGTAAGTAATATAGCTGTGATGTGCAGCAAAAGGTTGTTGACCTTCACAAAATGGGGCGTGGTTATAAGAAAATAGCACAAGCATTGAAAATGACCGTTTCCACAATCAAGGTAATAATTAAAAAGTCTCAGTCAACTGGAAATGTTATGAATCAACCTGGAATTGGTCGTTTGTCTATATCATCTCCACGCACTGTGAAGAGGACGGTTCGAGTGATCAAAAATCTCCAAGGATCACAGCTGGAGAATTGCAGAAGTTAGTTGTGTCTTGAGGTCAGAAAATCTCCAAAACTACTATCTGAAGTCGCCTACATCACCACAAGTTGTTTGGAAGGGTTTCAAGAAAAAAGTCTCTACTCTTATCCAAAAACAAACTCGAGTGTCTTCAGTTTGCCAGACACTACTGGACCTTCAGATGGGATCGGGTTCTATGTTCAGATGAAACCAGAATAGAGCTTTTTGGTAATAAACACCAGAGGTGGTTTTGGAGCACACAGAGAGGTAGCCATACGGAAAAGTACCTCATGCCCACAGTTAAATATGGAGGTGGATCTTTAATGTATTGGGACTGTTTTTCTGCCAGAGGACCTGGACATTTTGTTAGTATACATGGCATCATGCACTCTATCAAACATGAACAGATATTAAATGAAAACCTGACTGCTTCTGCCAGAAAGCTTCAAATGGGTTGCGGTTGGATCTTCCAGCAGGACACTAATCCAAAACATACATCAAAATCAACACAAAAATGGTTCACTGACCACAAAATCAGGGTCCTGTCATGACCATCCCAGTCCCCTGACCTGAACCCTATAGAAAACCTGTGGGGTGAACTGAAGAGGAGAGTCCACCAGCGTGGACTTCGAAATTTAAAGGATCTGGAGAGGTTCTGTATGGAGGAACGATCTCAGATCCCTCACCATGTATTCTCCAACCTCATCCGGCAATATAGAAGACTCAGAGCTGATATCTTGGCAAAGGGAGGTAGAAAGTACTGACTAAAACTGTGCCAATAATTATTACACACCTATTTTTAACAAAGTTTAAAAATATATATATATATAAACCTGTGTTTTGTTTGCAGTTGAAAAAATACTTTTGAACAAAAGATGAAAAGGTTTAACAATAAAGACAGCCTTTTCGCAGCCTTCTTTGCTCATATTTACCAAGAGTGCCAAGTGGTCTGAATGTTAAAGACCTTTGCAGAAAGACAAAACTTAACTCAAAGAGTATGATTGTATAAAAGTACACTCAATGATTCAAACTTTTCAATCAAATAATTAAGGAAACTACTTCACTTGAGATCAACAGAATCTTCTTTTGATATGATTGAAATGTAGTATTAAACAATGAAACAAATTATCACACTTGTAAACCTTTATATGTTTTAAATTGTTCTTAGTTTCAGTAGGACCCCTATTGTTGCCTTTGACTGTATGTGATTACCATTGATATAAATACGAGATGGGACATAGCTTAGTCATCTTTCACCATGAGGAAAATACAACAGATTATAGCACAAAAAGTAGACAGATGTTTGTTGACGTGCACAGGTGAGGCAATGGATTAAAAATGATGGTAAAATACCATTAAGCACACCAAGGGCTATAACAAAAAACAGAACGAAAAAAGAAAGAAAATATCAGGTCTTAAACAGTTTTTCTATTGAACACATTGAAAGAGCTTAAAAATGGTAAAAATGTGTATATGTATTTGTATATTGTGTCACACATCCCTCTACAACTGTTTCCAGCCTTGTTAGACATCACAGGAAAAGTGTCATTATTCTCAAAAATAATTCTTTGAGAATTATTAATTTTTTTCTCACTTTTGTTCATTTTAATGAAGGGAGTCAATAGTTCTGTTGGAAACAGTGATAATTGTTTTCTGTGTTCCAAAATCAATATCTTTCCATTTATTATTTTGCGATGTGCTTGGAATTATTGAGAACCATTCCAGCTAGTATATCATCCTAGGGAAGGCACATGTTTGTTAATTGACAGTGCACTGAACTTTGTGATTCTAAAAAATGTTCAGATGAGTTAGAAGAATCCGAACTTTTTTGTTTATTGCTTTGTGATAGCATTCTGACAGATCTAGACGCATTTTCTGTTGGTGAAATTGATATCATGAAGAAAAACTTTTGATTGTTTTGTTCGCTGTGTAAGTGAATGCTGATTTTAACCACAGTCTGGACATGTATTCAAGTTTCAGACTAACGCCGGTATAATAATACCAGGCCTGCAAGATCTTTTAGCTATAAATAATGCTTCATGTCACTCAGCTCTGGTCCCATAAGCCCTACAATGCTCACTTAGTGCTTTCTGACAGTCAGTGGACTTCTTGCTTCTCCTGACTTCTGTTCTAGCTTATGTTTATGCCTCTCATCTTTCTTTACCCATCCACGCTTCAGGCAATTGGCCCAAAGGCTTTTGATATGACCACTGGGACATGATGAAGGTCAGGGTTTTATTTCACTGAATTCCCAGGCCATATGGCAGGTTCCGGTCACTGCTTGTGCTAGAAATCATTCTGTGCAGACAAATCGAATCACCGCCTCAAATCCTGTTGCATTTAATGTTGTTTGCATAATTAAACACAATTCACTCTTAATACTTTTGTCTCCCTGTGCATTCAATTGTTTCAATTTATCAGCATATAAGCAAAGAGACCAGCTTTTCGACCACAGAGCAGGTATCCTCCTCAGCAATAGTGTAAACAAATGATTCATTTTATTAATGCATAAAAATAAAAAAAGTAGGTGGGGGTGCTAGGTCACTAATGAATTGCGGTAGGCTTTAGTAAGGAGGTGGTGGAGAAACAGTCTTAAGCCTAGTTACACTTAACAAAGGTGTGTGTGTGTGTGTGTGTGTGTAAAAAGTCGTGCAAGCTTGAAGACACCCAGAGAGCTTATTCAGTAATAGGGTCTACAGAGGACCGTGTCTCTCACATGACCGGAATAGCATGTGTTGTTTTGTGTGTTTCCCTTAATCAGTATGCATTTGGTGAATTTCTAGCTAAAAATGTGTCATGCGGGGCAATGCAAATAAATCAAGTTAAGCGTGAAGGTCATTTATTGAACAGTGTTTGTGTGCACAAATGAATATCTATGAAGGGCAGGCATTAAATTTGTAATAAATCACTGTTTTATTAAAGATCACCAAATTGTGTCATAATTAAGACATGATTTGACCTAATTAATAATTCAATGATTTTATGTTTGGGAAAACCTCATTACTGTTCCTGATTTATCTATTTATTGTCATCATCTAGCTTTTAGTGACACTTACACCCAGATGCAGTGGCACTATTATTTGGCACCATTTCAATGTACACATACAGGCTAGTGTTGTGCAACACACTGAAAAAAAAAACATCTCGACGGCAGAGAAGGTGCATATTGTTCCAGGAGAAATGGACAAGTGTGTTTCTTTTGGGAATTACAGCAGAAACTCTTTTGCTTAATTGGTTTGCACCAAGTGGCTGTGCTTAAAGAATGCAACATTAGAAGGTTAGAAACCAATCCTGGTAAAATGTAGGACCAGTATAATGGGCAGTTACAGACATACCAGATAAAAGCAGCCAGTAGAAAGCAAGTCTCTTTTCAGTAATAGTCATGGGATGATTAGATGCTGCTGTGAAGACTAATAATTATGAAAATGAGGTTATAGCAAACATTAGCATTGTGTTTATTGGTAAAAAGTTACAGTACTACAAAATGAATTTTGTTAAAAAAAAAGTTAATACCCTGCATTGTCTGTTGTGGTTATATGAATAGAATAGGTTTAATCGCATTGAAAGCGATGTGATTAAACGTTATAAATTGACTACAGCAAATATTATTAATGACAAGTGATTGGATGTATTGATACATAACCAATGTGGCCTCCAACCACAAACATGTTTGCAGCCTCTACTCTAACACAGTTGACCATTCTCAGGTGTGTAATTGAGCTGATGAGCTGAATCAGATGTGTTAAAGCAGGAAATACATTATAGTGTGCAGAGCCAAGGAAACAAAGAGCCACTTACCTCTCTAAATGAAAATTCTGGACAAGGGGTGTCCAAATTGATCCATTTATCCAAGGTTTTTTATTCCAGCCAAGCAAAAGCCACAGTACAGCTCATCAGCTTTTTGAAGACCGAGACTAATTGATTAAATATGTTCAGTCGGATTCTGAAGCCACATCAGCCCCCTGCTAATGAGACTGGACAGTTTTTTTTTCAAGCAATCCAATGTTTACCGAATCATTTGTGTTCATTGATCACCATATATTTCTTAAAACATACTATTCGATTATTGTTGTGATTAATGGTAATTAGGGATGAACAATGTTTTGTTTAGTTGTCAGCTGTACAGTTACACATTGTAATGTACAGAATCACGGTGCAGCAGTCATGATTTTACACACTTACAGTCTACATTTCCCAATAACTGATTACTCTGCCAAAGCACAAGATCGCGACTCTCTTTTTCGCAAGGGTCTTTTTCCAGACTGGAATTTTTCTCATGTGTTATGGCTATAAATATGTTTTACGTAGAAGCCTGGAGTTTTTTTATAAATATGGAGTTTTTAGCTCCTTAAATTTGGTATCTGTGTCAATGGACAAACGTTTATATCAGTTGGCTTAGTTTTTAAGCAGATTTGCCAATGATAAACAAGAGGCTATAAATTTACAGTAGCAAATTAGATACAGATGATCTACTTCTGAAACACGGCAGAGGAAAGCACACAGATCACTATTCACTAGGTAGTGAAATCCATCCATCCATCTTCTACGGCTTGCTCCTTCTTCAGGGTCGTGGGGGTAGTGAAATCAATTATTTAATAATATTACTATATTTTATAATATATTCAATTATATTTATGTTATTATTCTCAAATGATACCCAAAGACTAGGTTTTCGTTTTTATTTTTTTATTTATTGTATTATAGATGAATGTAAAATGGACTGATTTCACTTTTTGGCCATGAATCAACACACAACAATCCATAATGACAAAACAAAAACGAGTTTGAAAGATTTTGTGTAAATTTATGACACATCAATACATTTAGACACGTGTTCAGACCCTTGCCTAAAGCCGGCTTTACGCTACGATTTTCATCACGATTTTTCTGTTGCAGGCACAGTGGCATATAGTAAAGGACAATATTCGGTCGGGAGTTGAGATAGGTGGTCTTAGACTACATAACGTGACAGGCTCACCATCGGCTGATTTAATTGTGACCAAAGACAGCTGTCTGCTAAGTTCTGGCAGTGTCAGAAAAGTTTGATTAAAATCCCGGAGTGTGACAGCTGCTATGACACTCATCCAAAAACCAGCGAAAGATGGACGGCATATGATTACACAAAACTCACAGGACTGCTACAAATACGCTAGTGGTCATGGCGAAATATAAACAAAACATATAGGATTTAAAAGAAGAGAGGTCCTTTGAATTGTGGCAGTAGCAAGAATGTCTATGTAATGTCTCATCACACTTATGTATATCACAACAGGACAAAAAGAAACATGACATGGAAAGGAACAGTGAATGAATTGCAGCTTCCAGGTGTGTAGCTAGTTAATTAGCGTGCAAACATTCTGTTCGTCGAGTTTATTTACTATTGTGACAAAGGGAACCAATTGCATGCTTTCCAGTTGAAGAGCTACACACCTGTGCGGCATCACTCTGCACCCAGTATAGCAGAATGTAGTAACTATCTTCATCATGCAGTCTGACTTGAAGAATATGTTATCTGTTATAGAATTCTGTGTAATAGACTGTTATAGACCGCTGGGATGGCACAGTGTAAAAACGGCTTAAGGCAGTCCAAACTGAGCTCAGGTACATCCTGTTTGCTTTGATTATCTTGCGATGTCTCTAGAACTTGACTGGAGTCCACCTGTGTCAGACTTAGTTGATAGGAACACATTTGTGGGCCCAACAATTCACAGTGCATGTCAGACTGGAAACCAAGCCAGGAAGTCCAAGGAGCTCTCTGCAGAACACTGTACATATTTAGTAATGTTTTCCTCTGGCTGTTATTGCATTTGCTGTTAAGCTGCGTATTACTAAAGCTACCATATTTCCCTCTGTCCTATTCTTTTTAGGTTAAGGTTGCCTTGGGCTAAAAAATGAGCTATAGCATAACCAGCTCTAGGATTCAGGTAAGTGGATTAGATTTTTATTTAATTTCCATTGTTGCTTCAATTGTGCTTGAGTGGGAGTTAAGGTGATTTAGGCAGGACATTTAACTATTATCATCATAAAAATGAGGATTTTAAGTTTGTTGTTTACTTAAAAATGTAAAAAAAAAATTACAAATGGGTATAAACACTTGTCACTATGGTGGTACCGTTTAAAGGGTATGTATTTTGTTCAATAACGTTGAATTAGGGTAATAATTCGGGTAACTAATTTATGGTATTATAATTTGAGTACCACCACTTTACCCTTAAAACTGCATTTAGTATAGTTTGTACCTTTTGTAATCTATACTATGGCGTTGCTTTCTGTTGTGAAGTTCGCAGCGTCCAAGACTCGCATAAACGTCTGTACTGTTGGTTATTTTGCTTTGTTATTCTGAGTGGTAAAGAAGCCATGTGGACCAGATCTGCTGTGAAAAAAGAGAAGTACTGAACATGAGGAGTCATCCTGACCAAACGAATAAACAAATTATATTATGGGTTATTAAATAAAATAGTTACATGGTAAATAATTGAAATAAGCAATGCAGTAAGTAATTACTGAAGAGTCCATTAAGAATCTGACTAATAACTCATTCAAGTCAATTACACAGATTAATTAGATTTTCCCTAATAAATGTGGCAGCCCATGTGTGTAAACATATTCTTCATCTATATTTATAAATAGATGAATAATTTAACCTAGCATATAATTTTATCACACATATATTCCATTCATTCAAAAATCATGAGTCAGAAGAAACTTGTTTTTGAAAATGTTGCAATGACACATTGACATATTTGTTTCGGTATGCTAAACTATGTTGGAATGGTGCCATTGCTCTAGCTTTAAGCCAGCTTGTAAAACTGCATGTGTGTGTGTGTGTTTGTGTGTGACAATATAAGTCCAGATGATGGCAGGTTGACATAAACTAATGTGTTTACACTAGAAAGCAACAAAATGACAGATGATCGCAGCAAATTATGTCTATATATTCTCAATTATATGGTAATTATTTGTGATGCAGTGCAAAAATAGCGACATGGCATTCAACATCCTTTAGTTTTTACTTACAAGCTGCCATGAATGCATAAATTGATTAAATGCATAAAGACTAAATAAAGTACAATAGGGAAATTTGACACTTGGATTTGAACTCTAAGAGCAGCTGCAGAAGGGGCTTCAGTGTGTATGTACAATATTAGGTCCAAACACTTTCTAAAGGAAAGCTAAATGATGTGATATTTAGAAATTGTCTGTGAATACACTATGGCCAAAAGTATGTGGACACCCGAACATAACATGTGGTTCTTCCCCACAAAGTTGAATGCACACAATTGTATAGGATGACTTTGTATGCTTTAGTTTCCCTTCACTGTAACTATGGGGCCCAAATATTCCCGCATGACACTGTCCCTGTGTACAAAACACGCTCCATGAAGGCATGGTTTGCCAATGTTGGAGTGTAAGAAATTCAGTGGCCTGCACAGAGCCCTGACCTCAACCCCACTGAACTTGTTTGGGATGAATTGAAAAGTTGTCTGTGCAACAGAACTCCTTGCTCAACATCAGTGCCTGACCTTGCTACTGTTCTTGTGGTTGTATGAGCACAAATCTCCACAGCCAAAATCGAGTGGAAATCCTTCCCAGAAGAGTGACCGTTATTATAACAACAAAAGGGGACTAAATATGGAACTGGGATGTTAAAAAAGCACATATGAGTGTGATAGTCAAATGTCCACAAACTTTTGGCCACATAGTGCATTTCTTATCAGATCTCCAAAAAATCAAAACAGACGCTGTAACATGAATGCGAGTGAGAGAACGAGAGAGTGAGAACATGGATGAAGTGTGAAAGCGAAAGAACAAGAGTTCAGCAATAAATAAATTAATAAATAAATTGAGGGTGTGAAAGAGTTATTTCAAGTTTCCTAAGATTCTCATTAGCAGTGTCTGGTATAGAGGCAGTGTGTATGAGCCGATGTCAGCATGCCACAAATGACCCATGGCGTGCCAATTACAAATTCTTGGCTCACTCCATTTGCTCACTTAATCACTCTTTGCCTCTTTTTGAGATCTGAAGAGAGTTTTCCATCCTATCTTCTCCAAGTAGTACAGTACATAGCTATGTTGTGTCCCGATGTCC
Source organism: Ameiurus melas (assembly GCA_012411365.1). Taxonomy (NCBI): domain Eukaryota; kingdom Metazoa; phylum Chordata; class Actinopteri; order Siluriformes; family Ictaluridae; genus Ameiurus; species Ameiurus melas. The sequence continues at coordinate 22,301,807 of CM022763.1, read as the reverse complement.
TAGGCTAGTTTGTATTACATTTACATTTATATTAAAATCCCCAATCTAGATTCTCTCATCTCAGTTACCAGTATTGGTAACAATGTAAATAAGACACTAAGAGAATGGGACCGTTTTAAAGCTTGTCAAATGATTCACCCTCATTGAAAAGCAGCAGTATCTGTACCGCAGGGCTTACAGCATTAAACATTTAAATACATAATGGGGCACAATCCATAAAAAAATTTCAATGAATATGTCCAAATCATTAGCCAAGATCAGCCATTTGTATGCAAATGGACATAAATAGTGTATTAAAACTGAAGGATTGAAAATGTATACTGTATATTATTATGACAATTATGTGAAATTGGTAGGATTACATGGATTCCAGTAATGAATTATGGCTCCAGAAATTATTGTTATACTGCAGTTTTTCCGAACTGATGCTAAGGATGGTTACTATACTTCCTGTACACCTATGTAGCATATTGTTGCTCCGTAGTTTGGACGTTATTGCAGGGGTCTTCTCTCTTGTACACGAAGGGCTGGTGTGGCTGCAGGTTTACATTCCAACCCAGCAGCAGCCAAGCCAGATTCCACTTGTTTAATCAGTTTGTCTCGGTCTCCAATCAGCTATCAGGTTTGCCTCCTGTTTGGTTGGAATGAAAGCCTGGAGCCTTGTTGCATTATGTTTGTTATTGCATAATCACAAACATTAAAGGACTCCCATCGTGGAACCCAAAATTTTCAGAAACTAAAAAGCTTAATGTAATATGTATGAAGCATTCACCCCTCTGTAAGGACAGTTGGACCTTGGTTTTGGAAACTAAGCTGTAACAGTACATTTTGGATTTCTTTTTTCATTGACATCACAAAAACAAACATGTTTAAAATACTCCTCCTCCTCCTAAACTATTGGAACGGCGAGGCCAATTCAATTGTTTGTGCTATACACCAAATACATTTGGATTTGAGATCAAAAGATGGATATGAGACCGGAGTTTAGGATTTCACCTTTTATTTCCTATTATTTACATCTCGATGTGTTAAACAACATAAAACAGAGAACCTTTTGTATCAGACCACCCATTTATTAGGTGAGCAAAAGTAAAGAAACAGGTAAGCCTTGAAGTAAATTAATGTTTGCCTCACACATCCAGGGTTGAGGGTTCGATTCCCGCTGCAGCCCAGTGTGTGCAGAGTTTGCATGTTCTCCCAGTGCTTCGGAGGTTTCACCCAGGTACTCTGGTTTCCTCCCCAGTCCAAAGACATGCATTGTAGGCTGATTGGCATGTCCAAAAGTGTCCAGAGTGTGGGATTGTGCCCTGTGATGGATTGGCACCCCGTCCAGGGTGTCCCCGCCTTGTGCCCCGAGACCCCTGGGATTAGGCTACAGGTTGCCTATGACCCAGTAAGGATAAGTGATACAGAAAATGGATGTATGGATGGAACACATAATATTTGTTTGCATAGCTCTTGCAATAACCGCATCAAGCCTATATCTCATTGATCAAATTGTTGATGTTCCCGTAAACTTCTGAATTCATTCTGCTGCTACCTTGATGAGTTCCATCATCAATAAAGATTAGTCAGAATGTTCCAGAAGCAGCCACGCAAGCCCAAGCCATGACACTACCTCCACCATGTTTCACACATGAGCTTGTATGTTTTAGATCATGAAAAGTTCTTTTCTCCACACTTTGGCCTTTCCATCAATTTGGTAGAGGTTCATCTTGGTTCAAGAACTTTTGTGGCTCGTCTCTGTATTTCTTTGCATATTCCAGTCTGGTTTTCCAATTCTTACTGCTGATGAGTGGTTTACATTTTGTGGTATGGTCTATATATTTCTGCTCTTGAAGTCTTCTTCAAATGGTGGATTGTGATACTTTTACCCCTGCCCTGTGGAGGTTATGGGTGATATCACTGATTGTTAATCAGTAACTTTACAGCGGTTTCAAAAATTTTATGTTGAAGGACAGGGCAATTCCCATTATATTGGACCTGAGAGCAGACCAAGAACCAGTAAATAGCATTATTGCATTCTAATATTTTATATACCCAGGACAATTCAGTACGAACACTGAATATAAGGCAATTTTATATAATAAAATATAACGTATACACCATTCTCAATACACTAATGCTAGCTAGCTTTCACCTTACTAATCTGTTTGTAAATTCTGTTGCTAGTCATTAAGTTCATAACAGTACCATTATCATTCACATATGTTTATATCATTTCAACAGCTATGAATAGTCACAAGCTGTTATTTATCTTACAGAGTCGTCTTCACTTGTGAAACCATTCACTCAGAACAGAGTTCATGTAAATATCACATTCCTAAAGACACAGTAACAAAAAAAAAAGCCTGAGGGATACATTTAGGATGGAAAAAAAAACAATCCAATTGTTTTTTTTGTACTTAAAGCCACTCAAATATTATACCTGGACTTCATAAAAACAGTGTACGATATGGTACAAACAGCACCACTGTGTTGACAGTTCTCTAGCATTAGATCGGCCAGATGCTCTTATCAGAATGGTAAGGGAATGTTGTTATCCCACTTTGGCAAAAGTGAGGTTTGTTGTCAATGAGTTCATTGATATAATCCAATTGCTCAGCCATTATATTTCAAGGACACACTGATATTTAGTGGTGTGGGAGTTGTGCCAATTGTCTTTAAAAGTACAAGGACAAGTGTGGCAGTTTATTGGTGTTTGAGCATATAAAAAAATACTACATGTTTCAACACCAGCCAACCATCAAAGAAATGGAAATATAATTTCTATCAGTATGTTAGGCTCCAACCAAGAAACTAACACGGCCTGCACTGACCTCAAGGACCCACAAGAACACAGGAACAGAGAGATGAAGAAAAATCTGATTATTTGGGACTAGTATTCCATTCACTAATAATGTAAAATAGTTCTGAAATGATGACATGTACAGTGTGATGTCTGTAGTATCCCATACTTGTATTAGTCTAAATTTTATAAATATATTTATTCCCGAAGCACGGAGAATACATACAAGCTCCGCACACACAGGGTGGAAGTGGAAATCAAACCCCCAACCCTGGAGGTGTGAGGCAAGCGTGTTTATAAACCACAGTTTATCATTTTCTTTAGTATTGCATGATACTAGTGATACCAATTGCATGATACCAATGAATCTCACCGGGTAATTAATGTACAAGCATTAATATGGAGGAAAAACTTTAACCAGCTCTGTGTGGTACTGCCATTATCCCCATACCTCTAGCCTCTCTGCTCTCTCACTCTCTCCCATGACCTCTGCTCACCACCAAACTGGAAACACGGCAGTGTTTGACATGTGATATTATTTTGACAGGAGAGAATGTACAGTCATGTGAAAAAATAAGTACAGCTGATTGAAATGATTTTTTATTATTATTATTTATTTATTTTTTTTACATGTATTTAGACAAGCAAACATTTGAACCCCTTTGAAACAGTGCCTATTAATAAAGGTGATTCTCTATCAAATGGCACATATAATTGACATTTTGTAGTAATTTTCACAATTTAAATGAACAAACAATACCAGATTCGTCACACGGAAAAAGTAAGTACACCCCTACATTTATCACACCTTCAAATCCATAAAATTAGAATCAGGTGTTCAAGATTTGGTGCTATTGATCAGAACTTGCTTAGGGAGAGCAGGTGGAACCTGTCTTATTTATACCCCTCTCATATCTAGTTTCTGGTGTTCCCTCTGTTATTGAGGTGTGTAGTGCCAAGATCTAAAGATTTCTATAAGGACTTCACAGAAAAGGTTGTGGATGCCTCCGAGTCTGGCGAGGGATTTAAAAAGATCTCCAAAGGATTTGAAACACATCATTCCACTGTAAGGAAAATCATCTACAAATATCTCAGATTTCAAACGACTGCAAATTTGTCCAGGACTGACCGTCCCAGCAAATTCAGGCCAAAAACAGACTGTTTGATGAAAAAAGAATTCGCCAAGAATCCCAAAATTTCATCACAGGATCTACTAATGAGTCTCACAGCTGTTAAAGTGCATGCTTCTACAATCAGAAAGAGATTGCACAGATTTGACCTGCATGGGAGGCGTGTCAGGAAAAAGCCTTTGATGTCTAAAAAGAACATTAGAACAAGACTACAGTTTGTCAACGAGCATATAGGCAAACACCAGGCATTTTGGAATAATGTGCTCTGGACAGACGAATCAAAGATAGAGTTGTTTGGTCACAGTAACAGCAGACATGTTTGGCGTAGACCAAAGACAGCTTTTCAGCAGAAACACCTCATACCAACTGTGAAGCACTGTGGTGGAAATTTTTTGGTTTGGGGACAGTTATGCAAATTGTCTACAAGAAGTTATAGTGCCCTCTACTAATATTGGCACCCTTTGTGAGAAAAGAAGACTAAAAAATTGTCTTTATTGTTTAATCTTTTGATCTTTTATTTAAAAAGTTAACAAAAATACACTGCTCTCCTGGATATCAAACAAATGCAAAACAAAATGCCCAGTTCGACCATCAGGGCAATAATTAAAAGTTCTAGTCCACTGGAAATGTTATGAATCAACCTGGAATTGGACCAAAGCTGCCAATATTATTGGAGGGTTCTGTATGACTGCTAAAGGGGGCAATGCTAACTTCTGATGTCAAGGGTGTACTTACTTTTTTCACAGTAGAATATCACATCTATTGATATAAATGATTTAAAAATATATTTTTCCTTGTAGTTTTGATCAAGTCTATCACCTTTATTAATTGGCACTGTGTCAAAGATGATCAAATGTTTGCTTGTCCAAATATGTCGAAAAAAATTCCCATGGGGTATACTTATTTTTTCTAGTTTTTATGACTGTTCCTGGGTGGTCATCAGTATAGCTGGGCTCCCCACCCAGATATCACCAACACTATATAGACTTACTATATTTTTAATAGAATAAAAAGCATAAAAATCTGAATCTGTTCATGTTCTGAGTTTTCATTTAAGAGATTTCATTCCTTAATATGCTTATTATATGATTCTGCATTTTTATGAATGCACTGGATACACTTGTTATTATATAATCTGTTATGCATTTGCAATTGTCTTTCCAGTATACATTTCCCCTTACGTTATCCAGGATAATCATACACCATGGCATTGTTTCACTGCTAATATTACAACACTCACCATAGTATCAGTATTGAGGTATACATGTTGGTGTTGTGATGGCAAAGTTGACTGTTTAAGTGCTCGAGAGAAATGATCGTGTTAGTGGGATGTTTATCTTGAGAATCATTTGCAAATTAGTGATGGTATTGAATGCTTGTTTGTTTCTGGTCCTCGGTCTCCTGTTGCTTTCACTGGTCAGCGCTTTATTACTGATTTCAGTGGAACTCTCAATCAGAGCTTATAGACGATGTCATTTTGCTGATATTCAAGGTGATGTATAAAGAGTTGAGTCTGCTCTCGTTGTGTAAGTTCCTTCCTTCCAAAGACAACCTGATCCCCTCCACTGATAACTGTTCTAATAAAACCAGCGCTTAACAGGAGGGCTCCAGTAACAAGGCACTATTTCATCTATTATTCATCATCGCTAATAAAATGTGCACCAGCCAATCATACACTGAGGGTGTGACTTTAACACACACTTGTTTATTCCAAACAATCTGTGACAATTCGTATTTATCACACTACAAACTAAAATGCTTTTTCTGGAATTTCTCGTGTTTTGATTTTTATTTGTAATGTTTTCATTACAGTTCCTTTTTTACATTTTCATAAAGAAAATGGTTTAATAAAATGTGTCATAACCAGAGGGTTTCAATCACCAGACGCTGTTTAATCAATTATTTATCACTGCAGGTGCGGAGAGGCTTAGTCACACAGTTAGCAAATTGGATGTTTCATTAGATTGGGTAGTGCAGAGTGTCAGTTTCATCTTATGTGAATCAATATGATTTGGTTTCCCAGTTGAAATGGGGCAAATTAGTTCATCAACCAAGACACATCTGCTTCTTTAGGGTTGCATTGGAGCTACAAGGCTAACGTTGCTAAGAACTAATGAAAGTCCTCTGACCCAAATTAATTTCTTTGATCCATATCAAGCTCATTTCCATGTTGCTTCAAGCTCCATTCAGTTGTTCAGTGATGTCACACACTTGAGATTTTGCATCTACTTCCAGGAGGCAAAGTTTTTGGGTAGTTTGAGCAGTGGTGGAGGAAACCAGAGAAAAATGTACTCTAGTAAAAGTGGAAGTACCACATTAACCACCTTGCTTAAGTAAAAGTAAGTAAGTACTTTCTTTTAAATATCAAATAAATGTAAAAGTACTTGCCTAATGGGTTGTCCATTACAGCTATCTATATTTTAATGAAAACATAGTATGGACTGTGCCATTTTAATAAAGAATGCTAAAGATGATGATACTCGTAATACTTGGAAGCAATCTCTTTTGATTATTGGAAATTTGTTGAACTTATGTTTACCCTTCTGTGGCACAGTTCACACTCGGACTTGCAGTACAGCAGATGACGAGTTATCCCCCAGGTTTGACCTGCAGAGTTAAATGCCATTAAACAAAAACAACAAAGAACACAGGTTATACCTTTTTAAAATATATATTTATTTAACTGTAAAATAGCCATCTAATGCGAATGACTGTGTTCTGTTGAGTGCAGGATAGAAAACAAATCCAATACACTACTAAACAACCCAGGAATAGGCACTGGGTTTGCATGCCATGCAAGAACGATGATCTGAGTCTAATTAAGGCAACGGTAGATCTTAGAATGAGAAAATGAGAATGAATGAATTTGAAATGAGAATTTAAACACAGCTAAACACAGCTAGTGAGTATTAGTAGTTTTACATTTTACCTCAACATGTTTCTTCAAATTTGAATGCGAATTCTTGAAAGCCAGCAACTCGTATTTCGAGGGAGACAAAGAATGCACAGAAATCTCTGAGTCGTTCTTAGAACCCGTTATCTCAAATAACTCCCCTGAATAGGGCCATGGGTGGCACATATCAGATGGCTGAGAGACTGCTTCTTATGAATCCATTTTTTTGAGTGTCAGGCTACTGCTGTTGTAAAAGGCACACTCTGCTCTCGTTGAAGAAGGAATCATACTTACTTGGTTTAAACTTTAGTGGACCAGCAACGTTGTCCCTATTCTTAAATGTATACATATTGCCCCCCAAAAAAGGGGGATCATAATATGTAATGGACTGCATTATAGAAATGTAGTGGAGTAGAAAATATAGATATTTGCTGCAAAATGTATTGGAGTAAATGTCAAAAGTATCCACTATTAATTCAACTTAAGTAAAGTACAGATAGCTGATCAAAAGGTTAAACAATAAAGACCATTTTTCACAGCCTTCTTTGCTCATATTTACCAAGGGTGCCGATATTAGTGGAGGGCACTGCTGCTGTAATTGCTTTGCTAGTTATATATATAAATTATATGGCCATTCTCCTTTGACCTCTCTCATCACCAACGTCAACAGTTACAAACACAGAATACTCCGCAGACATTTTTTCACATCATTATGTCTAAACTCTATAGACTGTTGTGTATGAATATCCCAGGAGAACAGCAGTCTCTGAATTACTCAAACTAGCCAGAAAATATGCGATTGTCAAAATCATTGAGATCATATTTTGCTCCATTCTGATGTGAACATTAACGGAAGCTCTTGACCTGTATCTGCAGGATTCTATGCATTGCCCTACTGCATATTCAAAGTGACTGGACCAGGGACAGCGGGTCGTGATTGTGGGAGAGCTCAAATCTAATATGTCAATAAATCAACAGTGAAAAGATCAGGGATGAGCTGGGAATTATACCACTAATGCCATTAAACCATCACAATTCATTATCAAGTTCTTCATGAGCCAAAGCAGCTGTGTTTCTATAAGTAAAAAAAAAAGCGGGGAAAGAGAAATGCTGGTTTTAAACCATTGTGTGTCAAGTGGGATTGAGAAGTACTCATTAAATAGGCCTGTATTCAAAATGTCATTCGAATGAGTTCATCCTTCACAGATCATGGCAGATTTGTCATTTGTTTCCGTTAGCAATGTGATGGAAGTGTAACATTTTTCTTAAGAGATTTGCTACCAGATTGTTGTCTTTGAGGATAAAAGGCCTCAGCTGAGTTTACACTCACTGGTACCAAGACACACCCGCAAAAATTATTCTGGCAACCACCCGCTGTTTTCTCAAACTATTTTCCACCTGTCTGGATATTTTTCTGTTTCTCTGTTCCCCACTGTTTCTCATCCTCCAATGAATCTCCAACCAGAACAAATGTTAGCAATAGTGCTACATGGAGGAAAGAGGCAGTATCATCATCAATCTTATTATATTTGAATTCAGATTAGTTTTTATTTATGTATAAATGGGAAGGGTTTCATGTTTCTGATATTTGGCAAAAGATTTTGAGCAAAATCTTATACTACACTAGGATCCACAATGGAATCTGTACCATTAAACTAAACAAATGAGCCGGACAAAACCTCGACAAAACACTTTAATTACAAATGATAAAAATATAAAATGGCTGCCTTGTTTTACTTAAGACCTTTAAGGTTTGCTGATTTACAGGCAGCTTTGATCGCAAACTAGAAATCGAGGCACTGTGCTCAGAGTTTAGGCCGCGTGATGAGCCAAAGCGAGACCATGCTGGAAACTGGACACAAGGTTTTATTAATAAAAGTAATATTAACAAATAACACTAGAATACATGCAAGGTAACATGAGACAGGCGAAAAGCAAAAAAAACAAGAACATACACATGACCAAGAAAATAACTTGGAAATATAGACACAGTATGATTAACTAATAACTAGGTAAGGGTGACATGGGTAATATACTGAAATAATGAGGAGGAGAAGAATGTAGTTACAAGGGAGGAGGAAACAAAGCCAAAACGATAACAAAATCATGTGGTGAGCTGAGAATAAATGACAAGCTAACAGCACTCACGCTGGGAACTGCGACACTCACCGAGGGAGTTTGTGACAGGCAGTGTGCTATACTGACACACGGTTTAGCATCTAGCCACAAAAAGACACAAACACATCTGTTACAATAGCACTTATATTTGAAAATCTCTTTTTTATCTTCATTATATCGCTTACATATAAGATAAGTGTTCAACTCGAGCCTGTCATAAGTTCGGCTATTAGCTGTCTTTCAACTCCAGCTTTGTGTGTATGCTTCGGTGAGATAAAAGTCGCTATTGGAGTCTGGCTAGCATCTTTTTTGACTTCTGACAACGTGTTCAAATTTGAGGTTATGGTGTGGTGACGCCGTCATATAGTGTATTTTCCTTCGTTTTGCCAATGTTTCAGTGATACTGTGAGTTCTTCATACTTAGCTAGCTTGCTTTAGCGATGGTGTCCAAGTCTCAAGCTCTGAAATGATCGCCTGTCATCTGTCTATCTTTGTAGACTGTAATTTCTTACTGTTAACCTGTTGAACTACAGTTTACACAAACACACACACACACACACACACACACACACACACACACTGCAGTCAGTCACAAAATGCTAAATGATTTGAGGACTTACTTGCTGTAAAATACAATTAAAGAAGTCAAAAAAAGAAGAAAAAAACCCCGAACAAACATGAAAGTTTACTCTGGAATCCCTTGTGCCGTCATGATGGATCATTGCTTGAGCACTTGTCTAATCAGGTTTACGATTTATTTATTTATTTTTTCCATCTTTAAATTGAATTGTTCAACCCTGAACCGAAGATGATGAAACCTATTAAAAAAAGGAAAGAGCTTTGAAGTGGAGTAGATGACACAGAGGGAATTAACCTACATACCAGCTTTCACATCTTAAAATAATGCTTCTGCTATTCATAGCATGAGCACTGTTCATGTCCAGTCAGCTGCTTTAAATAACAAAGGCACAGGGCTAGCATGGGCAATTTTACCATCACAAATGTTTTTTTTTTTTGTGATTGTATACCACAGAAACAAATAAAAAATAAATAAATAAATAAATAAATAAATAAATATATATATATATATATATATATATATATATATATATATATATATATATATATATATATATATATATATATATATATATACACACACACAATTCTTAGCATGACTGTTAACTAACCAAAATACTAACTGCTTAGTGAAGTGTGAGTGACTAAATTCAGCATATTGTTGTTATTTAGAAGAAAAAAAATATTTACTCAGTATAATTATTATTATTATTTGTGAAATTACAATGACTTTTTTGTAATTCAGTTAAGATTTGTTTGTTTGTTTGTTTGTTTTTGTATTGCATACTGTATTCAACAGTAAACATTAAAGCAGCTGTACAGAAATCTGGATGTAGATTTAGATCCCTAATGAGCAAGCCAGAGATGACAAAGTATCAAGACTCCTCAACATGAAGAAACCTTGAGAGTAACCAGACTCCAAAGGGAACCCATGCTCTCCTGGGTCACGCCTGATAGTAACAACAGATTGTAAATCATTATTCTTTATATTCTTTATATTTTTCATTATGTGATGAAAGGATGTCCAGTATGAGCTTTGTAGTCTTTATGATTACAGCAGCAGTTCTTATATACAAGTCTATAGTATCCAGGTGAGATTATGTTCTAAAGAAAGGGTGAGACTTGGACGTAATCTGTTTTTGGGATGTGCCATCTCTGTGACCACCCACGGCAGCAGAAAGTTAGTTGTGGCTTTGAATTCTTCAGTGATGTGTACTCGATCCTTCATCTAACACTTCATTCGAGTCGAAAAATGGTCATGCTGCCCTTAAGATGATGATGATGGGGTTTGAACCAGGAGGAGATGACTAGAGGGTAGTGTACTGGAATGGAAGAGAAGGTGTGGGTGACATAGGACACAAGACATACTCCTATTGAACCGGGTTTCCACAGTGCACCTTGTGCCGAGACGCAATTTACACCGGCAGAGCGTTTAAATACGGACTTAAATAAGCATGCAAGTGCAAATGCAGCACTTTTACCAGTTCAACACTTCATTTTCTTTTCCATCTGAAGAATGATGTTGGATTTTTTTTCCCGTGGCAAAGAAAGGCAGCACTTTAAAGTACTTGACTTGAATAATCTTACCGTTAACTGAAATGTAGTTGGTGGTTCCACTTTAGACTTAAAAACAAGTCTTTACATATGGATTACCCTTGCTATTTTACAAAATTGTATATTTTAAAATGAGATTATGCAGCATATCAAGGTAATTGAAAGCAAAGTTATGAAAATTGTACGAAAATTTGGCTGTGTGTTTACAGAACAGATTTTAGTTATGAGAGACTCCCATTAATTGTTAGGAGGAGCATTGGACTCATCGCTCCAGTGCAAAAAGCAAACCTCAGAAACAGACAGCTGATTAGAATTCCAGTAAGTAGACACTGTGTACAAACGACATTTTTTTGGCCGAAGTGTTGATTGAACTACATTTCTGCATTGCTACAAATTAAATGAAGACATTACCAACTTCTGCAGCAGACCGAGCAATGCTGTACATGCTGATGTTGTTTGGACAATTTTGTTCTCATTAAAGCCTTACCCAATTAATTTGATGTTCAAAGAATGCTGACAAGCACCGTGTGAGACTGATGAAAAGGTGAAAGTATGCTCAAGTCTACTGTAAACATCTGCTAGGAGAATAATAATGAGAAGAGGAAGAAGAAGAAAAAAAAGAACATTTCTTTATTGCCAATGTGTCACATTAAAATAATAATTCACCATAATGTTACTGTTGGGCTGCAGCATTAATAACACACACTCAGCGCTTGTATCAAATATTAATGATGACCAAAGCAACTCTTAAAGGAATTATTTTGCATTAGCAATGCATGCTGGGAAACATAGGGGAAAAACAGCCACTGTGTGCCATGCTATCCATTTGTGCCATGAGAGCCAAAAATAGTAATGCAGCACAATGTATTAAATATATGGCCTAAATAAAACACACACACACACACACACACACACACACACACACACACACACACACACACACACACACACACACACACACCTACTTTCTGCTTACTGGATGTGCTTTACACAATTACCTTAACATAGTTTTATTTATTCAGATATGGCATCTGCAACTAGAAAGTATAAAACATGTATGCCGTCTAATATGTAAATCGCCTCTCGTCGCCTTTTCATCTGCAACTTTTTGCGCTCATACTGGTCCGGGACGGAGAAGCTTCTGCCAAACTGTCATTAAAACACATATGCGATCAGAGAGACTGCACACTTACGACTTTGATATGAAACTGTGTACTAGTATGTGCTCTCTGTGGTCTAAGGCTGCCAGCAGAATCAGCTTTGGCAAGAACAACAAACAAGGCATCTGGTGCGAAAATCATTCGAAATCATAAGTGGAAGCTGATTCATAAGTGTTTGTCAGATGGAAGAGTGGCTGCTTTTATTCACTTGGCAGACGCTTTTATTCAAAGTGACTTATAAGTGAGACGGAATCAAATCCATGCATAAAGCCAAACATTTGCTCATTTACACCATAGCGGCATTGTAGCGCTGATACGATTTGAACTCTGAACCTTCCAGTAACTTGAAGAGAATCTTAAACGCTAAGCTATTGATCGAAGGTTTACACAAATAAATCACACATACAGATACAAGTATGCATATAGTACATACAGCTATAAGTACACACACACACACACACACACACACACACACACACGCATTCAGAATATCAGAATGATTTGAAAATTAAAAAATTGCATAATTATTCGCCCCCTCAGAGTGAATTGTCATTTTGCAGGATTACAGATATGAGTTGTTTCTGATGGGTCTATATGAGCTTTGCACATTTGCTTCCATTCCTCAATGGAAATTTGCTCAGTCCATGTTGCCTGTAATGGCAACAAACTTTCCAGTTCCTCCTGCTGAGAAGCAACCCTAGAGCATGATGCTACCACCACCATGCATCACAGAAATGGTATTACCTCGTTGTTAAGCTGCATTTGGTTTGTGCCCAATCTTATTTGTGGCTTTAGACCAAATGGCGCAGCTTTAGTCTAATCAAACTGCAAAATATTTTTCCAAAGCTCTCAGCTTTTAAAAAAATTTTTTTTTTTTAGAAGTGGCTACCTTTTGGCCGTATCTGTGAAGAACTATTGATATTGTTGATGTCTGAATAGTTTCTCCTATTCCAGTTCTGAGCGAGCTCCGTAACCCTTTCAGTGTTGTAATTGGACCCTTGGACACTTCTCTGATTCTCTGACAAATCTTGCCTTCTTGACCGAGTACTCAGTTTGGCCTGATCTTTGTAGTGTTTGGAAGACGCCATACTTTTCTGCTTTGTTGTAGTGGATTTCACAGTACTCCTAAGAAGGTTCAAAACTTTGCAGATGTTTTACTAGCCTCCTCCATTTTATTTCCTAATAACAACTTCAACAAAGCTTCACAGGCAGTTTCTTGGTTTTCATGACTGCAGGAGACATTTTAGCTGTAAGACCTCCCAAAGTCAGTGATATTTCTTGTGGAAGCATACAATTAGACACAAGGGAGTGAATACTTTCTGGAGGCATTGTAAAGAGTTTTTGCCAGAAGCAGAGCGGAGCAACCAGCTGTTATAAACGAAAATGCAAAATTATGATAACAACAATAATGACATTTGAATTAAGACTTTCTCAACTTTATGCAAATCATAAAGCAGTCCCTAGAGTGCAGGTTGTCCCCAACATAATCTCTTGATCATCTCAACATGGACTGATCGGCTAATCACAGATTCAAGGATATCCCCACTGGATTTCTCCACTGAGTGGACCGGTTGTCTATCTTTCAAGTCCATATGCAGTAGTATTTGTTTAATAATTAATCATCCAGAGGTGCACTGAACATATTCGCTCCAACTGTAATGTAAACTTGCAGTGTAATTCACAGACCCATTTCATTTTGGGACGGCCATTTTAATCACTATCTGAATACATCCACAAGTTAACTCATGGGGAGGATAACTGGATAACATAACAACATCTTGACATAACAACAGACAGCTCAGAACTTAACCTGCAGTCAAAATGGTTTTTGTCTATAGTTTCTGAGGAGTTCATTTGATTCTTTCGAAGTAGAATGTAATTCTTTGGATGGCTTCATGTACACTGTGATACTGTATATTCATTGTATAACTGAAAATTCATGTCATTGACCAAACGTAGGTCAGTAACAATAAACTCTCTTTGTAAACAAATATTCTGCATATATCATTGGTGATGTTACATACTTGAAAATAAAAAGCTAATTTTCAAGTCACATTTAATTTTGGCTAATTGCATTTAATTTATATATATATATATATATATATATATATATATATATATATATATATATATATATATATATATATATATAATATACATTCTTTCTGTAGCAGATTACGGTGTAGTATGTCTATGACTTTGTAGTTGTTAGACATTTAAAAAGACACATACGTGACAACTTTTCGATTTTTGTTTCAGTGTAATATGAAATCACCTTTTTTTCCCCATTTTATATAAATTGTTTTGTTGTAATATGACCTCACGCATATCCAACACATGAAGCTTGCACCAGCAGCAACTGTTCAGTAATGTTTGTGATTTGGCCTTAGTGACTTAAGCGTTCTCTGGACTACCCCTATATTTTCACAGGTTTAGGAGTTTTATTTTTTTATTTAGAAGCTTTATTTTTTTATTGACATGTTTTCCCACTAAAACAGCTACTCTTAGCCTTAAGATTCTTTGGGAACAATGCCTGTGATATGCGGTACAGAATAAAGCACCACTTGCTACCCTTGCCCCTGACCTGCTAATCTTGTCCCCACCATTCATCATGTCAGAAGTAGAGGTGAGAACTGCTGTTGACAAGTAAAGGAAAGGCAGCTGCTCCTGATCACCTCAGCTCTGAGTCTTCTCCTATTATGCCGGATGAGGTTGGAGAATACATGGTGAGGGATCTGAGATTGTTCCTCCATACAGAATCTCTCCAGATCCTTCACATTTCGAAGTCCATGCTGGTGGACTCTCCAGTTCACCCCACAGGTTTTCTATGGGGTTCATGTCAGGGGACTGGGATGGTCATGGCAGGACCTATATTTTGTGGTCAGTGAACCATTTTTGTGCTGATTTTGATGTATGTTTTGGATCATTGTCCTGCTGGAAGATCCAACCACGGCCCATTTGAAGTTTTCTGGCAGAGGCAGTCAGGTTTTCATTTAATATCTGTTGATATTTGATAGAGTCCATGATGCCATGTATCCTAACAAAATGTCCAGGTCTTCTGGCAGAAAAACAGCCCCAAAACATTAAAGATCCACCCCCATATTTAACTGTGGGCATGAGGTACTTTTCCATATGGCCACCTCTCTGTGTGCTCCAAAACCACCTCTGGTGTTTATTACCAAAAAGTTCTATTTTGGTTTCATCTGACCATAGAACCCGATCCCATCTGAAGGTCCAGTAGAGTCTGGCACACTGAAGACGCTCGAGTTTTGTTTTGGATGAGAGTAGAGGCTTTTTTCTTGAAACCCTTCCAATCAACTTGTGGTGATGTAGGTGACTTCAGATAGTAGTTTCGGAGATTTTCTGACCTCAAGACACAACTAACTTCTGCAGTTCTCCAGCTGTGATCGTTGGAGATTTTTGATCACTCGAACCGTCCTCTTCACAGTGCGTTGAGACGATATAGACACATGTCCAATTCCAGGTTGATTCATAACATTTCCAGTCGACTGGGACTTCTTAATTGTTGCCCTGATGGTGGAAATGGGCATTTTCAATGCATCTGTTATTTTCTTACAGTGAGGGAAAGAAGTATTTGATCCCCTGCTGATTTTGTACGTTTGCCCACTGACAAAGAAATGATCAGTCTATAATTTTAATGGTAGGTTTATTTGAACAGTGAGAGACAGAATAACAACAAGAAAATCCAGAAAAACGCATGTCAAAAATGTTATAATTTGATTTGCATTTTAATGAGGGAAATAAGTATTTGACCCCTCTGCAAAACAGGACTTAGTATTTGGTGGTAAAACCCTTGTTGGGAATCACAGAGGTCAGACATTTCTTGTAGTTGGCCACCAGGTTTGCATACATCTCAGGAGGGATTTTGTCCCACTCCTCTTTGCAGATCTTCTCCAAGTCGTTAAGGTTTCGAGGCTGACGTTTGGCAACTCAAACCTTCAGCTCACTCCACAGATTTTCTATGGGATTAAGGTCTGGAGACTGGCTAGGCCACTCCAGGACCTTAATGTGCTTCTTCTTGAGCCACTCCTTTGTTGCCTTGGTCGTGTGTATTGGGTCATTGTCATGCTGGAATACCCGTCCACGACCCATTTTCCATGCCCTGGCTGAGGGAAGGAGGTTCTGACCCAAGATTTGACGGTACATGGCCCCGTCCATCGTCCCTTTGATGCAGTGAAGTTGTCCTGTCCCCTTAGCAGAAAAACACCCCCAAAGCATAATGCTTCCACCTCCATGTTTGACTTGTAGCCCATTCCAGACATGCGTAGGTCTACAATCTTGTCCCTGACATCCTTGGAGAGCTCTTTGGTCTTGGCCATGGTGGAGAGTTTGGAATCTGATTGATTGTTGTGGGCAAACATACAAAATCAGCAGGGGATCAAATACTTTTTTCCCCTCACTGTATAGACACTTCCCACAAGCTCAACAACCTTTTGCCGCACATCACAGGTCTTACCCATTGTTATGAATGACTTTGTCCTGTGTGTTACCTTATATTTATACCTCTGTGAAACAGGAAGTCATGGTTGAACAATTTCCTGTTCCTAGTCACCCAGGTGTACTAAAAAAAGTACAATATCAGTGGGAATATACTTCAAATATATTTTTCTCATATGAATTCATAGGGGTGCCAATAATTGTTTGCACACCATTATTTAACAAAGATATTTTTTTGATAAACCTGTGTTGTGTTTGCAATTGTCTCATGTCCATGACAGCAGATTATTTACGTGATTTTGTTTTTAACAAAAGATCAAAAGGTTAAACAATAAAGACAATTTTTCACAGCCCTCTTTGCTCAATATTGACCAAGTGGAGGGCACACTATGTGTGTGCGTGTGTGTGTGTGTGTGTGTGTGTGTGTGTGTATGTGTGATCAAAAGATGTCAAGTGCAAGGTGATTTTCTTTTCAATATTTGATGTCTTGTAGTATGCACCCAGCTTTAAAGAGTTAAAAAGCATTTAATGTTACCCCTTTTGGAAATATGAAGCTGTAGCAATCATTTAAAGCTGTGACATTGGGTTGCATGGATAATATACCAGGAATTTATAATATCATGTTTACCCCTATTTAGAAATGACTGTTTTGATTCCCCTGCCCAAGTGCTGGTGGAGTTCGCTGTTCATTACTAAATCAGATCACGGCTTATTAGTAGATAGGGAAGGCTGGCAAGCCAATGCCAAACCTCTACACCCTCATGAGCCTTGAGAAAACAGCAGCTGAGCACTCACAGTCGTGTTAGAGAGTACAGGCAATGAAATATTTATAAGATCTATTGGCTTCAGAATTAAAGCCAGCTTCCAAGAATTTAATCTGCAGTTCACAAAAATGCCAAGGCTACCGGTAGCGATCAGGGAATACAAATCACTTCCGCCTCTGTGAAAAATAACCAAAATTTTCAATGCCTCATGCTTCATGCCATGCTATTTAGGATGTGCTTAATGTTGATATTAACTTATGGCTCTCTTTCCTTTCGTTCCATTATGAGTACTGCATAGAAAAAAACTAAATTGATACTGAATTGTTCAGTGGTGCAAGTGTAAAATCAATAACTCTAGTGGATGATGTGACATTTTATTTAGTAAAATATACTGCTTTATGGTGTATTCGGTGTAATCAGATTTTTTAAATCCATTCCACTTTTTGTATTATAGTTACTCACATACCTTAGCAGCTTTATAATGATAATTATAATATAAAGCTTAGAGCTTTATAATGATAAAAACTATCTTTACTCAATAATGAAATGATGCATATTTATTTAATTTGCTGAACTATAACAGCTTATAAATCAATCTTCTATTTATTTATAGTCGCCCGTACCTGCCAGAACATGTTTTAGTTGTGTGAGCGGATTGGGTCAATTGTAGTGAAGCTTAAGGCTATTGAGACCGAAAGCTCTGTTATGGAATAAACTTTGAGGAATGAGTCAAACATGGTGTGACATTTGCACTTATTCATTTGGCAGACACTTCAATCTAAAGTGACTTACAAGTGAGGCAAAATCCAATCTAAGCACTTGCAAGTGCAGCAGTGGCTCTCTGGCAGTCCTGGGATTTAAGATCATAACCGTCAGCAGCCAGTCGCACCTGGCTAAAATAATAATGTAAAGTTGAAAGTAGTTAATGTAAAGCTAGCAATGTGTACATTTTTCTTTGCACCAGACACCTACGAGGCATCGTAAGAAGTAATTCATAAAGTGGTTCTGAGGCAAAGTTTTGATCTGCAGTCAACCAAATCGGTAACACAGTTGGACATACACAGGAAATACTACAAATATGATCGTAACTCGGGGAAGCAGCTCCTATCTTCTTGAGTGTAACATATTTATTAAATATCGAGTTAGTCTTTATTTAAACCATAGATGAACAATATCCAAATGTATTCTGCTTTACTATAAATGAACTTAAATGCTGCATGTATTTGGATTGGCATCCCATCCGGGGTTTAAAGCAGTCAATGAAGATGAATGAACGATATAATGGTATTTATACTGTTTAGATATTCTCAACATAATGATAAAAAATAGCATTATATTAACAGTTATTTCAAATAATCTGTGATGTACAGTGGTGCTTGAAATTTTATAAACCCTTTAAAATTTCCTATATGCCTCGTAAATATGACTTTAAACATAATCAAGTTTTCACAATAAATAAACCAAGTATACTATTTTTATTTCATTCGTTTAATAAGGCTCTCTTTATCTACTTTCAGGACGTTTGTGAAAATCTAATAATGTTTTAGGGCATATTTATGCATAAATGTAGAAAATTCATAACCTTATACCTATAATATATATATATATATATATATATATATATATAATATATATATATATATATATATATATATATATATATATATATATATATCACATTACAAAGAAGGATACGGAAGCAAGCGCAGATCTCCTAACGTTTAATAAACAAACAACAAAACAAAGACACTAAGACAACTAGGCAGAATACCGTGCTCATGCTAAACATAAACTAGGAAACAAAACATGTACTGGGACAAAGGTGAAGTTAGACAATGATATAATATGGTGCAGTGGCTGCTGGGAAATTAAGTCCAGAGTTACCTCCTTGATATATATATATATATATATATATATATATATATATATATATATATATATATATATATATATATATATATATATATATATATATATCAAGGAGTGTGTGTGTGTGTTCTTTTGTGTTATTCTGTACTATTATGCATTGCTGTATGACGTACGTAGCAGACATCAGGAGAGGAAGGTGTGTGTGTTTTTGGTCGTATTTATGCAGAACTATAGACAGTACTAAAGAGTTCACAAACTTTCAAGCACCACTGTACCTTGCCTATAATCTCAATGGCCCTTATTCACCAATGTGGCATATAGTCGAATCTGATGGCAAAACCAATTCATGCAAATTGCACAGCAAGTTTCCTTATTTATTCATTTTATCTATGGTATGTTTGTACAATAAAACGTATGTCTAGTTGGAGTGCATGCCAATTTAAGTGGAACGTTTTAAATCCCAGAAAAAACCCAGAAAAATCTTCAGCTTGTAGTTAAGTAATTCAAATTATTGATGACACTTTAAACATTATTTTAATCATTATGGCACGTTTAACAATAAAATATTCAATAACATTGTTACCACGTTATCACGATTGAATATGTGAACCTTGTACTAAAGTATAGGGTACTCTTGGATAGAACATTTTTAAGGTTATTATATAATCTTATATGCACAAGATGTGATTTTATTCCTTTTGGCAACCTGTTTATCAGAGAAGGATCATTTTTATCATTATGTTGTTTATATGAAATATATTTCATTATAAATGCAGCTTTAATTAAATCTGATTTCAGTTACATCTGACCTGTTTGAGGTGCATTATGAATTAAACTCTAGGTATAAGCAGAATTCAGATAACTAGCTGCAGATAAGGATGCCTGATTATAACCTTAAACAGCTTTATAAAAAAATACAGCATATTTCCAAAACTGTCTTTATTTGCAGAAACCACAAACTAAAACACCTCAAACTCAGCTTCACTGGAATTATATTTCCACCACTTCAACAGCATCAGAGAGTTTTCCTTTTATCGTCTCACTATTGCATCACTTGCATAAATTAGGGTGTGTTTCATATAAATTGTTTGTATATTAGGGTAAATCGTGGTCTTCCATATGCATATGATATGTAAATAAGGGAATAGTGGTTGGGAACTGAAGCTGATTCATTAACTGTGTTTCTTCCTGTCATTGATGAATAAAGGCCAGTGTGATCAATGTCATTCTGTGCCAGCTGAGGAAAGAGCACACTATGCTAGCTGATAGAAATATCAAGTCATTTTGTTGTTAACTTTATGATGCCTCCTGGGAAATCAAAGTATATTTCTTTAAGATGGTCTTGTCCAATGATGATGGGCAGCAAAGAAAAAAAAACACCAATATGAAGAAATCATGATCCTCTATACAAAATAAAAAGAAAATCATTTATAGTTGGCTTAAATGTTGTTTTGACTCTGCACATGGTTGCACTTGTAATAAAATTGCATAGTTTTGTTATGGCAAAAGATGTAACTACTTAGGGATATGTATGTGTTTTAAGTTATAGCATAAGGATACATTTAAAGTAGCATTTTACATTCAAACTAATTGACAATAGAGCTTCGACTCCAACCATTGAGACTGAATCTTAATAACTGAGTTTCTACCGTGCTTGGAAAAACGAAGCGCATGCTTGTGCACGAGCCAGAGGCATGAGCCCTTAGCAAACGCACACTTTTCAGTTACATTGACTTTGGTTACATTGGACACGTGCTTTTGTTATGGTTATGTTCTGTCTCCGCCTCTGTTTTGTCATTGTTTGTTTTCCAAATGTGTGACAACATTGTTTTCAGCTGTCCCGTGTTTAACCCATGATTACGTTTGTTATATAAACCCCTCGTGTCTCTGTGCACATTGTTTCTCATTTTCATTCATGTTATTGACCTTGTTTCTCGTTTTCGATTCTAGCCTCGCCCAGTTTATGCCTTTTGGTATATCGCCTGACCTTTTTCCTGTTATTAGACCATGCTTTGGATTACCGTTTTGGATTCGTCTGCCTCTCTATTTCTAATAAGCGTCTTTTACTGCACTTGCATCCGTCCTAACCTACATTACCAATGTGACTTGACATCATCAAGCCCTCCCTGGCCTGAAATACACATTGTGCATAATTTTTTTTTTTTTTTTATGAAATATCAGCTATTTTTCATAAACACCATAACATCAGTCTTGTGATATTGCTTTTTACCTCCTAAGGCTACCACAAAACACAAAAAGTTAATATAATAGATGTGGTTTAAAACAACAACAAAAAAAAAACATTAATGTTAACGATACTCAAATGTTTCTGAGTACACACCCAATCCTCAAATGTAGAATTATGATTGCATTCAGAGAGTTAATGTTTTCTCAGATATTCTGTCAGTTTTTTTGTTGTTGTTATACAGCTAGCTAGAATAAACTGTAAACATTTTGAATATTCATTATTATGACAGTCATTTCAGAAATATTTTACAATCCTTTATTTTTTCATTGTTGGCTGTTTATTCTGTAAAGCTGCAAAGCCCCTCCCCCCACACACACACCCTCACACACGCACACATTTTGTCTGATGTCTGCCGCCAGTAGCTGCAATGCATTATGGGCCTCAATAGACTCATAGGAGAGAAACGAATCTCTCCAATTATTGTGTGATTGTGTAGAAACCTGACTGATCTCTCAAGCTCTCCAGCGACCTCCTCCACGTGACCCCTTGCTCAATGGGAAGCGCGCCAACCAAATTCCCTTCAGACTCTTGGCTATGAAAACACACACACACACACACAGCAGAAATTATAGTCCTCACTTTCACTGTAGATCTGCGAGATTGGGGCGTGGGATGTAGCGAATAAGAGGAAGAGCATTGTGTGATGTGGATAGTGGTCGTAAATATTTGATAATGGGGTAGAAGCACTTTTTTGGAAATAGTAAATAAGTCAACACGCGTGTGTCACTCTTTCAATACTATGTCAAACTTGTAATGGTGATATTTTAATATATTCAGCTATGTAGCATGTTGTTCAGGATGCAGCCACAAGGAGAGGCCATTAATCATGGTAAACGGAAAGACTTGCCAGTTGGGGCTATGCTTAGCTAGCTAGCTTACAGTGCTGGCTAATTATTATAATTTCAGGTACAATATATTAGGACATCAGGTAAATTATGACAGTTAAACTTAGCAGGATTTATTTTCTGGCCTGATGAGTGAAAGTCAAAACTCATGTCACGAAGTCCTCGCAGTGGAACTGCGTAATAGAAATAACCTGATTTTATTCGTGACTTCATAGTAAGGGCTTTGATCAGAATCAAACATGGAGGCGACTGCAAACATTTTGTTAGATTCTAAAATTGTCAAGACTAATATATTTTAATCATGATCAAATCATGTACATATTTTTACAATTGAATCCTCTTCAAGATATCCCATGCTTTAGGTTGTTCAGGAAAGTCAAATACAAACAGTGCTGAGAGCAATAGTGAAGATATATAATGGATGTATTAATAAATGCATGAAACACTGCACAACTGTGGCAAAATGATGCACTGATAGACTTTATGTGCATTAAATATTATCTTTATGAAGTATAGATGGATGGTAGATGGAAGATAATGAATGTTACTTAGGCTTGCTACTGAGTATAGAGAGATTTTTACTTTGTGTATTGCATTTCTATCATTTTAGATGTTTATGGGGGGCGCATGGTGGCTTAGTGGTTTGCACGTTTGCCTCACACCTCCAGGGTCCAGGATTCCTGCCAGGGCCGTGTGTGTGGAGTTTGTATGTTCTCCCCGTGGGTTTTCCTCCGGGTACTCCGGTTTCCTCCCACAGTCCAAAGACATGCATGGTAGGTTGATCTGTGTGTCTAAAAATTGTCCATAGTGTATGAATGGGTGTGTGAGTGTATATGTGATTGTGCCCTGCGATGGACTGGCACCCTGTCCAGGGTGTACCCTGCCTTGTGCCCGATGCTTCCTGGGATAGGCTCCAGGTTCCCTGTGACCCTGAAGAAGGCATAATCGGTAGAAGATGGATGGATAGATGTTTATGGTGTTTCTTTTTTTAGTTTTTTAGTAGAATTTTTAAAATATTAAAGATGTTCTAAAGCCTCTTATTGTTGCTATTGCTGGACTAGATGAAGTATAGAATGTTACAAACGCCAGCATCTTTACATGTAGTCATGCTACTACTGTGTACAATATGAGACTATGACCTTTTTTTTTCAATTCCTGGCATTGGAATTTGATGTATTGATGCTATAATTAATAACTGTGCAAATAACAAATAAGTAATATTTTAAACGTGTCATTGTGGATGAAAGTAAAGGCCTAAATCAGTGAAAATGTGCCTTACATTACCAAACGTCATTAAAAAAAAATAGTTTTCAGTCAGATTTGAGGCTGAAGGCTATGCTTTGAAGGCTATGCTTCTTTAGAATTATGTAAATGTTAAATTGCCAACACTCAGAAATGTACCGTGTGATGGGAGTAGTAGTAGGGTGTAGGTTTAGTATAGTAATATATATACATTGTGCACATAATTGTGTGCCCTGCGATGGACTGGCACCCTGTCCCGGGTGTACCCCACCTGTGTGTGCCCGATGCTTCCTGGGATAGGCTCCAGGTTCCCCGCGACCCTGAAGCAGGAATAAGCGGTTGAAGATGGATGGATGGATGGACATAATCGTGTACTCTTTTGATGGTGCTGTAGTGTTAGACTGTAGTAATTAGAAATGGTAAATAAATTGTTTGGGTTGCACAAGGGTAAGATCATAAATGGTGGTAGGACACATTGAGCTCTGATTCGGCCCTCTGTAATTTAATCAGATTAAGTTTAGACCGATGCTTAAAGCTCCATTTCTGAATCAGGAATGGTTTGGTCTTATAAAATGTGATTATCCGGCATTAGATCACAGTTCTTTATTGACCCTCCTTGAGTTTACTGGACACGGTGGCATTGATTACTCTCGACATTACAGGAACAGCTTTCCAGCTAAAGTAGGGCCATCACAGAATGTTCTACTTTTGTTTATTCATGACTTAATATAATATAATTTAGAGGTGTCTTACAAATGCGGTGTAATACAGTGTGATTCAGTATTGTGTAAACAGTCAAATATACAGGAATGAGTGGCCATGTCCTCACCTCCTTCAGTGTAATGGATCGGCACATGGGTCATAGATTGGGATTGACAGGAAGAGAGCTATGCTTCCATCATCTTTATGTGCATATCGCAAGCGATTAAAACAAAATTAGTATTTGTTTCTGGTTCATTTCCATCGAATTGGTTTTTGCACAATAACCGCTTTATGTAAAAATGGAAACATGTCCTGCAGTAAAATGGTCTCAATTTTGCTTCATCAAGAAATCTCATGCAGAATTTCATGTGTAATGAAAATTGTACAGTATTTCTGTGCAACGTATCCCAAGAAACTGCCTTTAATGTGCTGCAGCGTCCCATCTAATAATATACCTCAAGTTATTCTCTATAATTTAATTCCGAAAGGTTCTCGACTCTCCACAGTCCAGCTGTGCCACTCTGCTGGTTGCTTGTAGAAGTGGTGTATAATGAGGATAATTTAGTATTTTCTCCTGTCAAAAAGTTTTGCGTTATAGATTTACAAAAATGCACAATGCCAAATGACCTGTCCACGAAATATTACGGGTAACTGCTGATTCTGTGGCCTACATTACTGAACACTTTAAAGAATAACATCCCTTGGGTGAAAAAAAGGAAAGAACTTAGTTTCTTCTCTTTCTCACTGTGTTGTCAGCCATGTGCTTGCTCGGAGCTGTAAGAAACTCGAGGCGCGCACACACACATACACACACACACACACACACACACACACACACATACACACCGTGCAGAATTTGTACATGTCCAATCAAGCCTGACAGCAAGGGTCAAACTAGATCTGCCCATGAAAAGCATATATCATTGAAAGATTCCCAACTTTCACTAAGTGCTATATTTCATCACAGAGCCAAGACAAGAAAGCAACAGAAGGCAAAAAGAAAAGAACCACTGAAAATGATAAGAGGCAGGGGTCTGTCTTCACATAGGTGTGGAAATAGACAGTGTAAACAGTAAAGTGAAATGATTTCTGAATCCAAATGATTTTTCTTTGTAGTTTTTACATAAAGATTTTTCTTTAAAGGTAATGTGCATATGGGTTTTTTGTTGTTGTTGTTGTTTGTTTGTTTTTTGTAAAAACCCACATAATTATTGGGTCATGACAAAAAAAAACAAAAAAACTTAACATATGATGTTCCTGAGCTGTCAGTTACCCTGAAAATCCTGTAGTAATTCACAGTCAGTGCTGTGTCGGGCGTGCCGAGTCAGAAACAGAAAATTGGTATGCAGACATCATACACCAGCTCAGATACCTGAAAAAATCATCAATCCACAATTTTAGATATGAATGAAATCCGACTAATGACACACCATCTAGCCAGTAACCAATCAATACAGAGAGAGAACAAGAAAGGCATTTATTTGTTCTCTAATTTGGTTGGAAGCTAGTGAATGAGATGATAGTTAGCTGGTTTATCCTCATTGTGTAATCTGCATTGTTACAAAATTAAGAAGATTCTGATATTAATATATTCATATTCAGTTTTTGGATTTTGGATTTTTTTTTAATTCTGATGTGGGTAACGCTATCTGATTCATGCCATACTTTCTTGACAGGCTTGAGAACCAACTACACAGATGAGGTAAAATAAATAAGTAAATAAATAAATAAAGTGATAATAAATAAAATAAAAATAAAATGTACAAAAAAAAGAAGAAGAACACTGGAACACTACCACAAAGATGTTTTATAATTTGTGTACTGTATCTTGCCTATTACCAAAGCATGTCATTATTCTCAGTAGACACAGACAGGAGCTTGATTCTGTAAGATGACATGATTGTCCAAATTATTTTGCTCACCATCTGCATTCATATAAATTGTAAAGTATATCATGTATGTTTTTAATAGAGACAAAATTATCTTTAATTATTAAACAAAGAAAATGATGCTTGATAAATGTAATATTTGATCATTATTAAATACCAAGAACTAAAGGATATAAAAGATGCAGATGAACTGTGATATATTTTGGTTCATTAAAACTTCACCATCAACGAAAAAAAAAAAAAATTTCAAATACACACATCAAAGTGCATTAAATGTTTCACTGTTTCAGAGTGTGACTTTAGTCTGAAAACTGTGGCCATCGAGAGCACACCAGTCTGAAATGGGCTTGGGTTCTTTTATACGCGTGCAGTTTGCTGATGCAATTGATCTGTATCCTTGTTTAACCTGGGAGGAGACTTGACGGTCAGCACAGCATTCTGCAGAGGGCTTTAAAACACGCCTATTTTCCCACACTGTAGCCAGTATTCCCTTTCTGCATCTTTAAATTATTTCTTTAATGTGGGGACGTTCCAGTATTGTTTCATAGCATGCAGGACATCACTTTTGAATTGCCATTATATTTATGATCATCTACCCAGTGTTGACATTATCTTTCAATCAAAGCTCCATATTTCATATGTTTGGCTGGTCTGCTTGATTGTATGATTACATGCTCTTGTAATCATAACCTTGCTTATATATTCGTTGTTGTTGTCATTTGTTTGTTCGTTTTTACAAGATCTAAAAAGGTGAAATAATAAAGTGCAATACAACGCTTTTGTTCTAATGTTTATGCAAAGAAATGAATGCATAAAGAATTGATTTAAAAGTCATTTAGATTCCAATATTAAGTAAAATAATCATGACTATCATTTTATCATGTACGACTAAATTGTATTTTTTATTTTATTTTTTTAAATGATCGTTTCCCATCCAGACTGTATTCCAGGTGCTTTTTATAGAGAAATTGCCTTCAAATAACCCATTACTGTTATTCTCAGTTGCACTGCAGACTGTAGACACTTTCCCTTCGGCAAACAATTGCCGTGCTTCGTGTAGGAAAGAACCACTTCAGTCCATTCATGTGAGTAAGGTGAACATGACTGTGGTTTCCGTCTACGGATTTAATGCCAATTTGAAATTTGAGCGTAAGCTGAACCAGAAATCAACAAGAAAAAAAAAAGTGTAAATCTTATTGATGACTAGTTGTAAAAATTGAGGTGTAGATAAAGAGAAGGTGTGATAAAGGAGGATGGAATGGAATGTTCCTTCACTGTAAAATCCTATGCTTATGAAATACTAGGCAACAGAGGCAGTAGCCTGCAGTATAGTGGTGTAGTAGTCTGGCATACTGTCTAACCCTGTCATATACAGCCAATGTTTCATTAACTGAGAGTTTTATCATGGCTGATCACTGCTCAGCTTACTAACGTTGCTTGTTAAATTAGAGTTAGCACAGATGGTGAACTATTTTGACACTGCCTACTGTTTAGTACAAGTAGGTGGTTTGAGATGCAGCCCATGACTGTGTGTGTGTGTGTGTGTGTATGAGAGGTGTAAAAGTTGAGGTGTGAAAGAGAAGGTGGGAGATAAAACAGTGTTTGAAATGATCATACAGTCTGTCCATGGCTACCTCAGACAATTTCATACTACTGTAGTAAATAATTGGAGCCCATCATTATATGTGTGTAAAAGTATGAACTATAAAAGTAAGACTATAGGTCTGGATAAAGAGAAGATGTGATGAAGGGGGGTGGAAACAAACTGTATGGAATAAATGATAATGCATTGAGTTTGTGGAGGAAAGGTGATGGGTTTTGCTGGAAGAGCTGGAAAACCAACTCTCCTTATCATATATGCCTCATAGTCTACTCAGACATTTTATGTTTCATCCATTTTGATCAGTGTTTAGTGTCAGATAAAGCTGTTCGTAATGTTAATTGCTCAAATGAAACCTGCTGTAGGGGATCAGTTCATGTTTCAAGTGTATTCCGTGGGCGATATGACAAAAATACATGACGATACTTACAATATGCGATATGTGCCATGTATATAGGTGTGCTAACAAACTGCCAGCAAAACTGTACTGTTGCCTATAAAAAATATTTCATGATGCTTTCATTTAAGTTATATTTAAAAAAAAAAACCTGTGTAATACTAAAATGGAAGGAATAAGCGGTTGAAGATGGATGGATGGATACTAAAATGGACAACAACAAATATAAAAGATATTTTGAAAAATATATTTTAAAAGTTCATCAATCATCAGTTTTGTTTTAAAAATAAAGGTAATACAAAAAAGTACATTTTAGTTCATGCATTTAAAACAACTTCACTTGACTAAAGTGCTGTACAAAGTGTTATAAATAAACAAATACTGTATTTCCCACCAGTTACTTCTCTGAACTGCTTTAGACAAAAACATGCAGACATATATATACACACACAAATCATACACACATGTATTGTGACATTTATTACACAATCAATAATAAATAGTTATTTTCCCAGCCCTATTATACAACCCCAATTCTGGAAAACTTGGGACAATGTGGAAAATGCTAAAAGAAACAAAGGGGGGTGATTTGGAAATGTACTTTGACTTAACAAAAAAACAATGTTTGATTGTTTTACCTAATCAACTGCATAATTTTGTGAAACGTTTATTTTGAAATTGATGCATGCAACAGATTCCAAAAAAGTTGGGACAGGGACAATTTGGACTACTAGCGATGTGAGAAGTTGGAATAAGAAGGTGATGTGAAACAGGTGAGACGATTGTCAAATCATTGTATATAAGGAGCCTCCAGAAAAGGTCTAGTCCTTCAGGAGCAAGGACGGGTCGAAGATGGGTCAGCGAATAATCCAAGACTTTGAGAAGAACATTCCCCAAAGACACATCAGTAGGATTTTGGGCATTTCACCTTCTACACAGCACAATATAATTAAAAAATTCAAGGAAGCTGGTCAAATCTCAGTGCGTAAAGGGCATCCATCCATCTTCAACCGCTTATTCCTGCTTCAGGGTCACGGGGAACCTGGAGCCTATCCCAGGAAGCATCGGGCACAAGGCACGGTACACCCTGGACAGGGTGCCAGTCCATCGCAGGGCACAATCACATACACACTCACACACCCATTCATACACTACAGACAATTTACCAAGCTGCCAATCAACCTACCATGCATGTCTTTGGACTGGGGGAGGAAACAGGAGTACCCGGAGGAAACCCCCGCAACACGGGGAGAACATGCAAACTCCGCACACACATGGCCCCGGCTGAAAATCACTTCTGAATGCGCGTGATCTCCGATCCCTCAGACGTCACTGTCTTAAAAACCGTCATGAGTCTGTAATGGAGATCCTGACATGGGCTCGGGAATACTGTGGTAAACCTTTGTCAGTCGACACTATTCACCGCTGTATCCACAGATACAAGTTAAGGCTTTACTATGCAAAGCAGAATCCAAACATCAACACCATCCAGAAGCTCCACCCACTTCTTTGGGCTCGGTCACATCTGAGATGGACAGTATATCTGATATATCTTATATATCTGACATGGACAGTAGCACAGTGGAATCGTGTTTTGTGGTCCGACGAGTCGACATTTCACATAGTTTTTGTACAAAACAGCCGGGCCAAAGATTAGAAGGGCCATCCAAGCTGTTATCAGTGTCAGGTTCAAAAGACAGCATCTGACATGGTATAGGGCACGCCCCCAGTGCCCATGGTATGGGGGCGTGTCAGTGCCCATGGTATGGGGTCGTGTCAGTGCCTATGGTATGGGGGCGTGTCAGTGCCCATGGTATAGGGGCGTGTCAGTGCCCATGGTATAGGGGCGTGTCAGTGCCCATGGTATGGGGTCGTGTCAGTGCCCATGGTATGGGGCACGCCCCCAGTGCCCATGGTATGGGGGCGTGTCAGTGCCCATGGTATTGGGGCGTGTCAGTGCCCATGGTATGGGTAACTTGCATATCTGTGAGGGCTGCATTACTGCAGAAAGATATGTAGACATTTTGGAGCAACATATGCTGCCATCCAAAGCAGGATAACGCCAGACCACATTCTGCCCGGATTACAAGCGCATGGTTGCGTAAGCAGAGAGTGCGAGTGCGAGTGTGGCCTGCTGCAGTCCTGACCTGTCTCCCATTCAGAATGTGTGGTGCATTATATCGTGCAAAATAAGACAACGAAGTCCTCGTACAGTCACGCAGCTGAAGCAATGCATAATGGATGAATGTGGAAAATTCCACTTGCTAAACTGAACCAACTGGAGTCTTCACTCAGCACCCAAATGCTTAATAAGTGTTATTAAAAGAAAAGGTGATGTTACACAGCGGTAAACAGTCGACTGCTGTCAAAAAGATATTTGGCTCACTGTGGCATGTGTAATTGTAAGCTTGCTGTATGGGCTAAAAATCCCTGACAACAATTTGCATGAATTTGCTGGCTACACCAGCCTTTTAGCTCCAACACAAACACAAATAAGTAAATCTCAAACACCAAACCTGTCTGAAATGGTTGACTTCATATGGGGTATGAAAACAATTCTCTATATTTTATGTTGCTCCCCTACCAGGGTTAAATGCCAGAGTCATTTGTCAATTTGCAAACTTCTGTCTATCTGTCTATATATTGTCATCTCCAGAATTATTGACACCCTTCAAGAAATCAAGCAGTTTAGAATAAAATAAGCATTACACACAATGGTTCACATTTTCAGCTCAAACTACTTACCTTTCATATTTCTCATTAGAACATTTTATTAAATAATAGTGTTTTGTAATCCTTGAAACAATCATCTATTCATCTATCCATCCATTTTCTGTACCGCTTATCCTACACAAGGTCACAGGGAGCCTGGAGCCTATCCCAGGAGAATTGGGGCATGAGGTAGGGGACACCCCAGATGAGGTGTAACCTATCACAGGGTACAATCACATTCACACACCCATTCTCATGCTACACACAATTTTGTGAATGCCAATCAGCCTACAACGCAAGTTTTTGTACTTGGGGAGAAACCGGCGTACCTGGTGGAAACTCATGAAGCATGGGGAGAACATGCTGACTCCGCATACGAGAGTCTGATATTGAGATATTGGTGAGAAAATGTGATCTCGGTGAGAAAATGATATATCGGTGAGAAAATGTGATCTCGGTGAGAAAATGTGATCTCGGTGAGAAAATGAGATATTGTTGAGAAAATGAGATATCGGTGAGAAAATGATATATCGGTGAGAAAATGTGATCTCGGTGAGAAAATGAGATCTTGGTGAGAAAACGAGCACTCTATGAGTCGGTGAGAAAATGAGATATTGGTGAGAAAATGAGATATTGGTGAGAAAATGTGATCTCAGTGAGAAAATGTGATCTCGGTGAGAAAATGAGATATTGGTGAGAAAATGTGATCTCAGTGAGAAAATGAGATATTGGTGAGAAAATGTGATCTCGGTGAGAAAATGAGATATCGGTGAGAAAATGTGATCTCGGTGAGAAAATGAGATCTTGGTGAGAAAACGAGCACTCTATGAGTCGGTGAGAAAATGTGATCTCGGTGAGAAAATGAGATATTGGTGAGAAAATGTGATCTCGGTGAGAAAATGAGATTTTGGTGAGAAAATGTGATCTCGGTGAGAAAATGAGATATTGGTGAGAAAATGTGATCTCGGTGAGAAAATGAGATATCGGTGAGAAAATGAGATCTCGTGAGAAAATTAGCTCTCTGTGAGTCGGTGAGAAAATGTGATCTCGGTGAGAAAATGAGTTATCGGTGAGAAAATGTGATCTCGGTGAGAAAATGTGATCTCAGTAAATGAGCTCTCAGTGAGAAAATGAGCTCTCTGTGAGTCGGTGAGAAAATGAGATCTCGGTGAGAAAATGAGATCTCGGTGAGAAAATGAGATATTGGTGAGAAAATGAGATCTCGGTGAGAAAATGAGATATCAGTGAGAAAATGTGATCTCGGTGAGAAAATGAGATCTCGGTGAGAAAATGAGATATTGGTGAGAAAATGAGATCTCGGTGAGAAAATGAGATATCAGTGAGAAAATGTGATCTCGGTGAGAAAATGAGATCTCGGTGAGAAAATGAGATATTGGTGAGAAAATGAGATCTCGGTGAGAAAATTAGATATCGGTGAGAAAATGTGATCTCGGTGAGAAAATGAGTTATCGGTGACAAAATGTGATCTCGGTGAGAAAATGAGATATCGGTGAGAAAATGAGTTATCGGTGACAAAATGTGATCTCGGTGAGAAAATGAGATATCGGTGAGAAAATGAGATCTCGGTGAGAAAATGAGATATCGGTGAGTAAATGTGATCTCACTAAATGAGCCCTCATTGAAAAATGAGCTCTCTGTGAGTCGGTGAGAAAATTAGATTTCGGTGAGAAAATTAGATCTCGGTGAGAAATGAGATCTGTTTGACTTTGACCATTGCCAGAATTGTTGGTGCCAGTCGGTTGGTTTAAGCATTTCATAATTTGCTGATGCACAAACGTCTGTAGAGTTTACACATAATGCGAGCTTGTATCTGATGTTTGATATGAACATCAACTTAACATTCATTAACATGAATGAGCAAGAGGTGTTCTTACTAAAATGGCAGATGAATGGATGTATCTAATACTTCTCACATTAATGAAGGGTGCCTATATTTTTTAACGTAACCATATCCATCAATCCAAACAGTAAACTGTGTGTGTGTGTGTGTGTGTGTGTGTGTGTGTGTGTGTGTGTGTGTGTGCGCGTGTGTGCTATAATGCAGTTTGTTTGGTTTATATGAGATTGGAGTCTGGAGGTGTGCAGATGTGAGGACCTCCCTCTGTTTTCAGGAGTAGTTTGTTCCACTTTGAAACAGACAGACTCTTTAACTCTCAAACTGTTTATCTTCTCTGTCTAATATATAGATGTTATCACAGATTCTGTCACTATGCAAGTGAAGTGAAGGTGTTTCGTGGGTCATTTGAAGCCAGTGGGTGTTTGATCAAAACTGTAGATTTTATAGCAGTCATGCTGTCTCTCAGACAGCAAACATGATGGGATAGATACAGAAATTCGTCAGGGTAGGGGAAGAGTTCAGCCTCCAGGATGGTGCAATACATAATACACCATGGGACCTCATTCACACAGCTACAGAAAAAACAGACTAAATGAATAAAGGGAATAAGAAAACTAAGGAGAAATAACACTGGAATTTGCCCATCTCAATTTGACATCCTCAGACACCGACCCTTCGTGCCATTAGTGCACATCAAATCTAGTGAATGACCAGGAATCTTAACATTCCAGTTAATCAAATACCAAACAGATCAAGAGCCGCAGTATGTTGCTTTATGGAAGATACGGTTTATTTGCTGCACTATGCCGGCTGTCAGAGAGACGGATAACGGTCAAGTTCACCGTTGCTCAGTCTGTGCCAACTGGTCTGATGACAAGAGGTTATATTGGGTGCAGTACAAAGCATTTTGGGGTGAAGTATACAGGCTGAGATATTCAATGTTAGATGTCGGTTCCTCTCAGACAGCCGGAAAATGCCGTTACCAAATGGTGCATTGTAGCAATCAGCAACAACCGTGAGGGTGCAGTAGTCAAATAACACCCTGGCTCTTCAAACATCCTGCTTCAAAACAACACTAGACAAAAATCCAGCATCCAACACGTCCATGGCAACACAGTGTGAACTGATTGGGACAAGGCCCAAAGTAGACAGGTGGTGTGTGGAAGCAGTGCATCTCCAGCAATAATCTTCATACCCAAAAGAAAATTGAAGTCAGAAGAGCAGAACGAGAACTAGCTTTCACATATGCTTTGTTTGAAACAAACAATAGTGCATTCACCTCCTGTGGTGAGGTTCCTTGGGACAGATCCGAACACAGCAACCATACTCAAGCGTGGATCCAAACATCGAAACAAATCATAATGCAGTTTAGTTGCAGTGAGAACACAGTTTAACTGTCGAGAGTAAATCAAACCTGTTATGTTTTTTTTTTTTTTTTTTTAATATACATATTGGGCACACGGTGGCTTAGTGGTTAGCACGTTCGATTCCCGCCGGGGCCATGTGTGTGCGGAGTTTGCATGTTCTCCCCGTGCTGCGGGGGTTTCCCCCGGGTACTCCGGTTTCCTCCCCCAGTCCAAAGACATGCTTGGTAGGTTGATGGAAGGTTGGTAAATTGTCCATAGTGTATGAATGGGTGTGTTTGTGTGTATGTGATTGTGCCCTGTCCAGGGTGTACCGATGCTTCCTGGGATAGGCTCCAGGTTCCCGCGACCCTGAAGGAGGATTAAGCGGTTGAAGATGGATGGATGGATATACATATCCCTGTTTAGGCCATCCATTCACACTAAAACTCCATTTTCATGCACCAGTATGGATAGTAGTCACAAGAAATATTTACAATCATAAATGTTTATCAACCTGTAATAATATATACATTTCCTGTATGATCTGTATAGAGGTTACATAGAAAAAGGACAAAGTCTTAAACCTTGTTCTGAAGATATCTATATTAATGTGGATATGACCTCACTTGTTACTATGTGTCAAATTCTGCAGATGTATAAAAGAGATTGTATATGGCCAATTAAGGACCTGATAGTGGCACTGTGGCATCCCTGTGATTTGATTTCGTAACCTTCTAATCTTCAGCGCAGAGGCTTAACTTCTGACCCGCCACTGTTTCATTCATATCCTGACAAATGGGCAGCATTTTATGCTTAACATGTCCTTACAGATTTGTCTTTTTACCATGATCATTTCGAAAATTCAGATTATTACAAGACAAATGGAAAATGTGTGTTTCTTTTGTGCAGATCTGGACGGAAACTCATTTTGCTGCTGGCTAAATAGCAAACGCAAACCCTTTTTCTCACTTATATTTATTCTCTGGCAGCACATGTTGTTGCCTTGCCGGTACTATTTTCATTACAGACGCCAGTTCCTGTTCTTCATCCGGGAGTGGTGTGGTGGGGGGAAGGCGTTTACAGCATGTGTGGTTGCTAGCTTTTAGTGCGCAGGACTGTGTGATGTGTGATGAAAGCCTAAGGGGATCGGAGACGTTGTATCTCATGATGGAAAACAGTTTGGTAGAGGTAAAAAACACACACACACACACACACACACAAGGCTAGAATATACACATCAACAATCTTCTCCTTCTGGACAAAGAAATTAACGTTAGACAGAGACACAGTCTGTAACTTCCCTTACATTAATTCAAGTGTGTGTGAGACCTAAATCGACCTGCTGTGTATCCTGTGATGTGTCTCATTACCCCTGTGCTCAGTGTGTGTCTTTGTCTCAGTGTATTTAACTTACATGCAGTACTTAACCTACTTAGTTGTGACATTCATACACTAACAGGTGAATCTTTACCCAAGGTCCTAACGTTATTATTATTTTAGTGTTAGCTAGCTATGTTAACCAGCTTGCTTTCCAGTAAAAGAGATAACCGAGTTTGTAAGTTGAGTGAAGTGACATATAAAGATGTGATGAGGTAACAAATGAGATGCTGACAATGTAGCTCACAAGAATATTGGATCATTTAAGATGATGCAGTTCCTAGGATACTATAGACGACATTGATAGGCGAAGTTAATTTACCATTTGTGGAAGTAGGAACAGTCAGAGTTAACAGCTGTGCCTTTAGGCTTTCCACCAAAGGAAACTGTTCAGTATAGACAACTTTGTGTTTTGCAATTTGTCAGAAACATGACAAGCTGCTTTTTTGTTTTAGCTATCCCTTAAGGGTGACCTATTATGCAAAATTCACTTTTAAATGGGGTTTGAACATAAATCTGTGTTGGCAGAGTGTGTACACAACCACCCTACAATGGTAAAAATCCACCCACTCCACTTTGTTGTTTTTTTAATTCCCAATAAATCTTAAACAGTGTCTCAAAATGATCTGTTGGAACAAGCCCCGCCCACGGACTCTGGCCTATTAGTATAGATCCTCCCCTGAGTGAGCTGCACACAGTCCGCCATGTTGTTAGCGGATTCTATGGCTAATGTAGTATCCAATGAGCTGTTCTCTTCCCAAAAAGGGGGCGGGGAGCAGCAGATCATTTGCATTTAAAGAGACACAGCGAGTTTTGGCTTCCACCTAAAAAGGGGCATTTTCAACATTGTGTAATAAATGATCTGGGGGGTATTTTGAGCTGAAACTTCAGACACATTCTGGGGACACCTGAGACGTATATTACATCCTGTAAAAAAGCTTAAAGGTCTCCTTTAAGAGAGAGAGGAAAAAAATTAGGCTGGTAAGGGATCGACTATTAATATCTTTTTAAGATACAGTAAGTAACAAATGTCGTCCCACAACATTAAAATGTAACTATTAAAAGTTAAACAGTTAAAAGGTTCAACTTGTCATTTGTTAATTATTAAAAAATATGTCAATGTTAGCATATAACGGGAATAAAATAATTCTGGACATGCCATTAGGGAAATAATAAAGGGGCCACATCACACCACCACATAGATGAGAAGCTTAAAATGCTGATGGTTAAACATCATGCCCTCTGAGAACAACTACTGGTAAACACAAAGTAATTTAAAAATTATCATGATAATAGCATAAAATGTGAAAATCATTAGCCTGTGCCTACCCATATAACAGGATGATGATGGTGTCTTGTGAGATGGTCAGTAATGGGTATTGAATGAGGCGTGGTGCTTTATTATAATCTCTCATGCTTCTCTAATTGCAGTGTGAGTTTATTGCCCTGATGTTAAGTGCCTTGAAAGATCTAGGAGTCTGCAATGTACATGCAGAGTAAAGGTCAAATACCAAGAATTAGGGATGCATGATAATGATTCAAATGGCAATAATTTTATCCCAATATTGAAATCATTATTATTTTATCATCTAGTTTAGGCAAAATATATTTCCTGCACATAAGTCTATAGATAACAGTCTTTTCCTATTTATTTGCCATTATAAACCTAAATTCCTTAACATGATTTAATCTTTGAATATAGGATCCTATTTATACTTGGTCATTGTATGCATCTTAAACAACACTGGAAGTCGGTGTTTGAATGCAGTGAGCTAACTTGCATATTAACACACAATATAGCAACTGGATTTCAGTCTGGACAACATTTGGCTATAAGAGCATTTAAAATCTTGTTAGGATACAATAATTGTCCAGAACTGATAGGAAAATAAGCATTTCCACCATTTTAGGTTGAAGGACAGTTGGGGAAGGCATAATATTATTAATGGTGCAGTCAGGAACTGCTTGCTGGCAGTGGCAAACGCATACACTCTGGGTGATGTTTAAGAAAATTGCCTTGCATTTCATATATACTGACATATATTTTAAGAAACAATATTCACAATCATAACCAAATACATTATTTATATTGCAGTGTATTCTTAAATATACAGTGGTGCTTAAAAGGTTTATATTTCCGCATAAATATGTCCTTAAAGTACATAAAGAGAACCCATTTAAAAATGAGGCAAAAATATTACACATGGTCATTTATTTATTGGGGAAAATGATCCAATATTACATATCTGTGAGGGGTAAAAGTATGTGAACCTTTGCTTTCAGTATGTGGTGTGAGCCCCTTGTGCAGTAATAACTGTAGATAAACTTTTGGGGTAACTGTTGATCAGTCCTGCACATCGGCTCGGAGGAGATTTATCCCGTTCCTCAGTACAGAACAGCTTCAACTCTGGGATGTTGGTGGG
Organism: Ameiurus melas; assembly: GCA_012411365.1. NCBI lineage: Eukaryota > Metazoa > Chordata > Actinopteri > Siluriformes > Ictaluridae > Ameiurus > Ameiurus melas. Next base: position 22,263,855 of record CM022763.1, on the reverse strand, counting down.
TTTCCTCACATGAACTGCTTGCTTCAGGTTCTTCCACAACATTTCTATTGGATTAAGGTCAGGACTTTGACTTGGACGTTCCAAAACATTAAATTTATTCTTCTTTAACCGTTCTTTGGTAGAACGAATCGTGTGTTTAGAGTCGTTGTCTTGCTGTATGTAGCTTGCAGACTTATTCAACAAAATTGTCAATCAAAACTAGCAAACAATCAGTAATTTCCTGGGCTGAAATAGCTACAATATCCTACCTCAAATACAAAGTGGTAAATCTTTCATCTATAGGTTAGCTGAAGAGCGTCTGAATGCTGTGTCATAACCGCCCTCACCTCAGGACGTGAGGTTTTTTTTCCCACGGATGGTCACGTAATATTCAAGTCATCCCCAAATGAATCCATTCCACTTTCATTGCATAAGAGTAGCTACCTCTCTGAAAATCCATACCAGGTTTGGTTTGTTTCCTTGCAGTGGCCGACACTTTGCTCTAGTCAAGCTTGGCAACAGGCAGACGGTTCATTGAGCCCTAGTTACTCGAGTCTGACCCCTGCACTTATTGTAGTGAAAGTGAATTTTTCTCTTAATTGAATTTTGTTTCTAAAAGTTGCGGAATGGGTTCATTTGGAGACTGTCCAACTCACAAATCCCCTGAGACAGGCAGGCAATGCTAAATAAAAGTTGAGATTAGGAAAAAGTAGGGGGGGACAAAACCTAGAGTTTGAAAAGTCCCCCCCCCCCTGTATAATGGCTCCTACGCCCATCTTCAGATATTCACAAACTTTCAAGTGCCACTGTAAACTGTTTCAAATATGTATTGCTTTTCCATACAGGTTAGGAGACGAGTAACGGTTTTATTTCGAACCGTTCTAACATGGTGTGTTTTCAGGTGTTATAACTACCTCTGCTCTGAAAGGTCTCAGACCAATTTACTGCGAGTGCAATTTGCATTTGATGGCAACCCATCCACGTCGGGTCTAATTTCACCAGCTTCTCTGAGAAATATACGTCTAATTTTTACTTTGCTGATGGGACCTGACGCTGTGTAAATCGGGACGGTTGTTCATCATCTCTGTTTCGCCTTTCCATTTGGGTACAAGAGGGGTCAGAAAATCTTCAGCTCACTCACAGCTTCATACTAAGTAATGGTGTGGATCTTGGAGGGGGCATTATGCAGTGCTTGCTCTTCACGTTACCATTACACTGAGGCTTTTTTTTTTTTTCCATGTCCAGTTCACACTTCTGACCTGAGTGTAATGGAGCTCCTGTCTAGACTGTCAGTGTGAATAAATGTGCATTAGCGCTGGGATTAATATTCAATATCTCTGCATTTATCATTTTAAAGGAGTGCCAGATAAGAAGAGTAATGAGTTTAATAGAGGCCATGTTCAAAGTGGAAGAGGGACCAAGTCTACACTTGTTGGTTATTGTATACAGTGTTGACTACTCTCTTACACACATACACATATACTCAGTCATGTTAATTATTGTTCATGACACAAAGTTTCCGGCTTGTTATCTATGTCCTTGAACACCGAGCAACTTTGCACAGGATTCTCTGGGTGATTTCTTGGCTGTCATAGGTAATGGGCACTTTTCATTGCGCTCTCTCTGAGAAAGAGCATGAGATTTAGACTCTCTGATGTGAAATCAGATGTGACACAGAAAGCCAGAAATGTCACTGTAGCTGCAGAATATGTCAGTCTACGTGTGCAACTGTGAGGACACTTCTGACAAAAATCCATCCACTGAGGACAGGTCGAATGTATATTTATGTCTCAAAGGATGACTATTCTTACACCTCAGGGGAAAAAAATCTGAAAAACTGGTTTATTTTTCACCTTCCAGCCTGTTTTCAGTTTATAGTCCATACATTTAAGCCCCCAGGAAATAGATATATTGTGGCCCTGTTGATTTTACTTATCTAAAGAATCAATCTAATGCAAAAAGTAGGTGTTGTAGCACTTTTAATAAATAAATAAATAAATAAATAAGGTTTTTAATCACTGACTAACAGTTCTACTTCCATGTGTTCAGGACCGTTCATGGTTAATGGAACTGTGCTTGTTTCCATGCCCATAAAAGGTCCTTGCTACTATACATCACATTCCTCTTCTTTCCATTTTTATCTTGTCAAATTGATTCAAAGGTGTTAAATATAGTGCTCTAATCCTTTGTTTCTTGCTAGCAGACAGTAATGCTAGTGTTTGACTTATTACTATTCATGCCATGGTTGACTATGTGTTTAGAACAAGCACATGGCCTTTTTGTTTATGTCAACGTTTAGCAGTGTGTAGAAGTTTATGAACATAAATTGTTCATCCATTTTAAACCAGAAGTACTGCGAGCAGTGAACAAACATGACTGGTTTTGACCGTAGACCTAACGATTGCATTTCCACAGTCTAATTGTTTTAGAATACAGGCACTTTCAGGACATACATACCCTTTGCTTAGTGTTAGCACTGGCACACAGTGTGCTCACAAAGTACTGTATATGCAAATCAATGTAGAGCCCCTGCTGTGCCAGGATCTGTGCACATTCGCTTATCAGAACGTTGGGCTGCTGTGAGGACAACAGCAGGTGATGAGCCAGATAAAGCTCCTGATCTCATATGCAGAAGCACTAGGACTAAAAGTCAGTCATGAAGAAAGTCACTTGACTCCTGTGCAGACTTAACAGACAAAGCAGAGACAAATGCTTTAGTCCAGGGTGTGCATGACTGGCCAAATATTCAGCAGTAAGCTTTTCCACTGCTACTGCTGATGTGGATGTCACTACAGTTTGTCCTACAGCCTGTGCAACCGATGTATTAATAGCACCACTCTGGCCAAACAGGCCATGGTTCCGTTTGTTGGTATGCTATCAGACTGTACCTGGCATTCCACATGAACAGGTCACTGTGGCACAGCAGTCTGACCCATCGGAATGACTCCAGAATTTCAGCACGTTCACAAGTTGTTAGAGACAAATTTATACGATAGAAGTGCAAAAATTCCTACTTTGGTGTGAAACACTTTATATAAAGCCATGTACACTGTGAATGATGTTCTATGCAGAGTCAGATATACAGTAAATATGTCTTTCTGGGTCTGCCCCTCCAAAAAATGTATATGGTGTATATATAATGGTTTGCCACTGGGAGCACATAAACTTATCAAAACTTCGCAAATGGCAAGGAAAGTCACAAAATGGTACAGAAGATCTGGTCTTGGTGCTAAGCAATTTGTTCAGAGATAAAGTCTCTTTTACTGAAGACAGTCAGCACACAGTGACTACATCTGAACAGGAAACCATATGAGCATCTTAATCAATTCTTATCCTCAATGGAGAACAACACCATCACCTTGAGCGATTCCTATCCTCACTGGAGATCAATATCAGATTTCAGAACTATTTTATCCTCAACAGAAACTGCATCAATAAATTATTGTATCAGTCTGTATTTAAAGGTCTCCTTAGCAAGTCTATTGCTAATAATATCAGACACTAAAAACAAACTGAGCCAGTGTAGTGACTCTGGTAGTCCAACTACTGGGTGAAACCGGCCACACACGTTGTCAAAGCAGGAGGCCATTCTTAGCTGTTGAGGCTGTCTCTTAATAAATGGAAGTGACCTCTTCATATGTCATAACTATCTATAGAGCTGAACATCAGTCTAACCCATCTGGCTTTCTTTCTACACACCCTATACAATATCAGTCTGCTTTTTCTTAGTTGTATCTCTGAATTCAGCAATGATGGTGAGCTATAAGCTATACAATAAGTGGAGAGATAAAGGGTATTGATAGCCAGACAGCACAGTCAGTAAATCTCTCGTTGTGATTATATGACCCAACTGTCTGAAAGCACACTCTCCTGCCCAGAAAGGCTTTTGTATTCTGCTTCAATGGCCTCATAAACCAGGCTCAATAATGATTAAGAGTCTTAATATCGGTAAAGAGCGCAGAGCCAACACTGTGGCACTGATTTGAACTTATTACCTTTTATTTCTCACAGCCCATACTTATTTTGACACTTTCTAAGTGAGAAAACAACTTGTGACACCCTGACCAGCCTTTCCGTATTTTAAGATGAAGTCTGAGTCAGAATCCCAAAGTCCTCAAAATCCCCCAAAGAACTGAAATCGCCAGTAAAGTTTGTAATACTTCTGTCATCCTCAGACATCTGACATCTTTCAGGAGGGAGGGAGTTCAGAGATGTGGGATGGATGAGTAATGGAATTAAAAACATGAGGGTTTCAGTTTAAAAATGAGTCGAGTGGCTGTAATCAGCATTCACTGTGAGCTTTAGCCGGACCTGACTTCTTTAGAGCTTCACGATCTGAGCGGGGATTTGGGTCACATCCAAACAAATCATACTTTTTCAGCACTTTTGTCATTAATGCCTCCAGTATGATTCATCCTGAGAACAGAGTTTAGCTGACACACATATACAAAATATAAAATTGTGGTCATTTTCGTTACAACCTGAAGCTGCCTATATTAAATAAAGTAGAGTTTTCAATAGAAACACTCTTGACAACTCAGGCAGGACAATGTAGCCACATCAATATACAGAATCAAATTAGCTAGCTATGTAGCTAGTAATAAAAGGTCCATCTGGTGTAATCTACTGATTGAGGTCTTGGAGCAATAAAACCCTTTCAGAAATCAGCAATGTGTAATATTTAAAAAATTCCAATGGCCTAAATTCTGTGATTACTCGTTTTTGTTAAAAACACTTTACAAACTACACAGTACAAAGTCTGAATAATTGGTGACATTCCACAGTATATAAGCATTACAAAAGAATTCCTTCCCTTTTATTCTTTACTATTTCTACTTTTACTATGACGCGCAAAACATCGCTTTACAAACACATCCACACAACAAATCCACCCAGAATAACTTGGATATTATAATATTCTTTCAGTCGCAAGATGTTTGAGGGTTTTCTTGCATGTTCTGCCCATTTCACATCCCCCCACAACATCTCAAAGGCATTCAAATCCGGGCTTTGACTCGGGCATTCCATAACCCTCCATTTCTTCTTTTTGTGACGTTCTTTGGTGGATTTGCTCGTGTGCTTAAGATCATTATCCGGTTGAAAGGTCCACTTTCAGTTCAACTTTAACTTTTGGACAGATGACCTCACATTATCTTCAAGCTCTCTTTGATATGATGCAGAATTCATAGCTGAATCTATGAACACAAGTTGTCCAGTCCCTGAGGCAGAGAAGCAACCCCAAACCATAACATTTCCACCACCAGCTTCACAGATGGTATGAGGTGTTTCTCCTGAAAAGCTGTCTTTGGTCAGCACCAAACATGTCTGATGTTACTGTGGGAAAACAACTCTATCTTTGATTCATCTGTCCAAAATGCCTGGGCTTTGTCTATATTCTCATTGGCAAACTATAGTCTTACAAAGGCTTTTTCCTGGCGAAAACTCCCATGCAGGTCAAATCTCTTTCAGATTGTAAAAGCATGCACTTTGACACCAACAGCTGCAAGACTTCCAAGCAAATCCTGTGATTAAATTTTGTGTTTCTCAAAGAGAACCATCTGCTCTTGGGCTGAATTTGCTGCGACGACCAGCCCTGTACAAATTGCGCCATTTGTAAATGATTTTTGGCTGTGGTTCAGGTGCTAGAGCGGGTTGTCCACTAATCGTAGGGTTGGCGGTTCGATTCCCGGCTCACGTGACCACATTCTGAAGTGTGCTTGGACAAGACACCGAGCCCCAAGTTGCTCCGGATGGAAAGCTCTGCTACCATTGGTGTGAGAGTGTGTGTGAAAGGGTTTATGAGACAGTGTAAAGTGTTTTGGAACCCACTAAGGTTAAAAATGCGCTATAAAAGTGCAGACCATATACCATTCCTTACAGTAAATTATGAATTTTTAATAATTTGGAGATATTTTTAATTCCCTTCCCAGAATCATTGACATCCACATATATTGTGCAAAGGTTTTGCTATGATCTTTTACCCTTACACATCAACTTTGTAACAGATGTTTCTCCTAAAATTCCTTTGAAGAAATAGAATGAGTCAAAACGTTGCCATCATCAGGATTTGAACACACAACCTACTGATTAGGTTTGGTTAGCCTGCTATTAAAAAAAACTAAGCTAGCATAAAAACGTAGGGCTGTCATTGACATATGCTAGCTAAGATTGAGGTATTTAACATATCTCTCTAGATAAGACTAAGGCGTATATAATTATTATTATTTTTTTTTAAATATGCCCATATGCTTCATCAAGAATACAGTAATGTGTTGAAGGACTTTGGGGGAGTTATTATGCATTAGGCTAATAAGAGCCAAATTTACCAGCAAGCTAATGTAAGATAAAATGTTGTGGTGATATGATAAAGTTTGCGATGGACTGAACAAATTGAAGTTGTTGACCCTGTCACTTGCAAAATTAGGATGTGTATGTTGAACAATCTTAGGATTGAACAGTCTTAATGAAGCTTATAGTCAGATGAATGTGGAGGAGTAGAGAGAGGCAGGGTGGTGCATCCTTTCACTCACGGACACACACATTCAGGCATCAAAAGCATCCACTACGTGCACACTGACACACACACACACACTTTCCTCTCCTGATGTCTGCTACTCAGATCATACTGCAAGGCAGCTTTTAAGAGCACCGCAGACCATTAATGGTGCTTGAAAGTTGGTGAACCCTTTAGCATTTTCTACATTTATGCATATGTAGAAATGAGATTTCTACATAGTCCTAAAAGTAGATAAAGAGAATCCAATTAAACAAAAATATTATACTTGGTCATTTATTTACTGAGGAAAATGATCCAATATTACATACAGTGCTCTCCACTAATATTGGCTGTTTTGGAAAATATGAGCAAAGAAGGCTGTGGAAAAATTGGCTTTATTGTTTAACCTTTAGACCTTTTGTTTAAAAAATTATCTTCTCTCATGGACATAAGACAATTGCAAACACAACACAGGTTTATATATAAAAAAAAAAAAATATATATATATATATATATATATACAGTGGTGTGAAAAAGTGTTTGCCCCCTTCCTCATTTCCTGTTCCTTTGCATGTTTGTCACACTTAAGTGTTTCGGAACATCAAACCAATTTAAACAATAGTCAAGGACAACACAAGTAAACACAAAATGCAATTTGTAAATGAAGGTGTTTATTATTAAAGGTGAAAAAACATCCAAACCATCATGGCCCTGTGTGAAAAAGTGATTGCCCCCTAAACCTAATAACTGGTTGGGCCACCCTTAGCAGCAACAACTGCAACCAAGCGTTTGCGATAACATGCAATGAGGCTTTTACAGCGTCCTGGAGGAATTTTGGCCAACTCATCTTTGCAGAATTGTCCTAATTCAGTTACATTAGAGGGTTTTCGAGCATGAACGGCCTTTTTAAGGTCATACCACAACATCTCAATAGGATTCAGGTCAGGACTTTGGCTAGACCACTCCAAAGTCTTCATTTTGTTTTTCTTCAGCCATTCGGTGGTGGACTTGCTGGTGTGTTTAGGATCATTGTCCTGCTGCAGAACCCAAGTTCGTTTCAGCTTGAGTACACGAACAGATGGTCGGACATTCTCCTTCAGGATCTCTTGGTAGACAGCAGAATTCATAGTTCCTTTTATCACGGCAAGTCTTCCAGGTCCTGAAGCAGCAAAACAGCCCCAGACCATCACACTACCACCACCATATTTTACTGTTGGTATACTGTTCTTTTTATGAAATGCAGTGTTCCTTCACGCCAGATATACTTGGACACACACCTTCCAAAGAGTTCCACTTTTTGTCTCATCGGTCCACAGAATGTTGTCCCAAAAGTCTTGGGAATCATCAAGATGTGTTGTGGAGAAATTGAGACGAGCTTTGATGTTCTTTTTGCTCAGCAGTGGTTTTCTCCTTGGAACTCTGCCATGCAGGCCATTTTTGCCCAGTGTTTTCCTGATGGTGGAGGCATGAACGCTGACCTTAACTGAGGCAAGTGAGGCCTGCAGTTCTTTGACGTTGTTGTGGGGTCTTTTGTGACCTCTTGGATGAGTCATCGCTGCGCTCTTGGGGTAATTTTGGGCGCCGCGCCACTCCTGGGAAGGTTCACCACTGTTCCATGTCTTCGCCATTTGTGGATAATGGCTCTCACTGTGGTTCGCTGGATTCCCAAAGCTTTGGAAATGGCTTTATAACCCTTTCCAGACTGATAGATCTCAATTACTTTCTTTCTCAATTGTTCCTGAATTTCTTTGGGTCTCAGCATGATGTGTAGCTTTTGAGGATCTTCTGGTGGACCTTACTGTGTCAAGCAGCTCCTATTTAAGTGATGCCTTGATTGTGAACAGGTGTGGCAATAATCAGGCCTGGGTGTGGCTAGAGAAATTGAACTCTGGTGTGGACAACCACAGTTATAGTATGTTTTAACAAAGGGGGCAATCACTTTTTCCACACGGGTCATGATGGTTTGGATTTTTTTCACCTTTAATAATAAACACCTTCATTTACAAATTGCATTTTGTGTTTACTTGTGTTGTCCTTGACTATTGTTTAAATTGGTTTGATGTTCCGAAACACTTAAGTGTGACAAACATGCAAAGGAACAGGAAATGAGGAAGGGGGCAAACACTTTTTCACACCACTGTATATATATATATATATATATATATATATCTTTGTTAAATTCTCACTTCCTTTCTAGGTTTAACTCCTTTTCTGCTGTAGACAAATTTATTGGTCCTAAGACAAACCTCCATTGTGGAGTCTGATTTTCTGATGCTCTGATATTTTCAATCATGTAGTGGGAGCACCTCTATGACAGGTAGTAAGAACTTCTATGATCAACTGCCAGTGAGATTCCCACTGTTGTCAACAAAATAATATTGCTTCAATAAGAAATAATTTTGGTATGCCATGCCCAGATGGATGTTAGGAACAGCAAAAATAAAAAATAAACAAACACATGACTCCTGGTGACACACAGGATAAAAATAGCTATGCTTCTTCACACCATACTTCCAGTTTTTTTTGCAGACAAAATCCTCACTGCACACATTTCCCCAACTTTCCTCCACATTTTCCCTCTCTCTTTTTCTTCTTGCTTTCTTAGAAAATTGTGCCAGAACAACCACCACAGCCTCTTACTCTCCAGTGTGACCTCATCACCTGATAGACAGCTCTCGTGTTCATTTTTGAGAGAAAGCAGGATTTGGAGAACAGACACACTTTGATCTCTCCGAGTGAAAGATTGTGTAGTGTGTGAACGTTATCTGCTAATGCTTGTATAATGTGAACACAGATCAGACGTAATTAAAGCTATGTAATGTGAGTGGTATGCTGATTTTGAAAGTGGTTTAGTGTTCACTAGGCATAACAAGCTAGGTTATGTGAAGTAAAGAATTTCCCTGCCGTGTACTCAGTACAGTATCTCACTCCTCTATTACTAAATCCCTCTAACATTTCCCTTCTAGTCATTCTACCTTGCTGAAAAAAACAGTAGAAACCAATACAGATATTCTAATGGTTTCCACTACAAATATCATTACAAACCGTAAGCAAACAATTAAAATCATTGCCCTTAAAATTTTTGATCCTTAATGGTATCCACTAGACATATGTCACCAATAGAAGGCAACTAATTATGAGTAGAGACCCACAGGTACCATTACAGTTTCCATTAAAACCAATACAATTCCCATCATAAACATTAAAAACATTATAAATTCTTTGAGGATGAGGATTCTTTTAAAGCTGGAGCAGGCAGAACACAGACACTGGGAGTCTGGAGTGTCATTTATTTATAGAAGTGTGGTTGGGTGTAGGGAGTGCAATGCTCTGGTGCAGCGGCAGATCAGAATCGGTCTCTGGGGTCAGAGCGTGAGGAGTAGGCCTCTGGAGCTGAGAGGCGGCACCCAAGGAACTCAGTTGAAGACCTCAGAGGCATCGATCTGGATGTGGCTGCCAGGGAATGTCCTTGTCGTTGTCTGAGCTGTGTCTGCTTCCTGCATAAAAGGGAGAAAAATATATCAGCTGATATGTGTTCAGGAACATTGCTCACATGGCTGTTGTGCTGATGCCCTTTATACTCTCCCCTCTGCACCGGGAGGGTAGAGAGAGGCTGCTGTCATCAGTGGCTGCCAGCTGTGTGTGGTTCTGCTGCCACACTTTGCAGCCATGTACTCTCACGCTGTCAAAAACAATCACGGTGCTGAAGTGGTGCTGTCCTTTCAGCACCTCACTGGCAATCGCGTGAGGAACATTATATCATTGTGTTGTGTGGGCTGTTGGCCCACCTTCAAGGTGAAAGAAATGGTTCGCCCCTGTGGAGGAGTAGATGATGTCATCCAGGTATGCTGCTGTATATGGGCGGTGGGGACGCAGGACGATATCCATTATGTGCTGGAACGTCGCTGGTGCTCCATGGATGACTCCATCTCAAAGCATTCGGTTGACCTCCTCCTCAATAGCCTGATGGCGGGCCTCCAGTACAGGGTAGGGCCACTGTCTCACCACAACTCCCAGGGATGTCTTGATCTCATGGTGGACCAGATGAGTCGTCTCAGGTGTGGAGGAAAATACATTCGCAAATTGGTCCACCAGCTCCATCAGATCTTGGCTTTGTGTGGGGGTGAGATCTTCTCCTTGGTGGACCAAATTACAATCAATGGGACCTGTGGAGAGGGTAGCAAACACACACACACACACACACAACTGGAGCTGGTTCAACCCATCTTTTAGCAGGTTTATGTGATATGTTTATGTTTCTGCGCACTTACCGGGTTGTCACAAGCAGTAGTTGTAATTGTTATGAAGCACAGAGAGGAGGGTACCCAAAAGCAAAACACATGCACAAGGTTAACAGGATTTATCGGTGGGTAGTGAAAGCTGGGGTGTGTGGGAGAGAAGTGTGATAATGTGTCGTCAGGGTTAGGATTCGACCCAGGGCCGACGTGAGAGTGCACAGCCGATGCTGGCTTACGTTGTCGAGGCTTGAACTGAGGTCAGCAACGTTGGTGCTGAGTGCAGAGCAGGAGAGCCATGGGGAAGACAAGGCGAAATGGACCTGTGAGCAGTGTTGGCAGTGAGCAGGCAGGAAGCAGGTGTGGTGATCCTGGAACACGAGGAGAGAAAACGAACGACGAGCACAGTGTGGGAAACCATTAACAATAACTCGAGTAGAGCCGGCAGTGTACCGCACTGAAAGCCGGAACAATCTGGTGAAGAGTGGCTGAAGGACTGGAGTTTATATATGCTGCTGATATGGTGAGTAGATGAGGAAAAGGTATGGCCAAACGCTGCAATCAGGCGAGTTGTGAGGTGGAGTGCTACACCCAGACACACACACACACACACACACTCACACACACACACAAACAGGAACGAGAGGGAGGGAAATACTGGAAACACCAGGAAAGGTAAAAACAGGAAAATATTCCTTGTATTACCCCAGCTCTGACGTGGACCATGACAGTACAGGAATCCAGATGTTACAATGGCAAGGAAAACTGCGGCAACATACAGAAACTTTAAGAGGAACCAGAGTTAAATGGGAATCTTCTTCTGGCTGACACCAGAGAGTGGAATTCTAAACAATTGTAAAGAATATATAGGTGTAAAAGAGGAAAGTGTGTTGAGAGGATGTTCAGTAAGACCATAATGTGGCTTAGATTGCTTGGATGAGCACAGTACAGTCTTTATATATGGTGGCATTATGTTTTTGGGTTGTCCGTCCATCCATCTGTCCATCCATGCATTGGTCTGGGATTATCATACGTGCTATATCTCAAGAATGAGTGGTTCAAAGTTTGCAGAATTGCAGAATGTTGAATTTATCATTGTACCCAGCAGATGAACAGATTAGATTTTTTTAGAAGTGATACAAACAGAGGCAAGGTCACAGCAAGGTCAAATGTCTATAGTAGTTTTTCATCAATCGATTTCCTCACGAAGAATATTTTAAGGGTATTTCTGGCATACAAGAGTAGACTTGACTTCCCTGTTGACACCATTGTCGTCAAGCTATACTTCATTTACTTCATACCCTTCTCTGTCACCCTCAATAATTTCTTTAAATTATTAAACCCTTTCCCTGGCTCCCTTATCCTCCTCTTTCTCTCTGTGTCTCTCTCCTACTCTTTCCAGTCTCTTTTAATCATCATCCTGTATTTCCATCTCTCTCTCTCTCTCTCTCTCTCTCACACACACACACACTCACTCTTCTCCCTCCAGCTTGCACACATTTAGCTTGCAATGACATCACACCTCCATAATGGAGTTTTAAAGCAGTGTGTGAGACGTGTGTGAGTAAGCTTGCCTCATTTTTCTCACCCATGAGCCAAACTGAGATGTTCTAGCTGATCTGCTTGGTTAAGACAAATCTTTCATGGCCTAATTTTATCAAGCAGCAATGCAAAATACCTGCCGCCTCCAGCAGCCATATTTTTGTGCAGGGCCATCAAGGCGCAAATACGGCATATTGAATTCTCCTGCCTTGTGTTTCATTATTCATATGTATTTTTAAGGAAAGAAAATAGCCGAGGTTAGTTTAGTCAGCATGTTTTTGGGAAGTTGGAGGAAACCCACACAAACTCAGAAACTTTGCACAGATCGTAACCAAAGCACTGAATGGAACTGAGGACCCTGGGGCTGAGACAAACACCTTCTTTCTGAGGTTAAACAGTTGTGTACTGAATATATACAATACTGAAAAAAGACCCTTCCATAGTGACTTGCAAGCCTGATTTGTTTATTTAGTTATTTTTATGACAGAACATTGATACTCATAATATACCAAGTGCTGCGAATAAGTTACTTAAATGTTGTTTTCTATTTATATGAAACTGGGTTGGATAATACATCAGGCATTTGGCACACTCCTGCTTGCATTGCATTCAAGTAGACAGGACTGGTGAGGTTGGGTGGAACATTATCTGAAAAGAACTTAGTCAGTAATGCGACCTATGGTGAATATCAGCTGGGGAAATAGGATGGCAGACTGGTGCTATAATATTAATAACATTATTGGCTACAATCCAGTGAAGGGATTCTATATCTGTGAAATGTTGGCAAAAAAATAAGAAAACAGCTAAATGTTAATTCAATAATGTGTTTCATTAATATCAGTCATGAACATTGTTTTATAATTGTGCCAAATCTCATCATTGCTTCTATCATGAGGGTCATATTAAGGTCATTTTGAGCCAAGAGGGTAAATAAAAGGGATATTTTTTTTAAAGGCCTGATGTATGTAGATATGAAACAGGTGATGTTTGTGGCATCCTTCCGCTTCAGGGGAACTAGCAAGCATGGGAGTGGGCTTTTTAGGTTTTAGCCTGTCATATGGGAGAATACATATTTAATTCCTGACATATAACTTAACCATAACATTCTACTTAACATTGGCCAGCTTGAGAGTGAACCTGTTTTTTGTTTGTATTTGCTCAATTATATATAACTAATATTATGTCGCTTAATAACAAACGTTGATTTTGACATCAGAGAACAAGTGCAGTGGACGTCTTTTAGAAGTGGAGATTATTTATTAATTTATTTATAGCTACGTCGAGTTGAAGAAATGAAAAGCAAGCTTAGTCTCGACATCATATGATAATGCATGTTTGTTTAACAAATTAACTTCGATTTGATTTTGTTAACTCGTGGATGCTGGTCAATCTGCAGAATCTAGACATACTTACTGTCCTGCTCTGTGGTTGAGAAGAATGACCTTCTGTCTTTTTGTGGATCAGAGTGACATCAGCAAATCACAGGCATTTGTAAGCAAACGCATACAGAATAGGGCAGTTAGCAGCCTCTAACAGTGGTCTTGAACAAAGAGCAGTGTAGCAGATCCTTCCTGTCATACTAGCATGTAGCTAGACTAGCTAGCTACATAATATATACTGCATTATGGAACACCTGGGAAGATTGACTTAGCAGCAAATATTGCTAACATTAGTAAAAATTTTGTTACGTAGCTGATATCGTCTTACCCTGCCTGTATTGACAAAGTTTTTCCTCCTCCGTACAAAACACTATGGGATCCTTTACCGACTCGGACAGGAAGAGCCAGTGAGATTTAGTGCTCTTAAATGCTTTGAGGCTTTCACCAGAAGTAGTGAGAGGAGTTGTGGACACCTGATATCACACCCATAGGAGCTTTTTGAACATCCCATTTCAGATTTAGTCTCCTTTTTTCTCCATTCCTCTGGGAAGGCTTTCCACTAGATTTCGGAGAATGGTTCCAAGGAATTGTGCTCATTCAACCAGAAGACTATTAGTGTGGTTGGGCACTGATGTTGAGTGAGAAGGCCTGGCATGTAGTTGGCTTCCAGTTCATTGCAAAGGTGTTCGGTGGAATTGAGGTCAGGGCTCTGTGCAGGACACTCAAGTTCTTCCATACCAACCTTGGCAAACCTTGCTTTGTACCCTGGACCTTGCCTTGTGCACAGGCGCACTGTCGGGTCATACAGATTTGGGCTAGACCTTTAAGATCTTTTAGCTTCAGTAAAGGGAAATTGTAATGCTACAGTACAGCATACAAAGACACTATATGCACGTTGTGTGTTTCCAACGTTGTGTCAACAGTTTGGGGAAGAACATCAAATGGGTGTATAACTTTTAATAGTGCGTCTTATGTAGATTCACAAATTAAACCTTTTCTATGACTTTGCCAGTGGAATGACCCAGCTTTATGATTTTGAAACTATAATGATTTTGAAACTATAATGATTTAGAATTAGGTATACAGTACGTTATTTCCAAAAGCAGGGCTTGTGAATTAGGCCACCTGCAGAGGAGAGTACCTCTGAATAGGTGTAAAATTGAGCACCCACTGACCTTTATCTTCAAGCTTCCATAACTCCAAGTACACCTAATCCAGATCATCAGCTCATTATCATTAAGCTATCATTAAGCCTCTCTCTCTCTCTCTCTCTCTCTCTCTCTCTCTCTCTAACTCTCACACACACACACACACACACACACACACACACACACACACACACCTACGCACACACCCACACACACACACAAATGTAAACTACCAAGGCAGGAAAATGTTGGTGCTTCTGATTAATTTCTACATGAAATATAGTTTATATATATGTATATATGATGTTTATACAGAAAAAGAAAGTAGAACCTAATGTTTTTATTATAAATAACAATTGTGTGGCCTCACCCATTTCTAAAAACAAACAAGTAACCTCAGGTAAAAACAAAAAAACACAACTGTGTCAGATTAGCAGGGTGAAGATGGAAGCAATTGCAGTTAAAGGCTTTATTAACGGGCAGGCAGACAAATCCAAATCAAAGGACAATATCAAGGTCAAATACCAAGCGTGGGTCGGGCAATCAACAAACGGGCAAAACTAGGCGAAACAGTAATCAATAAACACAAGGACAAGGACCAGAAACCATGAATCAAAGAACAAAGGTCGGAATGCTTGGTACGGCTCCAAGCGGCTAAACACACAAACACAATACTTTGTCCTGAACAAAAAAAAACAAAATATGGGGTTTAAATATACAAACTGATCAGAAGGGGTAACATGGATGATGACACATGAGGGAAACCACCAATAACAATAAAGGGGCGGAGACAGGAAAGAAACCATAACAAAACACATGTGCGAACGCAAACACAGTCATAGAAAACCCTAAGCGCGCGGTCAAACAGATTTCAGTAGGTAGTCTCCCCACACACAAAAGTAAACCAAAATTCAGAAATAAAATTTAGGTGGGAAAAAAATAAGGTAAAAAAAAATTTAATTTTAAAAATCTATATATGACATGAATTGTATTTTTAGAAAGATATTAATGTCATTATTTCATTGATAGAAATAGGTATATTGATACATGTCACGATTTCTCCTCGCAATAGCACTGGAGCACGAGGCACTCTGATACCCGAAGCACGAGCTCAGTGTGAGTTTACTTGTTTACTTCTGATTTCTGTCCTGTCTCCGCCCCTGTATTGTCATTGGTTGTTTCGTATATGGAATATATCATCATTAGTCTCAGCTGTTTTGTGTTCACCCTTGATTACGTTTGTCATTTAAACCCCTCGTGTCTCTTCGTACTTCGCAAAAAGTATTGTGTGAGTTTTCCGTGTACTAAGCCTTTGTTCATCGCGTTTATTTAATAGTTTTGTTCTCTTTTACTCCCGTTTGCCGATCGCCTGACCTATTGCCTGTTTTTGACCAACGCTATTGTATTTCTCTGCCTATCTCTACTCTAATAAAGCTCTTATCAGCATTTGCATCCGTCCTAACCCCCATCATGTGCTTAACATGAGAATACATGTACATTTTCATTCATTTATCATCAGTAAGCGCTTTATCCTGGTCAAGGTCACTGTCTTGGGAACACTGGTTATGAGGTGAAAATAATTTTCATTTCACTGGATAAACATGAGAAAATATGACAACAATAATAAATACATAATAATCCCAAAATGTCAAATCCCTACAAGGGGTTAAACTTAAGTTTAAATGAATCAGTTTGGAGCTTAGCAGCAAATGTTTCTTTTCTCGATATCGACCTTGTTAAAGGAGGAATCCATTAGTAGGGCTGGAAGCTGCAGGGGTTGATCAAAGCCACGGCCTCATCTTTTTTTTAATCAGCAGACTCACATCCTGCCTGAGCCCAATTGCCTTTTCTGGCCAGGCAAAATAAGGCTGAGAGGATTGTATTTCGTTGTCGGTGATGACAGACCCCTCAGGCTTTGTCCTACTCAGCTGATCCTTATTTTCAGCTAATCATTTATTTAAAACTGAGAAAGATTGTTTATTTTTGAAATATTCCCGAATAAAACGAATTCTATCCAAGTCTCCGGTTCGCACGACATTTGAGATTTTTCCGTCAAATTGTCAAAATGCGATGCTGTATATTTTTATTTAAATGGTATGACCATGGGGCGCACGGTGGCTTAGTGGTTAGCACGTTCGTCTCACACCTCAATGTTAGTCCACCGTGGCCCTGTGTATGCGGAGTTTGCATGTTCTCCCCATACTGCGGCGGTTTCCTCCGGGTACTCCGCTTTCCTCCCCCAGTCCAAACACATGCATGGTAGGCTGATTGGCGTGTCTACAGTGTCTGTAGTGTATGAATGGGTGTGTGAGTGTGTATGTGATTGTGCCCTGCGATGGACTGGCACCCTGTCCAGGGGTGTACCATAACAGTGTTAATTGTTATCATCTCTTAATGGCTAACACCTCATACCGACTCCATTAGTATTCATTCTATTATGTGTTAGGCATTATTATACCTACATTGTTTATTGTTCAGGGGCTTCGCCAACTCTGACTAATCCCTCACGCCAACTTACATTAGTTAGTTAGACATTATTTCACTACCAATGAGTGGCTTTTTAATTATTATTATTATGAACATAATGCTGAAATCGTAGTGTTTCTGTGGCTGATTCATGCCATTTTATTCAGATCCAGCATTTCAGGCAGTTGAGATCCTAATTTGGATAGAGAGTACTAGATCAGTGAACTGTATTTAGAGTTTTTTTATTTATTTAATAATTTACAGCAGCTAATGCAGCTTTTTCCTCATTAGATCTTTATTAATCATCTTTTGTAAACGTCTATTTAACACAAAACCATTGCTTTGCTATATGATAATAGCTTAATAAAATTTTTTGTGCCATATATTGTATTTCATTCATGTGGTAACAGTCCTCGCTTATTTCAGAATGTAGCTAAAATGGTGTAATTTGCCGTTTGCCGTGAAAAACAACAGCTCATATAAGCTGTGTCATGTACTTAAAATGTCATGTTAGGTAAAAGTCATGTCTAGTATTGTTCCATTTTCGGAGAAAGGGTCAATTTGACCTGAGTAGGACAGAGACAGGCGAGACAGTTGTGGCAGAATAATAGTAAAGTACTGCTCTTGCAGTACTGATAGGGTGACAAAAGAAAGATTCATTTTTCATGAATGAATTGTTCCTTCATTTCCAGTAACCACTTTACCCTGGTCAAGGTTGCAGTGGCTCAGGAGTCTATCCTGGGAACACTGGGCATGGTCTTGATGGGCTTGTTTGTCCATTGCACCTAATATTCAGGACTGAAGTCATCAATCAGCTTTACCTGAATTTAAAATCATCTGCTAGCCGTTATTGCTGCAATTATGGTAAACGGTAAATGTGCACTTATATAGTGCTTAACACTGTGTCCCATTCACCCACTCACACACCAATGGTAGCAGAGCTGCCATGCAAGGCGCTAGCTTGCCATCGGGAGTAACTTGGGGTTCACTTCGGCATGTAGAGTCACCCAGGCCGGGAATCGAACCGCCAACCCTACGATTAGTGGAAAACCCACTCTACCAACTGCGCCATAGCCGCCATTTGGCGGCCCATTTGGCAGTCTTTATGTCCCACGTCGCATGTTGTCAGGTTGCACTGACCTGCAGTTTTAACCCTCCTGGTGAATTTTCTGTCCATGCTGCAAGAGCTTTAAAAAGGAAACATGAAGAAAATATCGGTCGTGAGATACAGCTTTTGTGTTGCATTATTAATGTTCTCTGCCAGCAGCTGAACCCTGAGCAATCTGCTGGTGCTAGCGATCGACCTTCTTCGTGAATGAATCTCTTTTCCTCATCCCACTTTTCCTCAATCAATTCAAATTCATTGTGCAATAGTGCTTTAGGCTCCGATTATTAGAAAGAGTGATTGATTAGTGCTCCTCTATCGCTGCCGTTCATGGCGGAGAGACAGCATGTGAGAGGCAGGTAGATAAATTTGTCATATGGATGAAGAGAAGTTGTGCTCAAGGGAAACAGATTTTTGGAATAAACGATATAGCACGAGTGTGTTCCGGTTTATGTATGCTTGCCAAACCACATACTGGAGTTGGGGTACTCGATTCGGACTCGAGTCCAATTATGAACTAACTCAGACTTCTCACGCACTCGGGTAAATTAGTGCTCGAACTTGACACGGACTGGGACATTTTGGACTCAGAGTACAGTCAAGTCAGGCCATGTTTAACAGGAAAAAGAAAGAATAAAAAATAAAATAAAAAATAACATAAAATGAATATATTGTGTATGATGGACACCTACTGGTTCTTCCTTAAACTTTTGCAACAAAGTTGTATAGGATGTCTTTGTATTCTACAGCGTTACAGGTTCCTTACCCATACCCATCTTATTAATTTGGGGAGTGTATTTTCGGGCAGTGGTAGCTCAGTTGTTAAAAAAGTTGAACTACTGCTCAGATGATCGTAAGATCAAATCCCAGCACTGCCAAGCTTCCACTGCCGAGCCCTTGAGCATGACCCTTAACCCTCAACTGCTCGGTTGTATAAATGAGATAAATGTAAGTCACTCTGCATAAGGGAGTCTGCCAAATTCCATAAATGTAAATGTATTTTATATACAGAATTAATACTTCATTGTCTTAGACAAGGGAAAACAATTTAATAAACAATATATTCAAAACAACTGAACAAAAATAAGGAAGTAAATATCAAAACGTAAATAATATACATAGAAAATGAATAGAGATAGAATAGATATTCAATTATGTAATTAATTCATTGTGTATTAATCATTAAAGATAACTTCTTCATTGGTTGTGATCATCTGAGTTGCTCTAGTTCTGAAACAAATTGCAGGTGATTTAGGTTTCAATCACCTGGGTGCACTCTAAAAAAATATGCTGGGTTATTTTTTCTACCCATACGCTGGGTTGAGCTTTTGGGTCATTTCATTGAATTATTGTCTCGGGCTGGGGTAATTTTTGGGTAGTTTTGTGCAACCCAACCGCTAGGTTAATGTCTGGGTCATTTTCACTGATGGCTGAATCAATGCACCCCTCCCACACCCACACCCCTCCCCCACCCGGACACCTCAGCCCAGCTCCTTGGGTCAAGTCAACTCAGTCTGTAATCACCTCAGGTGGAGATAGCGGTTTTCACACGGATAGACGGTTACATTTATTTGCAGAAACAAGGTTCATATCGATATATTTATCCATAAAACCATTACTGTAAAATCATAAATGTGTGATAACAGTCCAGTTTACATTAAATGCTCTGCTATATTCATTAGCATTGGTTTTTTAGATGTTTCACATGTCTCCTTTGATCAGAATCTGATGTTTTCATCTTAAATATATGACTTATTTAAGCCATTTACTTCAGAGTCTGTATATAAACACCACTTAAGCAGCTCTAGCAATACATTTCTGAACACCTTCATGTGTATAAATAAAGGACATTTTTAAAGGGTAAAAATAACTCATTTATAAAATAAAATTAACCCAGTGCTTTTGTAAAAATGAAACCATCCTTTGGGTTGAAAAACAACCCGTTTGCTGGGTTAAAATTAACAACCCAACTTGACAGGTTAGTTTAACCCAAAATATGTTCTGTCTTGTATTTACCCAGCCGTTGGGCTAAAGATAACCCAATTTGGGTTGTTTTTAACTCTGTGTTTTTTAAAGTGTAGTAAATATCTTTAAATTCAACAGGCTACTGTTGTCATAGATAGACGTAACGAGCTAGCAACTTAATGTATAAATAACAGACAGATTGACAAAATCCAATTAATTACCATTAATAACGTTTTTGCAATTTCTGCCATAGATAAATACAAATGCTTCGTGACTGCTACTTCTTCATGATCTTGTGATATTACGTTTATTACCTTATTTAGTTACATAAATTGCAGTTTCTATTCTTTTCACACCACAATGGGGCCCGCTGCGACTACCCAATACTTTAAGCTTTTCATCAAAGGATAGTTAAATGTACTTTTTTGTTTTTGTTTTAAAAAATAGTAGGACCTAAGCTACTTATACCGCTTACAGCAAGAAAGCAGCTGGTTCAGTAGTATGTAGTTTGGAACATAGCCACTGACTGTATGTTTAAAAAGCTCACTTTTGATGGCATTTTGTTGCTGTAACTGTTTCAGTAAACAGGTTGTTAGGGCTGTGATGTTTATTAGGTGGATAATGGAAGAGAGAGGAAGGGGAGAGGGATGGAGGAGAGATGAGTGGGG
Source organism: Ameiurus melas (assembly GCA_012411365.1). Classification (NCBI taxonomy): domain Eukaryota; kingdom Metazoa; phylum Chordata; class Actinopteri; order Siluriformes; family Ictaluridae; genus Ameiurus; species Ameiurus melas. Next base: position 22,242,872 of record CM022763.1, on the reverse strand, counting down.
AAACAGGGATAGAGGATGTGTGTTTGCTCAAATGGGATGTGGCATTAATGAAACCAGTTGAGATATCACTTTACATGTATGCATATCTCCAGATGTGAAGAATGATTAAAGAATCATATCAAGGCCATAGTTCTGCCTGTATATTGAATAATCATTTCATATAAAGTATTAAGTTAGCTGATTATGGAGTGGATTTTTCAAGGTTGATTCTTCTCCTATTTTCAGTATATCAGCATAGTATACAGTGCCATCCACTAATATAGGCACCCTTTCACCCTTTTAACTGGAAATGTTATGCATCAACCTGGAATTGGACATGTGTCTATATCGCCTCAACGCACTGTGAAGAGGACGGTTCATGTGGCCAAAAAAATCTCCAAGGATCACAGCTGGAGAATTGCAGAAGTTAGTTGTGTCTTAGGGTCAGAAAGTCTCCAAAACTACAATCCGAAGTCACCTACATCACCACAAGTTGTTTGGAAGGGTTTCAAGAAAAAGGCCTCTACTCTCATGGTTTACTGACCACAAAATCAAGGTCCTGCTATGGCCATCCCAGTCCCCTGACCTGAACCCCATAGAAAACCTGTGGGGTGAACTGAAAAGGAGAGTCCACCAGTGTGGACCTCGAAATGTGAAGGATCTGGGGAGATTCTGTATGGAGGAACGATCTCAGATCCTTCGCCATGTATTCTCCAACCTCATCAGGCATTACAGAAGAAGACTCAGAGCTGTTATCTTGACAAAGGGAGGTAGCACAAAGTATTGTCTAAAAGTTGCACCCCATATATTTAAGAAAGATTTTTTTGATAAACCTGTGTTCTATTTGAAATTGTTTGATATCCATGAGAGCAAAGTATGTTTTGAACAAAAGATCAAAAGGTTAAATAATAAAGACAAATTTTCACATCCTTCTTTGCTCATATTTATCGAGGGTGCCAATATTAGTGGAGGGCACCGTAACTTGTCGTACAACTTTGCTTGTTTGAATTCTTCATAAGATTCTTCAAAAAGTCTGTATTCAGACACAGAATTAGCACACTGGAAATGACATAGGCAAGATAAAAACTCTGAGAAAACTTGCGTAGGTTCAGCTGGACCACAAGAACTTATTATTATAGCAGTAGTTTTGTGTTTCTGCTACAGCGTCTGTGTTGATTGAATGTACAGTTAAATCCACATATTGAGCGTTCCCATACACAGCTCCCAAATGCAAATTCAACACGTGGAATCAACTCCATATCTTTTATCTCATTAATCTGTCATGAAATAATGAGGGGGGAAAAGCCACAACTGGCCTTGAAACTGCTTATGGGTCGATTATCCAATTACTTTTGAGCCTGTGAAAATGGAGGGACTCTGTAAAAATGGCTGTAATTCCTAAACCCTAAAATTGTTTTTGATAAAACGCTTGAATTCAAGCCGAAAGTCTACACTTCAATTACATCTTGATGGCTTCTTTTCAAATCTATCATGGCGGTACTGAGGCAAAATGACATAAAAATTGTCACTCTTCAAATACTTATTGACCCAATATGAAGGTGTTATTTGAGGAAAACAACTGAGCACCCATGAGAGTGGAATTTGCACATGTAGATTTTTTTTTCTCTCCCACAAACACAAGAGTTAAACCTTCTCAAATTCTTCATTTCAGCTGCACAAATCCCATTCCACAAATCAAAAATCCTATTATACAAATCACAAAGGGGAAGTGGAGGCTTGGCGGTTAAGGCTCTGGGTTACTGATCGGAAGGTCGGGGGTTCCAACCCCAGCACTGCCAACCTGCAGTTGTTAAATGTAAATGTGCACTTATATAGTGCTTTTATCCAAAGCGCTTTACACTGTGTCTCATTCACCCATTCACACACACACACCAACGGTAGCAGAGCTGCCATGCAAGGCGCTAGCTTGCCATTGGGAGCAACTTCTTGCTCAAGGACACTTCGGCATGTGGAGTCACCCGGGCCGGGAATCGAACCGCCAACCCTACGATTAATGGACAACCCGCTCTACCACCTGCGCCACAGCCGCCAGGTGTTGGGCCCTTGAGCAAGACCATTAACCCTCTCTGCTCCAGGCGCTGTATGATGGCTGATCCCAACTTCCAACCATGCTGGAGTATGTGAAGAAATGAATTTTACTATGCTGTAATGTATATGTGACCAGTAAAGACTCATCATTATACATTAAGTAACTCTTACAGTCACATTGTTGCTCCTACCAGAATGTCCCAGGTCGAACAGGCTGTGCATCGGATGGTGAGCATCTTTAATGCTCCTTCAGACACTTTCCTAGAAAGAGAGAATGACACCTTTGGTGAAAATCTCACATCATAGAGTCGAAGGATTAGTGCAATGTGTTTCCACAGTCGAGCTTAGTCGTGAGCTCTATTATTGTTTATCTTCACAACCTGTGTGATAAAATCCTGTAATCTGACTTTGCTGATGCAGGTTACACATCTAGGTGTATTGAATCCATTTGACTTATTTATATGGTTTGTGTGAAAGTCATGCCGCTTGCTGCTTAACAGTCAAAGCAGTTTTCAGTGCATCACTGTGTAGCATTTTAAACGTTCTATTTTTATATGAGGACTTTACGCTTTATAAAAGGTAACACTCCAGAGTAGTGCAAGAGGGAAAGTGCTAGAATATTTATTAAGGAGACTAAAAGGATGACTCTGAATATTCATTATCTCATCACGACAATGTAGACACACCATTTTCGACTATTTACACCTGTACAAGCTGCTTCATTTGGGGTCACCTGTAGGTGGTTTGCCTAATCTTTAGTGGATATGGACTTGCATGTGCTGTAGGCATGAAAAACAATGCCACTGTGTTGCAATGAACGACGAGTCCTTCACTTCATGGTCATTGGATAGTCACATGTCTTGCAGGTATTCAAATCATTCTCAATGCTAGCGTTTTACAATAATGTCACCAGAGGAGGATGACGTGAAGTGAGTAATGGCAACTCCGGAACCAACAAGAACATTAAACTCATCGCAGTAGCTTCAGAAATGTTAAGAATCTCACCAGTCATTGACTTCTCAAAAAAGGATTCGTTCATAATATCCACCAAAACCTTCTGTTGTTGTTGACGTTCCCTTCCCATTTCCTGAAATGTTTAATTGGCGCAGTGTGTGTGTGTGTGTGTGTGTGTGTGTGAACCTAACGAACTTCATGTTTTATGGATCAAAGACATATTGAGGCGTGGATATGTGTGTGCATACGTGTTTGAGTGTTTGCCCAATTAGATCTTGCATTTGACAGGCCTATTTTCCCTTTCAAATACACCATCACAAACACTCACAGCAGTTTCTCACAGGCAACACACACACTTGGGATTGCAGCTAATCTGATATTAATCCAAGACTCCATGCTGCTTCTATTAAACGAAACCCAATTTATTTTTATATCCAGCCTTATGAGTACTTCTTCCACTCTTGTTTCCTTTACTCATAACCTGCAATAAAATAGAAATGATGCATCGTTTTACTTGTTTGATTCCAGCATAGCATAGAAGTGCCACATGACGCATCAACTCAGCTCAACCTAATGCTTTATTGTCTCTTCAAAATAGTCATTTTTACGGAGAACAGCCACTGGACACTTTGCTCCCAAGATTCTTTGCATTATTTTTATGGTTAAATTTGTTTACCTATCAATGTAGGTCAAGTTCAAGTATGAAACACTGCATTTAGTAATGGTAAACTGTAACTAAAAGGATAAAGCAGCTAAAAGTAATGCTGTGGCAAATGATCTCGGTGCTGTAGGTTATGGGGGTTTACCGCCATTTCACATAACAGCCAGAAATGTGTGTATTTGTAATTGTTTTCTTCTGTAGATTTAGTAAATCAAGCTAAGTAAATAAAGTGGTGGCACCTTGGTTATTACTGCTTAGCCTATTTGTTATTTATTAACTTAATGTTTGTTGTTATTTACATTAGTGTCAGTTGTTGTGCAAATTAACAGAAGTCAGTCAAAACATTATGTTCAAGCACATTCCAAATGTCCAAAATACAGGTCGACCGATAGTGGAAACGTAACATTCAAAATAAAAAATGTATTCATTTTATTACAAAAATAAACAGTACTGACTGGCCCATGATAAATATGTAAATATTAATATATATTAGCTATTAATAAATATTAGTCAATAAAAGATATACATGCAGCCGAACTATAAAGTAACCCTCCAAATAACAAATAAACAGAAACACACACACAAAAAACATCTCAATGACACAACAAAATCTGTCAGTGATATTTTTTATTTTGCCTCTAGAGGGTGCTGTCATACCGTATAATGACTACATCACTTAAATAATATCAGTGTAGATTTTTGCTGATCTGAAATCATGCAGATTAATCTGCAAAACCGATCATTCGGTCGACCTCTAGTCAAAAACTTTCAGCTGCTCTTCTCGTAAATCGATCGTTATTCACTGTCCTCTATGCAAGTCTTGTAACTATCCTTGACTTTTGCAATCAATTAAAACATGCATCCATGAAACAAGGACAATACAAGTATAACAACGACTGATAGATGATTTAGCACTAAACGTCTGTATAATAAAAATCTAAATATGACCAAATGGAAATAAAAATAGTATAAAGTTTAAAGGTAGTAAAGAAGATCTGTTTCAGAAGTCTTCATTTCTGCATACAGTCCTTCTGCATTTCTGAGATAGAAGACAGATGAACTCCACTGCCTTTCAAAACTGTTCTCCAAATTTATGCATATGCTTCATATCTCCTTGGTAGTGATATTGCAGACCGAGATCCAGTATTGAAAAGGCAAGTATGGACTCACAGCTTAATAGAACTTCAGTGCCTTCACCACTGACATTTAAATGTACAAGCAAGACCATATTTGACTGAAGTTGTAGAGAAAACATAAACACTGCATTGTGCATTTTTGTATTGTTGCTTAGCAGTGCGATAGCATTACTTTAAACCTGCATAATATTTATATACTCAGTGAAAAAAGTACTCTGTTTCTTTAATGTCCTAAGTCATTGTAACTGTGACCTTAATCGCCCAGTGCCTGTAAACATTTAGTGTCTTATAGACTGCATGTGCATTAATTGTTTATGGTTCACTGAACAAGCATGAAAGACATTGTTTAAACCCTTTCCAATGAAGAATTGTATGTAAAGCTTATTTGTATTTTAATTATCTACTGAAAAAGGGATTTCTTTTTTTGCTATGTGTGTGTGTATGTATATATGACAGGGTTATATGTTCCTTTTCATTCTCTTCTGCTTTCACCATCTATAGTAAATCCCTGCTGCGTCTCAGGTTCTTAAGACTTCATCTATATTCAGGACACGGTCCAGTCACGAAAAGAGTTCGCCAAACACTTCCACATGCTAAATATTTATTTTCTCCTATTATATCTCTGTCTATTCTTCTTATACACACATGGAGAATGATGGAGATTTTGCTGAGCAGGTGCATTTGCATCCACGGGCCATTTATTTTCATTTGTTCAGATGGGAATTGTGAGTAAATTGATGGATCCATTCGACGGATGGATTTCAGGCACCAGTGAGGCTGGTGTGTGTGTGTATGTGTGTGTGTGTGTGTGTGTGTGTGTGAGAGAGAAGAGAGAGAGAGAGAGAGAGAGAGAGAGAGAGATGCACTGCTGGCTTTATTTCCCATTAGGAACAGTCTTTTTGGTATCTCACTCCTTGAATGTGACTCGGCTCAGGCTTCAGGCTAAATAAGTTTTTGGGCACAATGTACACAATTCTGTCCTTACCTAAAATGTAAACAAATGTAGTTTACCCCAAATGTAGTCACTCATCCAAAACAGGCTTGGTGTCTGAAGATTTCTTCTTTCATTTTGCACTGGAGCTACAATCCTGATATAGCTAACAAAGGAAGCCTCCAGTTTAGCATTGTGCACAGACTCAAGTTATCAAGTTGTTCTATAATCTCTGTGTAGTTTTATGACCCTGTATCGACACACGGTTATCAATAAAAAAAAATGGATGGTTACAGAACTAAAACTGTGAATGAAATCAAATCTTCAAACTCTGGTTCAGGTGAAGTTCAAAAAATGTTTGTATACTTTATTTCTAAAACAAACCTATTCTTCTGTTTTATGGGGAGAAAGGGGAAAAATGACCAAGCCACATGATGTCACATGAGTTTCATTTTTGGTTGAACTGTTGCTTTTTAGAGACAAATATAATAGCTACGGTTACGCCCCAGGAACTATATGTGAATGGTGTGCTATTTTTTGGACCAGGTTAATCGGTGTACAGTTGCAATCAAAATGCTTCAACTCCCAGTGCAAATCAGGTTTATTGACAAAATGTTCAGACTTTCAGCTATTTGCAATGAACACATCAAACAAAAGCAATTGAAATAGTTGAAAAATAGCCTTGAAACATTTGGTTTCCCCAAATTCAACTTAAAATGCAACTAATAATGATTTCTACAGTTTCAAAATGATTCACCCCCTTCATGGCGAGCATCTTTAGTACTTCGGAGCACACGCTTTTGTTGTTATGACCTGCTGCAAACGAGATGCAGAGCTTCTGGCAGCATTCCTGAGAAATCTTCTCCCATTCCTCATGAGCAATGGCCTCCAGTTCAGTAATATTCTTGTGTTTGTCTGCTGCACCCGCCTGAGATTTTCTATGGGGTTCAAGTCAGGTGACTGTGATGGCCCTGTAGAATCTTCCAGGACTTCTTCTGCACCCAAGCCTTGCTGGAATCTGAGGTACGCTTGGGATCGTTGTCTTGTTGGAAGGTCCAATGACGCTCAAGCTTCAGCTTCCTCACAGACTGCATGAGGTTTTCTCCTAGGATTTCCTGATACTTCAATGAATCCATCTCGCCTTCCACGTGCTGCAGGTTTCCAGTGCCAGAGGATGCAAAGCAGCCCCAGAGCATCACCACCATGCTTGACTGTGGATAGAGTGTTCTTTCTTCATTCTTCTTCCTCCAGACATACCGCTGATAAATCATGCTGAAAAGTTCCTGTTTTGGTTCATCGCTCCGCAGAACAGAATCCCAAATCTTCTGTGGGTTATTTATATGATTTTGAGCAACTTTTCTTGTGCTTTTGGTTCAGTAGTGGTGAACGTCTTGGAGTTCTGGCATGGAAACCTTCTGCGTTTAGTACACACCTTACTGTGCTCACTCAAATCTCAGTGCCTGTTACACCAGGCCTTTCTGCAGGTCTTCTGCAGTCACTCGAGGGTTTTTCACAACCTGCCTTCTCACAAATCTGCTTGCAGCCGTTGATAGCTTCCTTTTTCTGCCCCGTCCGGGTATTTCATGCATTGTCTACCACTCGCCAGTTCAGGTATTTCATATGTTCCAGCTCAAGCACACTTGGTCTTTGATTAGTTTAGTATCAGGTGTGCTTGAGACAATACTTCTTTTGCATATTTGTGCTGTTGTGAGGGATTCTATTCAGAGGGGTGAATAATTTTGAAACCGGAGAAATCATTTTAAGTTGCATTTTCATTTGAATTTGGGGGAAACCACTTGAAGCATTCGCTGTGTTGAACCATTTCAATCGCTTTTGTTTGATTTGTTCATCGCAAACAGTTGAAAGTCTATACATTTTGACAAAACTGAATTGCACTGGGGGGGGGGGTGAATACTTTTGATTGCAACTGTATAATCGATGCATACTTTGGTCCTTTACCAAGTGCTACTGTGTGCTACAGTGTCATATTGATTATCTGTATGATCGCTCATGGACTTTACAAAGAAGCAATTTACAGTTATTTCACTTACTGTTTTGTTAAGATAAGAGGAGTAGACCTTGGAGAAGGGGCCACCATGGAGCACATCAATAATGCTTGTATCGCCCACACACACACACACACACACACACACACACACACACACACACACACACACACACACACACACACTCTACTTTTCACCTGTAGCAAAGAGAAACCATCCATTACATCAATAACATCAATACTTTAATGCATTCAACAAGTCAGTGTGTGTATTTTACAAACATATTTTATCATCACTGTGTTTAATTATATTATTTCATATTTTAAGTCATAAGTTTAAAAAAATATATATTTTTTTTTCTGAAAAGTATCCTTTACCATGTCTGCTAACGATGTTGCTAACACTACTAAGTACTAAGTTTCAAACTAAGAAGTGGAATTTTATGTGGGCGAACACAGACAAGGGGAGCGATACAAAGAGTGGAACGTCCCAGTGCAGTTGTACTGAGCACTGTTGGAACACCGCTTGACCAATCAAATGAACTGATCAGAACTAACCGTTGTATAAAGCAATTTATTCACCATAAACTTCCACCAACAAAAGTGAAACCAGTTAGGAACCTTAAGTCAGGGGTTGTCAAATATTTGCAATCGGATACCCTTTTCACTGTAAAATAAAATCTGTTAACAGACCACCTGAGACAGATTTATTTATGAAAAAACCGGCTACTCAAACATCAGTATATTAAAATTTGCACTATAATATTCTGGCTATTTATTGCAGTACACATTCGGTCCAAGCTGCCATGTACAGGCTGTAAGTAAAGGAGGGCAGGATTTAACCCGTTCAATTTAAGTGACCAGTCAAACAAAAACCCAATAAATATAATAACATTGGTAATCAAAGGTTGTAATTTTCACCACTGTAGTAAAATTTTACAAATAAAAAATTACAAACACCCTGACTATGCTTCACGGACCCCTGGGGATCCCCACTTTGAGAGCCACTGGTGCCATGTCAGAGCTTCATGTCAAGTGTTAGATAAGAAATACACACACACACACATACACTCGACACACTTATTTTAAAGCAGAACTTAAAAGAACAGTTCACATAGAAAAAGGTTTTTATCTTTCACACAGGAAGGAATAGGAATCCTTTAATTGTTGTTGTTGTTACTGCTTTTCTGTGGTGTGTGAATCTGGATCTGTTGACAGGTTTTGAAATGGTGTCCTGTGGAGAGGAGCTGAAGGGAGAGGTGTAGTGAATAAGAACGGGCTGAAAATGTACTTTAAAGAGTTATATTTGTCACATTCCGAAGAGTTTTACCAAAAGTCATCAGGATTCAGCTTTGCTGTCTCCTGATTATAAGGTTGACCCTTATACCTATTTACCATATGCTATAGTTATGAATCTGGGAACATGATGAGAGTAGTGAACCTGATTAGCTAGGCTGGAGAGACAGCCCTGTGATACTTAAATGAAAAAACACTTATATGGCAACACTGATACAAGATTAACTAACCATCTGCAACACAAGCTAGAAGGAATTTCTCCCACAAGATTATTTCAATTATTTTAGATTAATTAAAACCAACAGGCAAGAAAACATCAGTCAGAAATGGCTTACAAAGTATCTAGATCAAACGTCTGTTACATTTGCGGAACAAATACAATCAGCAGGAATAACAAAGTAAAAACACAAAGGAGTAACGTGATTTCATATGCAGGCAAAAACTGATGGAGTGGGTTGTGTTGGTTGTGTGTGGTGTGTGTGTGTGTGTGTAGTGTGTGTGTGTGTGTGTGTGTGTGTGTGTGTGTGTGTGTGTGTGTGTGTGTGTGTGGGGAGGTAATCAGTCTGGGAGTTTGGAGAGTTCATTACATTAGGATGATTTATAACCATAGAAGGAACTTGTAAAGTTCCATGCTCTTTATTGTTCAGAATAGATGGGAATAAACCACTCCTAATTCATCACTAAATATATTGGCTAATATGCTAAGGTGGAATATACTTAAGTAATTGTACTTTGTTACTATACTTGAATATTATTTTGTGGCATTTATACTTAAGTTGAATGTTTCTGAAATTTAAGAAGTACTTTTGCTTTGTTACAATTATATGGGGGGGGGAGTTACATTACACTACCTATATGTTTATTTAGACCTTCAAGGTACTCGTTACAAATCTCAAAGGTCTCCTCTCGTTTCAGACAATGACTGTATGCTATATATCAATTAAATGGGCTCAGTTTAGTGTCCAATCATTTCAGTTTATCGTCTAATCAAATTCATCAATGTCGAAAAAAGATCAAGAATCATGTCAATCAATTCACCATATGCGGTGACCTCATGCTACACAATCTAGTTAATGTTATAGCTATCTATGTGCAGTTGGATGTATAAGCCATGAGTAATCTCCTTTGCCTGTTTATGATAAAGAGTATGGTAGTTTACCTCATAAAAGCCTGTGATAAAATCCAGGGTGATGTATTACCAGGGTTGTGAGGTATCAGGAGTGGTTTAGGGCTGTAGTTTGCCACCACGGTGGTGGAATGGCAGCTGCGGTGGTGTCATATCACACACCATGTTAATGTTTCTGCGTGAGTGGACACTATGACAAGTACAATGTACAACGTTTTGTATACAAGTGTAATAATAAAAACAGTTGCTATATTAATTTGTATTTATAGCGTACCATATAGCGGGAGATTTTATATTTATTCACAAATTATGTAATCATAATCAAACCTTATATGGTGTTGTCTGCTAATTTGCAGCGGGTTTGTTTAAGTGCCGCAAAAGCCAGTCAGGCGACTTCTGCTATTTCACCTCGGGGTTCTGCGGCAGTGATGGATCTTGTTGGGAAACCAAATGTTACATCTGCGAACTTTTGGATTCGTGCCTAACAGACGAGCTGTAGCAATAAATTTATGCGAAGCCACATGTCGGCTTTGTGGGAACAAAATAAGTGTTAAATGGGTAAACATTAGCCTACAAATCTCAGGAGCCATCTCCAGGCATGACACCCGACCACGTTTTTTATTTAATTTAATATTTAGATTTTTAACATATTATTTAGGTTACCGTCCTACTGGTATTTTTCAACGTTTGATAGGCTTGTGGTATATTACACTTGTAAAAGAAATAAAGTATTAATCAGAGAAATGTGCTTGTTTCACTTCTTCTTCTCTCCTACACTGGTCAATCACAATACCGTATACCACAGCACCCTCAGGTTGTTTCTCCTTGCACCAACATGACACAATAAGGCTGTATTGAGTTGTTTCAGTGACGGAAATGCTAAAATAAAGCCTCATATAATTTTTTTATATTTAAGTTTTTATTTCATTAAGCCTATACCTTGCATGGTTTGAGGCAGTCTGAGACATTCTGGTGGTGCGGGGTGATCTTGTTGAGGTGGAAGGATGTTCTCAAGAATTTCCCTTCAGACTAGGCCTGGAATGCATGACTGAGAAATTATTGTCAAGTGAGTGGGAATTTTCAGATATTCATGACAAGGCACCAGCTTTTCCATTCTTAGAACCAGACTTATATGTTAAGGTGAAGTTAAATCTTTTGGAAAAGATGGCCCACCTGACCTGATGAGTATTCAGTTGTGTTGCAGCTTTAACATATTCAAATTCTTATAATCTATGAGGCCCAGAAACGGGAACTAGAGCTCCCTCTAACCATTGATGCCATTCTACTAGAGGGCCTTGATGGCTAATAGTTCCCAGTTCCCCATGTCATAGTTTACATGGGTATACCTAGTAATACCATACAAGATATTGATAGTGACCTGTGTTCGTAATGAAGGCAGTTTTCCATTCATCAATCCCTCTGGTGCATATGAGGTTATACTGTAAGCATCTTGAAAGTATATGGTCAAAGCAGCCAGTGGAAGGAGGTAGCGGTCCTTGACTGCATTCAAACCTCGATCGACTATGCAGGGCCAATGTCTGCCATATTTTCCCACAAAGAAGAAGCTAGCTGTATCTAGTGAGGTTGAGGGAAAATTTAGTTCTATGTTAGTTCATCAGCGATGTAGTCTTCCATAGCTTTGGTTTCTGGAAGTGACAGTGGGTAAAAAGTGTGCCCCCTGGGGGGCATAGTACCTGCCAGGATGTCTATGGTGCAATCCCAAGGGCAGTGTGGTGGCAATTTCTCTGAGGACTTTGGTAAGGTCTGAGTAGGGTTCGAAAAGCCCCACTCCACTATGACTTTCAGTATAGATAGAGAGACATAACAGAGAAGAGGAGTTATTATAACATGATTTACCACCAAGTGATTCACTCACCTTGTTTCCAGGATATCTGCAGATCATGAGTAGATAACTATGGTGAATATAAAACATTGGGGTTGCTTGGAGAATCTGTTACCATAAATGACTGCTTTTCAACATGTGATATGTCAGTGCGCATGTTAAGGGGTGCACAGTGCATTTCAAAACCTTTTTCACCTCCTGAAGGGATACCATCTAGGTGCATGTGAGAGGGACAAGAGGGATATTAAGTAATTGAGCCACAGTTTCATCCATGAAATTATCAACTGCCCCCGAGTCAACTAGAGCAGGGAAACACGTGGAACTCAGAACACCATGAAGGCTTTATGGGCAGAGTAATACATTTAGTTTTGATCAAAGGGAGGCTCACCTGGTTACATCTATTGATGAAAGGTCTCAGAGTGCAAGTTGCTGAAGGATGCCCTTCCTTCCTAAAGACTGAATCTCTTATGATGCTTCTTTCCTCAGTGGAAAGTGTTACTTGCATGACTCCCATGGGTTCTGAATGTGGTATGACGGTTGGTTTTCTGGGACTCTATCTGTAATTTTGACAAGGTTTACGGGATCTGAGAAAATTGCAAGAGATAGAGCAATTTCAGTATGCAAACGCAGAATAGAGTGCGTTGTTGAGGTCTTATCTGAGAAAGGTTGTTAATGACAGCTCATTTCATATGCTTTCTGCAGACAGAGGACAAAAGCTTAGTGCATTATCTGCAATTGATTGTTTATCTTGGTTTAGTGAAAGTGGTCAAACACTTCTTGGAATTCAAAGTTGGCGAATGTTTGGTTGAGTGTTAATGTCAAAGCCTTTTGTAAAAAAAACAAAAAAAACAAAGGGGGCTCTCAGACATGTTAGATGGATCCAATCACTTGAGGTTTATTAAAGCAAATTGAATGGTTATAAACATTCATGGTTAAACTCAGATAAAGTTCCAAGTATTTCCAGCCTAAAACATAATCAAAATTTTATTTATCACAATACAAGGCATGGCCAGAATACCAGAAATCAGAAATATCACAGCCAAAGGGCTAGGCAAAGACACGACAAGGCAAGAAAGATCATACACGTAACAACTGTCCAGAACAAACGGCTCAGAACAAGGTGCAAGGCCTTGCATCAAGTTCAAGGTCCCATGCATGTTTTATTGTGACCTGACAGGAAATGAATATGACAACCGAAAAAATGTTTAAGATTCGAGGGAGGACACCCTTCCTTGGCCCTGCAGAGAAATGTCTGGGCTGGATGTTACATTATGTAGCATATGTAGTATGTATTCCTGCATATAACAGGATTACAGAGATTATGATGCATTTAGTTATGGAATAAAAATGACTTTTTACATGAAAACATGACATTCCTTAATTTGATCAATTTAAAACCTTTATATTTAATACTTGAGTACCTTTTGATCTTTTTTTACTTTCACGTGAGTACATGTTTGGTTGCATACCTACACTTTTAATTATAAGTATAATTTCTCAGTCTCGAGTATATCATTTCTCAGTCTTTTTCCACCCCAGTCAATATGAAGTTATATGTATTTAAGTTAGGTTTCATTTTGGTGTGACTGGGTGCGTCATATTCATTTACTGCTAGCTGTGTCTTTCCTGAGGAAAATGCTGTATTTTAATGTGTAATAAAAACAAAATCCAAGCTCTCACGATAGCTTAACACTTTGGGAATGTTAATGTTCATGACTGTTCAAACAAATGTTCGAAAGAAAGAAAAAAGTCATAAAGATAGACAGACAAAGCCAACAGTGCTTTCTTTGGTTTATTACATTTTTTACTTTTTTATTTTATTTATTTATTGCGCAAAATCTGTAAATAAACTATTTAATACAGTATTTAAGAATATTTTGTAGTCAACTGAGTAAAATAATAGCTGTGACCTGATGTGTATAATTCATTCATACTGCACACTTATACCTGAATAAATCCTAATTACAATTGTGTATGACACCACATTTCAGTCTCAGCCTGTCCTACACTTAGTCCTCATTCTGCTGGTTGTGAGACTGAAGAGGGGAATTGAGTCAGGTGTGAGATTAGGGCTGTTACAAACCAATTTGTTTGTTTGTTTTAAGTAATTTGTCTGAAGTTTAGAAAAGCCAATGGAGTCAGACATCTTCCAAAATAGTATGAGTATATGAAGCAAAATTACCTCACTTTAAATCACTTTATCGGTTAACATTTAACCATTTTTTTGTTTTTGTGTGAGGAAAAAAAAAATCATTGACATGAGTGTAGTGTTATTTAATTATATCTAAGTACCTGTTCTTCTTCTTCTTTTTCTTTTCTTTTTTTCCAAGTAAAACATACAACAGATTTTTTTTCCATTGGCATCATCTCCTCTTTTTTTTCTAGCATAAAAAGCATCGTTTTTTTTTTTCAGCTTGTGAAGTGACCTTGACTGTGACAATGGCGCTAAAATAAAAAATAACATTTATTCCAAGACTAACTTTTGCTGTCATATGAGCACAACTACTGTCCTATTTTTTGGGATGAACATGGTGTTGCATGTAGATATCAACGGAGTGCCTACAGCTGAAAAAGCAACAGGACCTGGCTAATTGTAAATCCATAGTATTGACTGTGTTTTTGTGTTTGTGCAGGAGGAGTGTGTTTTGTGCAGCATGAATCCAGCAGCAGAGTCTCAGAAATGCAGCAGACTGATCCAAAGGGACACCTAATTATTACCATCTATTTCCCTGTGAGTGGCACACCTGATTCTCTGCAGTATTACACACACACGGATCTAATCAGCACACACATACACATATAGTGCTTTCCCATTGACACGGTGCTGGAGCAGGTGTCTAATCTTGACCCGTTCCATGCTTTTTCACTGGTTCCCAGCCAGCAAATTCGGTTTTCAAACCTGCTGGACTGGAACCAAAGAAGTAGTGACGTCAGGACCTGAGGTTATTTCATCGCCATGACAACAACTCAAGTTGTCTACATGACAGCAAAATAGATTGAAGGACATGAGAATGGTTATAAAAATTATATGGGAGAAAATGAGATAAATTACCATTATAACCATGAATCAATGGTCCAAGAAAAAATATATATATTTCACTTGGAAGTCTAAAAAAAAATCCCTTTGAGCAGATATTTTTTCAAATTAAATACCTAAAACATCCTATGTCTGTTGTCTTTCCATCCATCCATCCATCTTCTATACCACTTATCCTTTTCAGGGTCAGGGGGAACCTGGAGCCTATCCCAGGGAACATCGAGCACAAGGTGGGGTACACCCTGGCCTGGACAGGGTGCCGGTCCATCGCAGGGCACATATGTCTGTTGTCTTTCGCTTAACAGTTCGACATGCATAGACAGTAGTTACAAGCTGGCACAACAGGGATGTGGGGATCCATGTACAGAAGGTTTATTAAGAGGAGAAATTAGTATTACAGTGAATCAAGCAAAATCCAAATCAGCACAACGCAAGAGCCAAAATCTGAAATCGGCTAAAGTTGCACCTAAAACACGGCGTAATCCTAAGAGTAAAACGCGAAATATAACAAAATCCAAAGGCAATGACGCACCTCAGAACTTTTGGATCTGAATGATGAAACGTCATAATGCCAGGAACACCTTTAAGTTATATAGAAAATACACGATCCATCATGATCATTGTTGTTGTTGGGTTGTTGTTGTTTTTTTTTATTGCATCATGCTGTAGAAATTGTCTGGGTGTCAAACCAGTGGAAATGTAAACCGGGTATTTAAAAATAAATAAATAAATAAAATGGTTAAGTTGCTCTCCAGCCCCATCACTTGTTTCATGACAGGAAACAAGGTAATAAAGGGCTGAAATTGTTCTGTATTTAACAATCCAACATTAACAATACTGTAGGTAGTTGAAGGCAACAGAAACCCATCAGGAAGCTATCTGTTATATGGTCTACCAAAAGATGTTAACAGCTATGAGGCATTAAAAACAGTTATAGCCCTTTGTATTTAATGCAGAAAATTGGAGATTGTAAGAGGTAAGTGTCTGGACCTTGGACTGTGAATCAATGTTTTAGTGAGCAGTGTATTATAATTATTGTCATGGACAGCTCAGCAGAGACTGTTAACATGCATGGAGTCCATTTCAGCTACAGTCCAAATGTCTGCTTCCTCAGTTGCAAAATGGTCATTAGACACTAGGACTGTGATTTCTCATGTGTTTGTGCCTCAGTTCACCGTGCTGAAGCTTCTATGAATGCTTATGTTATGTCCCTACAAATTGATACTGGGCTGTATACAACTATGTCTCTGTCCATGGAATTGATCCATTTACAAATATCTCTGACTCCATGGTGCTTATCTGTATTCAAATACATGTCTTTCAGAGGTTGGCTTTGCTTTGAATCTGTTCACGAGTGAAAGCTGGTTTCGAATCTGAGTGTAGTCCAGGAAACCAATTTTTGGTACATGTAAGAAGTGAATGCTTCTTATTCTGGCGATTCACTTTAAGCAAACTTGAGTGTGACCACACCATGCAGGAAAGCAATCCACTCCCAGGAACTTGTTACTTGTTATTTGAACTTGTGTTTCACAAGGTCAGGAATGTTGTGGTCTGCAGAGAAGATGAAGGGAGTTCATTTCATGTCTGAAGAAGTCATACAGTTCTTTTTCCCCCATCTTTCGGCTTCCCTAGTTTCAGGGTCGCCACAGCGGATCATGCGTCCGCATATTGATTCTGGCACAAGTTTTCTGCCAGATGCCCTTCCTGACGCAACCCTCCTCATTTCCCAGACTTGGGCACTGGCACTGAGAGTTCACTGGCTCGTGCCACGAGTTGGACTACAAACCCAGGCTGCGGCGAGGAGAGCACTGCATGCTAGCCACTCATCCACCAGGGAACCGAGAAATTATACACAGTTGCAGAAATCAGACTTTTATGACTTGGAAATATACACAGCCATCAGCCATAACATTAAAACCACTGACAGGACATGTGAATAACATTGATTATATTGTTACAATGGCACCTGTCAAGGCGTGAGATATATTAGGCAACAAGTGACGTTCTGAAAGCAAAGCAGTTAGCTCTAATAGTTAATGTGTTGGAAGCAGGTGAAATGGGCAAGCGCAAGGATCTGAGTGACTTTGACAAGGGCCAATTGTGATGGCTAGATGACTTGGTCAGAACATCTTCTTGTGTCTTGTGGGATGTCCTGTGGGATGTTCCTAGCATGCAGTAGTTAATACCTACCAAAAGTGGTCCAAGGAAGGGCAACCGTTGAACCAGTGACAGGGTCATATGCACTCAAGGCTCATTGATGCGCGTTGTCTGGTACAGATCAGTGCTGACTAGATAGTGACTAGATAGAAAGGTGTCAGAACACACAGAGTTTCACAGCTTTCTGTATATGGGGCTACGTAGACGCAGGCCAGTCAGAGTGCCCATGCTGACCCCTGTCTACCACCAGAAGCATCTACAATGGGCACGCGAGCATCAGAAATGGACAGTGGATCAATGGAAGAAGGTGGCCTGGTCTGATGAATCAAGTTTTCTTTTACAATATGGATGGCTGGGTGTAATGGCTGATCGACGTCTTGGTTCCAGATACAACAGCACACCTTCAGAGGTGTTGTGGAGTTCATGCTTCAGTGGGTCAGAGCTGTTTGGGTGGCACAAGGGGGACCTACACAATATTAGTCAGGTGGTTTTAATGTTATGGCTGATCAGCATATAGTTAACTTTGTAAATCTGTAAATTGATGTATAGCACCTTTTAAATGTGCTTCTCTTGTAACATTTTGGAATCATTTATTATTTCCTGAACATTTATAGGTTTATATATTTCGAGGATTGATAGGCTTTGACCCTCATCCAAACTCTGAACAAAAGTCTGAACAAAACTCTAAAATGGTACAGTTTAGAACACTCAGGTTTTAGTCATTTTCTTTGGTGGCCTATCCAGTAGTTTTTAAACTTAGGATGAAACTTCGAAGTGATGGTGATCACAACATAATCAAGGTACAGATATGAATTACAATTTTAATTAGAAGGATGTACTTACAACTACCATGAAAAATATATTATATGCACTTGCTTCTGACAGGAAATAAACTCCATAAAATGCCTTATTGGTATATGGAGTGACAAAGTATAATTTGTGTGAAGACAAATCTGTGTTGATGACCCGCTTCCTCAAACTAGGCCAGAATTGATCCTGGGTAAGGGTTTGAGCAAAATTTAAAGACACTGTCTGAAGGAGTATTGAACTGTCCTGTGTTGTAAGTACACGTCTGCACGTGCACTTTATGTAGAATGTTTGTAGATCCTATTTAGTTCTGCGTCGTCTCATGTAGTTAGTGTGTTGTTTTATGTAGCACCATGGTGCTAGAGGAACGTTGTTTCATTTCACTGTGTACTGTACCAACTGTATACAGTGCATCCGGAAAGTATTCACAGCACTTCACTTTTCCCACATTTTGTTACGTTACAGCCTTATTCCAAAATGGATTCAATTAATTATTTTCCTCAGAATTCTACAAACAATACCCCATAATGACAATGTGAAAGAAGTTTGTTTGAAATCTTACATTTTTAAAAAATGTATTACATTTATGAACAAGAAAAAAGAAAAAAGCACATGTACATAAGTATTCACACATTTTGCTCAATACTTTGTTGAAGCACCTTTGGCACCAATCACAGCCTCAAGTCTTTTTGAGTATGATGCTACAAGCTTGGCACACCTATTTTGGGGCAGTTTCTCCCATTCTTCTTTGGAGGACTTCTCCAGCTCCATCAGGTTGGATGGGGAGCGTCGGTGCACAGCCATTTTCAGATCTCAGACTTGAACATTTTCAGAGATGTTCAAGTCTGAGCTCTGGCTTTACTATTAACATTACTGCTCCATTTTAGGGAAGGGTTTATGGTGGGTTTTCCCCCTTAAAATTTTATCTATGCAGGAAAAAAAAGTCTGTCCACAAATGCATCTCTTTCTTCAGTATGGATTTGTTTTTCTATGGTTTAAGTCCTCTCCTATGGTGCTATCACGGTGTGTTTCATTTTTGGCTTTGGTTAAGATTTCTTAAATTCATGGTCCTGATCAATAAATCTGAGACCTACTGAAGCGTTTTATTTCAGTCCATAGGAAACGTTATACGAACTGAAGTGTGTACACTACAACTTCAGTAGTTTGCAAGCATGTAAGTCATGTAAGGTTTTTATTAAGGTTTTTTGCAGTAAAGGTACTGCAGAATGTAATACTGTGTGGTTGCGACTTTGGTTTAAGTAATTGGTATTTCAGGCTGTCTATCAGTTTCTGTTAACATTAAGATGGACTAGCCCTCCTGCCCTTAATTAACGAATCCAATGAATAACATCTCAATCAAACATTATCCTCGATCTGCACGATCTGTGCAGCTTCCAGGCCCTGTGTTCTTCTCCTGAGACTTCTCAAACCCAGTAGGGCATTTGGCAGCATCCTTCAGACAGCTGGAAGTATTAGAAGTTAAAACTCTTGCTGAGTGAAACCTAAAGACTTTGTTGTATACAGATGAAAATGTGTCCTACCACTTTAGATTTGCCACAGGTTTGTAAGGTTTTTAAGATAAATGGACCTCAAAATATCAAGCACTTGACTGCATTTTAGTGGATACGTTGTTGGGCTACTGGGCTACTGATTGGAGGGTCATGAGTTCAAATTCAATTAAGCTGCCACTATTGGACCTAAGTATTTTTAATTTTTTAATGTAGAACTTTATGGTGTGGCTCACTAATCTTTACTGCATGTCATGACCATCCATGATCGCGGTTATTGTAGGAAGAAAAATACTAAAAAGAAAAAAGACCTATTGATGATCATCTGAATCAGTTTGAGAATTTTATCTGCGTCTCAGTGTTGAGTCAGTAAGGTTTTTTGATCAACCCATTCTTCCATCCATCCATCTTCTACCGCTTACTCCTTTTCAGGGTCGCGGTCAACCCATTCTTTTCTTACTTAATTTGTGGCAGAATATCACTGTGAATGACCTTAGTATGTGCCATAGTACACACTGAGTTAGCAATTTATTCAAAAATTGAGTCAAAAAGGAGTACTGTTTTTATATTTCCACAACTGAAAATGATGACTCAGACATGAGTGTGTTCAAAGAGAAAATCAATCCTCCCCACTTCTGTGGTTGTGTATCGTGTACCTTTAGATATAATTGGATGGTGTTTTTCAAATGGTAATACAGAATGATTGATTATAAGAGCCATTTGGTCGGGTGTCCATCTGTCAACCTTAGAAATACTGCAGGGAGTTTGGCTTCATCCTTCAAAGAGCAAGACCATGGCTGCTAAAAGTAAAATTCCTGCTGAGAGAAGCTGTAAGACTTCATGTGTAGTGCAGGAAGCTCTCCTGGCCTTTGCTCTTGTGCAAGAACATTTTCCAGGAAGGCATAATACAACTGCAAAGGAGAAAAATCTCCAGGGGTGGCCTTTTATTTTAATTTAATATTTCAGCATCGGCTCACTCACAGAGTGTTTTTTCTGTGTTTGTATCATCTGGAAAATACCGGAATTGCTGTATCACTGTTTCTATAAATGTATAAATGGGTCTTATCTTATTATTTGAAAATGTTCAATAGCCTTACTACCAAGATCAGATCATAACAAATGCTGCTCATATTGAGCTGCTCATATTCCCATTAGATGGAAGAGAGATTTCTCTCCCTAGGATTTTGGATCTTTAAGTAGTGGTGGACTGTATTTAGATGTAGAAAATAAGTTAATTTTGTGGCTGTTATTTTTTTTTTAGAAGGTATGACAACCTTTTAGTATAATGCTAGCCAACTGGTTATTTATAATGTCTTAATCTTACAGAATATTAATATCTTAGAATATTTGCTGAAATTAACTAGCTTGTTCGGTTTGGTTAACAAACTCCACTGACAGCCCCTTGTTGCAAAGCCTTTTAATTAGCTTTATTAACAATTTTCCAAATGTATTTAATCATCAAAATATGCTTACCAAAAACAGTCAAAATTTAAATAAAAAATTTTTTAAAAACCTAAAACAAATGTTTTGGATCATGAGCAGATCCTTTCCTTCCATCACTTTGGGTAGAGGTTCATCTTGGTTCCGGAACTTTTGTGACTCATTTCTGTATTTCTTTCTAATTCCAATTTGGTTTTCCGATTCTTACTGCTGATGTAGGAATGTAAAAAAAATTCTTACAAATCAATACTTTTAAAAATGTATCACGTGCGGTAATGATGCTTCTTACATCTGTTTCGGAGCACCAGATCAGAATATTTTACTCAACAGTTCAGGCATTAAAGTGGCACCGAAATGAAGCACCAAAATCTGCATTGTCATTCAGTCCAGTACAATACCGGTCATATAGGTGCAGGTGGTACGGCCTCTATATTTCTGCTCTCGAAGTCTTCTTCGAACGGTGATTTGTGATACCTTCACACCTGCCATGTGGAGGTTGTTTTGCGAAAGGACATTTTGTGGTGCTACAGTCTATAAAGGGTTACAAAATAACCTGATGTTAATTAACCACAGGCCAGTTGTAAGGTCCTTTCACCTTAAAACAGATTTATTTTCTTTTTTTTTTTACTTTTTCCCCATTAATCCCACTTCCCAGTTTTTGAGAACATTTTTGAAAACAAATAAACGGCATTTTAAACCACTGTCCAATTATAATGACAATTAAAATGATTTTTAATGAGGTTTTTAGATATACATATATATATATATATAATATCAGCTAAGTCAAACACACATTTTATTTCACATTAACAAACATTCTCCATTTACCTTGAGAGAAAACAAGAATTCCACATCAGTGCACCTATCGAGCACCAGCCAAAACATTACTAATGTGGGATGGAAAAGGGAACGGGACTCTCAGATAGGGTCAGTTAATATCAGAGGGTTCAGAACACTTGCATGACTATCAGACATTCCAGATTTATATGTTGGTTGGTTCATTTGCCATTTTTATTATGAAAAAGAAGAAACTGGCATGTTTTTGTGTGATCCAGCGATGGCAGAGCAGATACAGTCGGCACACCCCACAGTTTGAATGCCTCTGCCTTAAACCTTCTTGCCGAAGTAGCGCAATATAACTGTAAGTCTCAATTATATATATATATAATATATATATATATATATATATATATATATATATATATATATATATATATATATATATATATATATATATATATATATATATATATATATATATATATATATATATATATATATATATGATATAATAATATCTCATTTAGAAATGCATAACACAGAAGCATGTTATCTTGCACGGTTATCTCAAGCGAACCTGGTCTGTATACTGCTTTGCAGTTATTATTACTGGGAAATAGTCAAAATAGCTTTTGCACAGCAGGCACAGGTAGTTCCAACAGTAATATTTTAGACATATCTTTTTCAACCACAATCTTTTCCTTCCTTTTCCGTTGAGAATGTAGTCCAGATTTAAAAGTGTGAACATGACACTGATAAATGAGAAATGTGTGATCACGTTGAGCTAACAGATGGATTTCTTACCAGCATGTGAATCTGAGCTGTATTTTCTGTAACTGATGTTGATGATGCATAAGGATCTGCTACAGATCAGAGTTAATGGCAGGAAATGTTCCATTTAAACACGCTTCACCAAAGATGCATGTGATTAGTCTGTCATTAGGCTCAAATCAAATTAACATAATGCACCCTTTGCTTAACCAAATATGAATAACCAGTGGAAGAAGTATTTTCTGACTTTATTCTGGAAATGGCTTTACTAGCTCTTGAAATATACATATATAAAATATATTTATATATATATATATATTTATATATATATTTTTTTATACTTTTTTTTATATATGTTTTTTTTTTAAATATTGAGTTTCTCATTTGATCTCAAAGCCTCTTAATTGTTTGTATGCAAAGGATTGTTTATATATATATATATATATATATATATATATATATATATATATATATATATATATATATATATATATATATAATTATTATTATTATTTACACATCTTGATGAGAAAAGTATGAGGCTATTTAACCAAAAAATCTAAATCCATATTTTCAACATGATCTGACATTTATATTCACAATCAACCTTTTATCAACAATCCTTTATTTGCCGAGCTTTCAAGAAAGAACAGGCTTTGAATAATCTCACATTTTGCCACCTGGATGCACTTGGTGTCTCAAAATCAATTCCGAGCCTCTTAATCCCTGTAATCAAATTCATTAGAAAACAATAAATCCCCTTTGCTGAGCATTCATCATGCCGAAACCTTTCATTTAATCGCATGTCGTATGTCTGAAGGTCTTTTGGGTTACTGTGTAATTTCATTGTTCCAGATATTGTACCAATTTCAGGTGTGTCAGGTGGCAATTATTGTCACATAATCAATAATATAATTTGAGGGCAGGGAACAATATCCTTCATTGTTATGAGATTCTGAGTGCAGTGAAAACCAACTGAGGGACGTTTTATTTCACTCACTCACTGTTAATAGATAAATATTTATATATATATATATATATATATATATATATATATATATATAATATACTGAGGTGATCTTGAGACACTAGTTAATCAACTCATGATCACATATCTGACACTGACTGCACTTGGTGCAGACTCTATGCTCATGGATCTTTTCTCTCCTCTATTCTATAGTACAACAACACAGTAGAGACATTTACAACCTATTAGATGCACATAGCACACATACATAATCAAGAAATGGGCTTATATGTCATGAATCTACACAAAATAGCTTATAATTCTGAAGTATTGTGAAAAGTCTGTATAATTTGCATTTATGGCAATTATTTACAAATAAAACGCATTAAAGTTGCCAACAGAAGTCACATAATTAGTTGGATGCAGTTCACCTGTGTGCAGTTAAAATGTCACATGATCTCAATATAAATGGGTAGTAGACTCCAGAGTTTAACAGGGAGCATACCTAAACAGCATTGCATCAGGAAGGCCAAGGACAGGACAAAGTTATTGAAAGTATCAGTTAAATTATTAAAGATCTTTAAATCCATAACGGTCACAATCAAAAATGTAACTCCAAAACACTGTGTTATAATTGATCGAAAGCATTGAAAGTCCAGTAACAAATAAAAGATCTGATGCATGGTGCTCTAAAATTATAAATCTCCTCAATAGATCTTGAGTTCTTGAAGCAAGCGAGTGTTTTCAAAAACATTGTCACTTAACCAGGAGTTCAGGAGCTAGGGAAATTTTTGGGAAAGAAGCTGGAGATATTGTAGATAGAATTTAGGAGAGATTTAAATGATACAATTTCTTGCAAAGATAAACAATGGACTATCTCAGTTTAAAATTCTGTGTTCCTGAATAAAACTGTTTTTACCAATAAAGTTAGACTGTTGTGGGTTTTTTGTTTGTTTGTTTGTTTTTTTAATCCTTACTCTATTAATAACTTTTGCCATTTACTTTCACATGAATTCTTGTTTTGAGTGCATTTTAAGATTACCTAGATCACTAAACTCCATCGAGGGAAGACACAGCCTCTTGCATATCAAAAGCCCGTACATTTCATCAGCTGTATGAAGGGTCACTGATTCATACATAGAAGAGTAATTCTCAAGTGTGCTAGACGAAAGATCTTCTTCTGCTTCACAGTGATTTTAGAGACGTGTGCGTCAATTTCTTCTGTTTACCTTCCTTAAGACAGGGAATTACAGTGCTGCATAAATGCTTCTCTTCTATCCCTTCTTTTTTTCTGTTTGATAGTTCCTGTCAGCTCAGTGATCTTCGAATTTAGTGCAATAAATAGGTTGAACATGGGCTGACAGTACTGGAGCACTGAGTGAAGAATATTTTATTCGGTTAAAACACTAAGGTAATATGACATTTCTCTCTTCTCGTTTGTCAAGGTTAGCGATCCGTCCTACAGTGCAGGTGGGAGGTAATTGGGATTTAATTGACAGTCCTTGAAGACAAGCCAGAACCTATGGCACAGCAGCAGTACAATACAGGTAAACATCTAGAGCACTTTGTTTTCTTTTAATATTGCATTTCTCTAAAACAGCAGTGCAGGCTTTGGTTTAGATTGTTTTCCCTGATAGGACACCAATTAGCTTATTAGCAGTATATTCGCAGGCCAATTTATCAAGCCAAACACTTGTGCTTTCATCTCAGAATTATGTTACTTAAGAACTTTCAACATGTAAAATGCCTTCACCATCTTCAACAAAGTCAAAAATTTCTAAAAGCTGTAAATAAATGCCATCACATTATAACAACAAGGACAATAAATAAATAAATAAAATATGCCAGCAACTTGCACAATTAAAGTTACAGGGCATTCGATTTGATTTATTTATTTGGAAAACAAAACAAAAAAAAACTGATTTCTGAGATGGGGACTAAAACATCTATAATATGATGGTCCTGAGCTTACATACACCATCTTACATAAATCAAGCATCATCATAACCCTACTTTAGGCATGGAAGAAGTCTGACTACATGGTGACACCCAAGAGGCAGCAACCAATCAGGGGAGAGAGAGTGAGAGAGAAATGAGAAGAAAATGCATTCAGGCATGATGGAGTTTAATTGTATTTTAGCCAGCTAGATAGGTAATGGTCTAGCTTGATATCATTTATTGAAACATTTTATATGCAGTAGCTCTAGAGTGGGTCAGAGTGTGATGTTAGGATTTAATTTTGTATGTATCTGTCAGAAATTAACCACATAATATGTAGTGTAGTTTAGCTTTCCATCCAGATGTTATGTGTGTTTCCAAAGAATTGGCTAATCCTCATGTCAGAGCAGAAGAACAGCTTTGAGTAGAACGTTTAAGGCCTCATGATGTAATTATAATAATTCACACATGACATGAATGAATGCACTATTACATGCTTCCAGGGTTAGAATGTTAGTTTTGGAAATATTCACATACAGTATGTATGTACATATCTGCATTCAAATGTTTTAATTGTTGCTAATTTTGCTTGCAATGAAAAAAAAGATTTGTTTGACAGCACATATACAGTGGCATGACATATTAACCTATTGTACAAAATCCTTGTATGATAAAATAATAATAAGAAGAGGAAGCAGAAATAAAAATTCTGACAAAAATCAGAGATGTTTGAATCCCACAATTGTTATAGCCAACTCTTATGCCAAATTGGAATGAATTGAAAAATATTTTGATCATTAAACTAAAATAGCTAGCTTGTGTTGATGACTATGGATCATAGTCATCATTATCTTAAAAATCATAATCTTAAAATATTCAATCTACATCGGAGCCTTATATGGCTCTAACAGATCCTTTTGGGCCTGTATAAATGTCCTCTAATATTGCTTGAAATCCTTTCCTGCAGTGATGATCCACTGCAGTGAGGGTGGATTGTGGGAACATTTCCAGGTTTTATAAGCACGAGAGGCTTACCGGTTCTATTTCAGCACTTCCAACAGAGCAGAATCCAAACAGTCTTGTTATTTCTAAAAGTCCAGTTCTTGAGTTTTCATGAGCACCAAATTCGCCCTGCTGTTTTACAACCCCGATTCCGAAAAAGTTGGGACACCGTGTGAAATGTAAATAAAAACAGAATACAATCATTTGCAAATCTCATAAACCTCATATGTTCACGATATAGCATAGAAGACATATCAAATGTAAATGTACCCCTTTACGAAAAAAAAGAAGGTGATTTCACATTTAAAATTTCAGAATTTTTTTTTTCCTTAAAATCGTACGTTTCCTCAGTTTAAACATTTGACGATTATACGTTTTCTATGTTCTATTGTGAATAACATATGGGTTTATGAGATTTACAAATCATTGCATTTTGCTTTTATTTACATTTTACACCATGTCCCAACTTTTTTTGGAATTGTGGTTGTAAAACACATCCCTCAGGAATCAGTTTATTGAAACCCTGAACTAGGCTTTTTTCCCTCTGTTTCTGGAGGGTTGCAGGGGACAACCTGATCACTTCAAATCCTGCTTATCTGGAGCCTAAGAAGTCAGGCTATTAAATGGAGGAAGCTGATCCTTTCGTTTGTGCTTTAGGGGTCAGACATCAGCAGGCTAGTGAGAACAGTTGGCTAGCAAAGCCTTTAATATTGATCTAAAACACTGATCCAACAGTATGGACAGTGAAACTTTACAGAAAGCAGTATTTTTATGCCATGCTAATGAAAATGTTACAGTTTAATCCTAGCGAGTGAGAGGTGAAGTCATTAGGCATGTACACTTTAGATCGCTGTGGAAACTAATTATGTTCTGTGGTCATTAAGACAGCACAGTACACTCTAATTAGGCCGAGTTTCACCTGTCAGTTTTAATGCTGACTTCTGACATAGCCGTAATTAATACTTATTGCAGAGTCTTGAAGCAGTTCAAAGATTTGGTTGAGGAAAGAGAAAGGTTATTTAAGCTTCATAAATTAGATGTGTAGATAAAAACCCCAGTCATTTTTACCAAAGCAGGTTTGCAGCCAACAGGAACCATTCCCAGAGAATGGCCTAATAGAAGAAAATAGATAGAATGACAGTATGGAAGAAAATGTCTGGTTAAAATGAAAGTCTGTTGAAAGTAGTAGCATATTTAAGACACTAGGATGCAGTGAAAATGGTGAACTTTTACGAAAATAATTAAACAGACCTGATGATTTAAACATATGTTTGTTAGCTAGCTAGCGTTATCAGTAAAATTGGTTTACATTAGGAATGTGACTTAATAATCTTCTCAGACATGGTCTTGTTAGCATATAGCCATTATTTTTGCATAGATGTGTTAGGGCAGGAGTGTTTCAATGATGTCTATAGCTCACACTCTAAAAACAAGTACTTACATTTCACACAAAAAACAGATAGAAAATGTGGACTGATGAAGCAACTGAAAATGCAGTCTCGTGTGGTTAAATTTGTTTTCTTTATACACACATTATACACACATCTCTTTTAATAATAGATATAACTGGTCCAAACACTTTCTCCGTTTAGTTTAGTCTGAGTTCAGGGTGTTAGTTTCTCAGAGTGGAATCGCTAATAAAATGCCTCCTCTATGATAAAACATTTGGATTCAGACATTTATAAAAAACCTGGCAGATTACTTGCTTGTTTTGGTTTTGTTTAGTTTTTTTCTCGTCTCCAGCACTTTATAAAAAAATATATAGTTACACCCAAACTGAGGCTGAATTGATGGATGGATAAATAGAAATATGTGTTCACACTGAATATAGAAACATTTACATCCTGCATGCTGTTGGCAGTGAAGAAAAATAATAAATATATCTGTCAAACAGGTATACTGCATGGTACAGTGAATAAATGAACATCCTACTGTGCGTAGTGTATAAGTATAAAAATGAGGATCAGGTCCAGTCCACCATGAGTTTTAATCAAGATTCTAAGAGGAATATATCGTAGAGACTTAAACTTTTAGAGGGTTTATAATTGGGTTAAAAATTTTCAGTCATGAAAACCGCTTAGCTTGCTCAGTGTTTTAATAGAATCAGTGACTAAAGTGCCATCTATGCGACATCAGTAGGGTTGAAAATTGTGTCCGAACAAACAAATTCAGTAACCGTGATGCTCATGCATTAGTGAGATATTGAAAGAAAGACAGAAGAGCTACTGCTCTTCAAGTGACTGAATGTTGATGCAGGATCACCTCATGCTCCTGTCAGCTAGTGTCAACAATAATGTGGCACAACGCATTACTAACAAGTCTTCCTTTAATCTATCACCCATCTGTAAGTAGACCAAATTAAAATGCCTGTCAGGTTCTGAGTCAAATGTAGCTAATTTATATGAAATGAAATATGGAACAAGGGGGGGAAAAAATCTTCATTTGATGGGTGTCTTTAAAATGTATATATAGACAAAGGGGAATTAAGTAGTGGGTGCTGTGATGTGGAAGAATGATTTCATCTGAAGTCATTGTCAGCTACTGCCAGATATGACCCTTACTCAAGTAAACAAGTGGCTCTAATGGAAGGATGTTTGATCTCTGACCTTTTAGAAGTGACTATTAAGCCGTTTTGACGTACCATCTGATGTAACATTTCATGTCCAGACTTAACATGAATATGCTCTGATGTTCCCTTTCCTTATTTCTTTTTTTTTTTTGAGCAAGAGAGACAGAGAAAGAAGAAAATTGGAGGAAACGCATCAAAAGTGATCCTTCATAAAAAAAAATATCGGCAAATGCTGAAGTAATCCATAGCACAGTTCCAGTAAAACTTCCCTCTTTACAAGTAATTGCAGATCGATTTTGTTTTAAAAGCGGGGCATTTCGTGTAATGCAGAAAAAGTCACTTACACATGGGTGGAAATGGATGAGTGTGCACTAACAGCGTGCATCCACAAGCACTGTTGTTCTAATAACGCTCTCTTGATAATGAATCTGTGGAAAACTTTCAATGCATCTTTTTAATTCTTGACAACCGCTGGAAATTAGACTGCTCTGAAAGAGTATCGCTATCTTCCCACTTCCATGAGTTTTAGTCTCTGTTCCACTAAGGGTCAACCCTGGTGCTTGTCGGTCATACTTGTCGTGGTTAGTACAATGCACCCAGAACCAAAAGATCATCAGTTCGAGTACCATGACGTTGACTGTGGTGAAAATTAGGTTGGAAGGTTGTCAATGCCCCACACCTGTCATGGTTGCGCTTTAAACCTTAACTGCTCTGGTGTGACCAAGAGACCAACTCTGACAATGGAAGGACAAAAATAACTTCCCCATGGTTTGGGGCTCCTAAGCTTACATTTCTGGGCAGTAAGAGTGTAGTCATATCTACCAATGTTATTTTCTCAGAGGTCCATTTGCCGTAAAATGTCTCCTCTTTGATAAAATAATCGCACCCAGACATGTATAGAAACCTTAGGCTAAAGTTTAAAGCCTAAAATATATGGGTTATGTCTTTGGACTAAAGATTCTCCATGGAAACATGATCATCTTGTTTGGAGGTTGGCAAGACTGAGCCCCACTCAACAGAGAGCTTGTTCACTCGACCAAATAACCTCCTAACCTCTGTCAGTGCTAATACCAGAAGTGCCTGGCTGTACTAAGTCTCGGGTTTTTAATTGGACTTGTATTATAACCTGTTAGGAATTTGAATCGATATCCCGGAATGAGCCTCCATAAAACTTTACGATTTGAGAATAGAGAATCTCTGGGTTAGGATTCTTAAGAAGAGAGAAAGAGAGTGTACACAAAAAGACGGCGCACTTGCCCCACCACACACTTCCCACACCAAGCGCTTGGGAGAGTTTGCCAAATAACACACAGATACACAAAGTTCAAATGGCAAGGTCTCTGATTTTATTCCAAGATAGGCAGAGTATATATCATGCTTGACACACAACAGAGACAATGGGTCAGAGACAACAGAGATCAAACTGTACGTGTGTAAATCTAAAAAACTCTTTTAAAAAAATGTATGAATCTACAATCAAAATAGATACTGATCCAAAATTTATGACTGGTTTAGTTTACACACACATGAAATTCTTTTACCACTGTTACGAGTACAAATCAAAAGAACCAATAATCGACAGTCAAAATGACGTCACCACGGTCACGGGCATTAATAAATGAGTGAAAGATAATTGGATCACACACACACTGTGCCAAACCTCACCTAGTTGAATGTGAGAAGGCTTTTTTCGCCACGCTGCAGGCTAATGAGGAAGGAAGTTCCCACACGACGTCTCCGGTAAAGTTTATGTGACTTAATACTGTGCGGCATTTTTGAGAAATTTGGCGAGTCATAACGATAGTAGCGGGAACTCTGTCACAACAGGTATAAAATACGACGAAATTATGGACAATTCTCAAACAGGGAAGAACAAAAACCTTACCTTAGACAGCATGTAGGAACTTCCTTGCTTCTAGAGTCTGAAGACAGGTCTAATCTGGAGTAAACTGTGTAGTTTCTGTACCTCTAACAGATCGCTGTATAATTAAACTTCATTTTAGAGCTACAAACACTTCTCTGAGGAAAAAAAAAATATACTGATGATTTAACTCTAACCTCCTAAAAAGTGAACTCTTTTTTAAAGAAGTTAGAGCAACAATTAATGCTTTAATAGAAGATTCTAATGTTACAATTTACAGAGATAAATGTGAAGATTTAAACAACAATTAAAGTCAGGGCCAGAAAAAAAAGAAATGGAAATTATTAAAGAAATAAACTGTATTTATTTTAAATTTTCATTAAGTGAGAATTATTTTTTATTTTTTTGCAATCCACACTAGACAACATTTTAAATTAATAAAGCCAAAGGAGCATATATAAGATCAAGGGCAGAGTGAATAAAGCGTGTGAACGGAGCTCAGCATAGGTTCTTTTTGAAGATTGGGAAAAAAAAAATAAACAAGAGCGGAATGCTGTAAAGGCACTGCTAATTAATAATCAACAGTGTACGGACGCTGATAAGATTTGTAAAGAAATCTTCCATTTCTACATTAAGCTGTACTTCTTTTACTCATACATAGACGGTGATGTAAGGAATGGGTCCCTAAAGTGGATGAGCGTTTTAAAAATACAATGCAGACATCAGTATAGATGAAGTATAAAAAGTCATGAAAAGCCTGCTCGCATCCTGCTAGGCGAACTTCAGCACCACAGTGTATGTGTGATTGATTTATCTTTCACTCATCTATTAATGTCTGTGACCATGGTGACGTCATTTTGACAGTCAATTATCGTGTCTTTTGATTCGTACTCGTAAAACTAGTGGTAAAAACAGTAGGATATTTCTCTGATATTAAATCTCTGTATGTGATGTCTGAAACATGATGTAATAGAACTCCAATTAGGGTTGGATGATAGTATTTAGTGTCTGGAGGTATGAATTGATGTACAGATAGCATTGTAAATACATGCCCAATGATGGATGGATAGATTGGTGGATGGATGGGTGGATGTATGGATGCATAGATGGATGTAAAAATGGATGGATGGATGATAAGTATCTGTTAGGTTGGTTAAAGATGGATGGATGTATAGATGGATGTATAGATGGATGGATGTATGGATGGATGTAAAAATGGATGGATGGATGGATGGATGGATGGATGATAAGTATCTGTTCAGTTGGTTAAAGATGGATGGATGTATAGATGGATGGATGTATGGATGGATGTAAAAATGGATGGATGGATGGATGGATGGATGATAAGTATCTGTTCAGTTGGTTAAAGATGGATGGATGTATAGATGGATGGATGGATGGATAAGTATCTGTTCAGTTGGTTAAAGATGGATGATGTATAGATGGATGTATAGATTGATGGATGTATAGATGGATGGATGGATGGATGGATGATAAGTATCTGTTCAGTTGGTTAAAGATGGATGGATGTATAGATGGATGGATGTATAGATGGATGGATGGATGGATAAGTATCTGTTCAGTTGGTTAAAGATGGATGATGTATAGATGGATGTATAGATTGATGGATGTATAGATGGATGGATGGATGGATGGATGGATGATAAGTATCTGTTCAGTTGGTTAAAGATGGATGGATGTATAGATGGATGGATGTATAGATGGATGGATGGATGGATGGATAAGTATCTGTTCAGTTGGTTAAAGATGGATGGATGTATAAATTGATGTATAAATGGATGTATAGATGGATGGATGGATGGATGGATGGATAAGTATCTGTTCAGTTGGTTAAAGAGGGCCTCCTTTATCCTTCTTTTAAATTCTCTTGACTTTGCCCGTTCCCTTCAGGGTACTGTAGAGCTTTGTCCTGATGAATTAACACTTACGGTACACACGGTGTTTATATGCTGGAAAATTTCCCACTGTTTAGTAAAATCATACAGAAACTATTTAAAGATTTGAACACAGGTCCAGTACCATTGCCATAATGTACAACATATACGTGAATCATTAACAAATTCAAGCAGAGTGTTCAATCAGTGATGCCTTTTAAAGATGTACTGGATGGCACCTGCCTGACCTACTTTTCTTCAATTGGTAATCAGGTCATGGGGAAAGTGTAGGATGTGACTGAGAGGAGTTGACTGGCTGAGTCTCAACCTGTGCCTGTTTTATATTCATGTCCCTGACTTGCTTGTTTCAATGTGGAAAAGCATGCAGAACCTTCCTTTCTCTATCATTCCTTCCCCGTTCGTTCCTTTTGTTTTGCATTGCCATAGTCTGTGAAAGCTTTTTTCTCTTCCTCACAGTAGAAAGTACCTTCTTTGTGCTAAAATTAAGTAACTCTGAGGGTTTATTTCAGCATAAGGGGTGGAACGGTGTGAAAAGTTCAGGGTGTGATAACCGTCCAACCCAAAATGTCCCTTTTCAGTACATTCTTTAAATCCATATTCCATTTCTGACTGTCAGTATTAAAGAAGTAGTGTCAAATAAGGCTGACGGATGATCTCCTCCTGCCACGTCCCATCTTCTGTGAAAAGTTGACCTCGCTATGTTTTGAAGCGTCTTAAAAAAAAAAAAAAATCATTCTACTGTGAAGATTACTTGAAAATCTCATTTGCGTAAAAAAAAAAAAAAAATGTAATATCAATACAAAAACATTTCTGTGTGTAAATGAACACAAAAATGAATCTGCAACATAAACTTGTATTATTATAGCCTACTTGTATAGTGCTTTTCGTTCCTTGGTGAAAATTGGAATAATTCTGAAGATGTAATATGAAGGCATACGATAGCGCTACTAGAAATGTTCGTCCTGTCTGTACAACATTGGAGGCTATATATTTGAATGTTTGCATATTAAACCTTTTAAAGAAAGAAATTTTTCATGTAAACTTTTAAAAGAATCTGACAGCTCAATGCTACATAAGTATCACTGTATTGATAGTGTCATATTACCGACTATTTAGTGCAATCAGATACGGTTTGGGACATAGCCAAACAAATTATCCAAGCTAGCACTGATTGCTTGAAATGAAAACACTGCCAGAAATGCTGCTTTTTCCTATACTCAGCACTCAGCATTCTTTCAAAATTTCTCAGTGAGGAATTAAACATCGACAATAACTGAAGCCTAACCAATTTAGTAAAGTTTGTGTGTTGGTTTGATTATGAGTTTGTTATAATGAGTGTGTCATTTGAAAAGCTTTCATTTTGCCGTCGTCGCTCTTTTTACGCCCGGTCTTCGTCTAAAAGGGATTAGTTTATTTGAAGCCCTGAGCAGAGTGGGTGGGTTTCTTCACTCCTCTCTCCTAGCTACTGTTTTCCTTGGTGCTGAAATGTGCAGTGCTTCCTAATCCTTGCCAACTGTAATTTGAGTCGCCATGCACGCAGTTAAAGAGAGTGGGTGGCAGAACACGGAGGAACACTCGCTCTTCTGCATGTGCTATTCATCCTGGGACAAAAAAGAGTGGGCTTCCCTTATGTATGCTTTTCAAACACACCCACAATCAAACACACTCATGCACACTGTGCTTAATAATAATACATTTGATTTATGTAACTTTTGTCATTTACAGTTTACAGTTTTTCGTACCTATAAACACCTGAAAGTGGGGCAGTGCTGTCAAGGAAGCGAGACTGAGCTAGATAGCCAAATGAGTTTTAAAACGATGTATATACACACATCTAAAAATACATATAAACCTATGCATATTCAAATTTAAACACATCCAAATATAAACATGTTCAAGCTGTGTTATGATGATGGCAATGTTTTTGGGGGGTTTTTTCAGGACATTGTATACTCTGTAATTGGCTAGGCCCAATGCCTGTGCAAACCAATGCTCAGGTATATGCACAGAGAAATACTGTAGAGCAAAGATGTCTTCAAAAAGAATTCATTTTTTTTTTCAATTTTTTGAGATTTTGACAGTCGCACTTCCTTCTGATTTTTGCAGCAAAACCCAGCAGCCATCATTCTTAAGTGGTCTCTTACATAATACGCTGCTTTCTTTACAGACATACCAACGTTTTTCTGTAAGGTTTCATTTTGTGCAGGAAAAGTAATCTTTGGGAATTTAAAATGTTGTTTTTTTTGTTTTTTTACTGATTCAATAATGAATAAATCATAAAATAAAAAAAGTTTGTACTGAACAAATAGGGTGCTTAATGAATATATTCATTTCAGGGTTGAATGTGAACAAATGCATACACAAATGTACACACACACACACACACACACACACAAGTGTTATAAAAAACATCTGAGTGTCACTCTGGTGCTCTCTCGTGCTTCCTTTTATTAGAGCTGTTTATGGTGTCGGATATGATCCCTCATTTATTCTCTATCATCTCCGCTGTACGTGTCCACTGTTTGAGAGACTCTGTAGTACTTAGGCCTCAGGAATCGCTGTGCTGCAGCACATTGCCAAGCATATGCAGAAGAGCTGAGGATAATTATGGGTAATTGCTGTGGGAGAGATGGCTCTGCTCATTACTCAGTGGCCAGCAAGGGTGGAAGGACAGCAAATTGTGAGAGCGATTAGAGAAACAGAGAGATTTTGCAATCAAGGAAATTAATGTAAAATCAAGCAAACTTTGCAATATTAGGAGGATCTTACAATTTTTCAAAATTACTGCAGATTATCCACAGGTTTGGGACAAGACGCACCATGTGACGTCATCACAACACACATTCAGGTTCTTCTTCGATTCACGTGCGTCGAACATGAGTACAGCTAAAAGGTCTCGTTTACCAACAAACATCACTGCAAAAGACTATTTTGTGCATTTGCAATTTCAACAATTCAAGTAGGTTTCTGAAGAAAAAAAAAAGGTTTCAGGCATTTTTGGCTGCAGCATCCATCCATCCACCCATCTTCTATATCACTTATCCTTCCTTCAGGGTCACGGGGAACCTGGAGCCTATTCCATGGAGTATAAGGCGGGGTACACCCTGGACAGGGCACAATCACATATACACTCTCACACCCATTCATACACTACGGACACTTTAGGCACGCCAACCAGCCAATCTGTTTATAAACCAGTCAATAAACCAACCTGTTTATACCGACTTCGACTTTGCTTCACGATTTGGATCTGTTTGACTGTTGTAGAAATAAAACGTCTTTTACCTGCACCTGCACCTGTCTCTGCCTCCTGACAGTGTTGCTTTACCAGCTGTCTCTTCTTGAAAATGAATGGGGGATGGGTGATTGTCACCTTCCAGATGAAAATCCCTTAATGCATTCAAAATCTTATATTTAATTCGCTGATAAAAAAAAACTATTTACTCAAGGGTCAGATCTTGTGCACAGGCCTCGACCTGAATGGTCCTGGTCCAGTGTGTGGACATTGCACTTCTGCACTGCACTTCATGCTGACTGCTTTCTCAGTGGAATTGAGCCTTGTTATTGCAGTGTAGTTTTATGCGTTATCGTATATATGTCATAGAATGTGCAACCCTCATAACTCTTCTTCCTCGCTGCGACAACACAATCACACTTCCCTGACCTCTCCGTGCTCTCCCCAACACTCCTACTGCAAACATACTGCCGACTCTGAGACCACTACTGAGTACTGATTTGTATTCATTCTACAGCTATTGACACCTGTCAAACAAACCCCATCACTCTTCACGAATATCACACCATACAATGCGTTCATATTGACTAAAAATGGAGAAAAATAATCTATGAAATAGTGTTACCTACCCAAGAGGATTTAAACGAGGTTAGTCTTGTGGGTGCAACCTGCAGTACAAAGCACAAATTTCAGCTGAATTTTCATGTCTACATGACAATGCCCCGAAGGTTCTCTCCTTCTGATGGTCCTAAGTGCAGTATACATAGTTTTCACCTAGGCTGAAAGAAAACTATAGATGAGAAGGTGAAATGAAGGTGAAAGCAAAGTTTCAAACTAAAGCTGATCCAGCGAGTGAAAGTAAAAGCTTACTAGTGAGCGAAAATTAACGAGCCAAAGGAAGCAAAGGAAACTCTCCGGTCAAAGCAGATCTAGTTATCTAGAGCTAACTAACAAGGAGGAATAGATAGCCAGCGAAAGCAAGCTAATAACCTAAATCTCAGTGAATGATAACATGCAAAATACTAACAAGCAAAAAATAAAACAGCTAAAAGGTGAATGCAAGCTAGCATACTGTGATCATTAACGCCCAGGTTGATAATAGGGATTCTCACCGCATGTGCCGTTATGTTTATTTCTGCTGTAATAGAACAAACAGGCTGGGAGTCATGGCCCGAAAGATGTCAATTGTGTATGCTCATGAGAATAGTATCCACGCCCAGCCAAACATTTCCCAGATTGATGGCATCAGCATATTCTCTTTGGTGTTTAAGAAGCGTTTCATCACATTTCTGTCCTGTTTATGTATTCAGAATTTGCTTGATGTTTAAAATAGCACTCAGGTTTTCAGATAATAAATACATTTATATGTCATTTTCTACTGTTGCGTCAGAAAGGATGAAGGTTGACCAGGAAACATCATTAAAACAATGCACCTGCTCTTTTATTGGCAGAACAACAACAGGCTTTGTGGTTATCTGTAGAAATGAACTAGCCAGGGCAACTGGGAACAAATAACAGATTCTACTGGGGGGAAGACTCGAACGAATATAAAACAATGTGCTGGGATAACACATGCTGGCACAGACAAACTAACATTCCTACACTAACAATAAACACTTAATTTAAAACCCTGAACTTCAAAATAATGGACAGGGGCTCACAGGTGTTCAAACCCGAGGTACAGACTTTACTGAGGTACAGAGACGCTACAATACTACACCGATCAGCCTAGCATTAAAACCACCTGCCTAATATTGTGTTGGTCCCCTTTGTGTTGCTGAAACAGATCTGACCCATCGAGGCATCGACTCCACAAGTATCTGGTATCTGGTACCAAGAACATAGCAGCAAGTTCCCTAAGTTCTGAAAGTTGTGAAGTGGGATGTCTATAGATCAGATTTGTTTGTCCAGCACATGCCACAGATGCTCTACTGAATCTGGGGAATTTGTAGGCCAAGTCAAGACCTTTTGTCATGTTCCTTAAACCATTTAATCTTATAAGTGATCGGATCTTAACCACTTGGAATTGTTTCCTTTTCCTTTCCTTTTGTTTTTTTTTTTTTGGTTTGTTTTTTTTTTTTTTTTGTTTTTTTTTTTTTTTTTTTTTTTTGTTTTTGTGTTTTTTTTTTTTTTTTTTTTTTTTTTGGGTTGGGGGGTGGGGTGGGGTCATTTTCTGTTTTTGGGGGGGGGGGTTTTTTTTTTTTTTTTTACCACCATTACTTTTTTTTTTTTGGGTGTTTTTTTTTTTTTTTTTTTTGGTTTAAAATTTTTTTTTTTATTTTTTTTTTCCATTGTTGTATCCCTCCCTGTTGAGCTTCTTGCTGAACATAAACAAACAAGCTTAACGAGCAGCCAGGCATCACAAATCACACTGCGAGGCTCATCGATCTTCTCCAGGCAAATAAGTTTTTCATCCCACTTATAAAAGTCTTATCTGTTAAAGCAAGCGACCTTCCCAGGACTTCGTGTGCCTTAGGAGCTGATTGACACTGTGATATCACAGCGATGAGAGCCTCTGGGTGGAAACCCCCCAAATCTCTAGTCTCTGAATGAAAAGGTTATGTAATGTTTATCAGATGAGTAAAAATAAGTTCTGCCTCTCATTTTTGATTTTTTTTTTTTTTTTAAACCCAGCCAGATAAGATCAATGATTTATCAGTACTCTGTGAAAGCACCGGGCATTCCATGTGTTAGCATGGTTTTGCAGTTTTATGAAAAAGGAATACTGAAAGAAGCTCAGATTATCCTCTGAGAGAGTATCGTTATTGGCACTCGTTTGAGATTTTTGTCATCTCTATAAAAATATTGCCCGTCAGCTTGAGACATGTATAGCAAGCCCTACTGTACTGTTGCAGTCATGGTACAGTGTTTTTCCCCAGAGACTGCTGGACTAAGGTCACTGGAAAAGTGAGCAGTCACTGTTCAGTTCCTTTTCCGTGGTTACAGGGAGGTCTCGGCTTGCTCTATTGTAAACGTGTGTTACACGGTTGTATGATCTTGTACGCGAAGGCCAGTTTAATTAACTTTTACACGTGGTTCTTGTTTGGTTGGAATAAAAAACTGAAGCCACACTGGTCCTTGGCAGATAAAAATGCACAGCCCTGTTGTATCATGCATCCAATATCGTGATATAATTGTTCTGGCATGTCTTTTATTAAAAATCCTTGAGTTTTGGAATTTATTTTAACAGCATGCATGCAACAAACATGCTGTGTGTGTGTGTGTGTGTGTGTGTGTGTGTGTGTGTGTGTGTGCAGAGGCCCTCGAACTTTAAATATTTATTCATAGAGACAGACCAGCAGGTTGGTTCGACCTTTGTTTATCTGTACCCCTCACCCTCATTACACAGAGAGAGAGAGAGAGAGAGAGAGAGAGAGAGAGAGAGAGAGAGAGAGAGAGAGCATGTTTGTTGCACGCATGCTGTTAAAATAAATTCAATGGACAATGTTTACAGGTCTTAGCTTTTCTTAAAAAAAAATTAACAAAACAGAAATAATGTGAGGTAAAAAGATTATTAAAGTGTAATATATGGCTCATATTATGCTTTTGCTGGGTGTGTGTGTGTGTTTGTGTTTGTGTGTGTGTGTGTGTGTGTGTGTGTGTGTGTGTGTGTGTGTGTGTGTGGGTATCCCTCCCTAAAGACCTGTTGTCCTGAATAACTGATACTGTGCTCCAAGATTTGTCATTGATACAAAACAGCAGGTGTCTATCAATGTATCAGTACAGTTTACGTCTGTCTGTCTGTCTGTCTGTTTACATGGAGACAGAAAAGGATTAGATGGATGGATGATAGACTGGTAGAAGGCTGATAAATGGATGAAAGGTCCATATGATGAATGTATAAATTACAGATTGATGTATGGATGATAGATATGAGTGGTTGATGGAAAGAAGGATAGACGAGTGATGGATAAATTGGGTCTAGCAATTTTTTATAATAATATTAAATTATTATTATTATTATTATTATTATTATTATTATTATTATTATTATTATTATTGTTATTATTATTATTATTATTATTATTATTATTATTATTATTATACATCCATCCATCCATCCATCTTCTACCGCTTAATCCTTCTTCAGGGTCGCGGGGAACCTGGATCCTATCCCAGGAAGCATCAGGCTTAAAATGTAAAAGATAAAATGTTTTATTTTATTACCACATTATGTGTGTGTGTGTGTGTGTGTGTGTGTGTGTGTGTGTGTGTGCGCGCTCTGTGCATTATAATCCAGTGTGGATAATTGCACTCACAATCAGAAGTTGTGTCACCTCTGCATTCACAATTAATCCCCAATTAAAGGCTATTAACTCTTCAAGGGGGCAGTACAGAGGCAGCAGGCAGGTAGAAGACGGGTGATTTCAAGCAGAAAATGGAGCAAAAGAAGTGTGTTTTCTTTCACTCAATAACCCAAACAAGTTTACTGTCACTGCTGATAAATGAGTGCAGTGTGGCGAGTACACTCCACTCCGTCATGCAGGCAGCACCACAGTGAAAATACGGACACTGAGCACAAGCGACCTAACGGCTGTGGTTAACACTTCACCTAGCTAGCATGTAGCCTTGTACAGTAACACTGGAAATGAGACATTGTGAGCATTTTGATTATGAACATTTTCAGATGTGCTGGTACTGAGTGAGATTGTGCCCATACAGATAAAATTACACATGGTTTCAGTCGATTTAGTATCCGAGTGTATTAGCATCAACATTTGTGTCCTAGCAGTTCATAGATTTATTAAGCTGTCATTTCTATGCCATTTACACGGATTAGATTATATTGATTTAGCAGTCTTCCCTTCTGTGAAGCCATCGCCTGATCGGCTGCACTCATTTGCATAATTTTCATTTTTTCCCGCCGAACAGCAAGCCAGATTGTGTTGTGCAGATCTGTCAGAGTACTCTATTGATGAATGGGATGCAGTTTGGCAAAATGTAAGTGGACACATCCTGTAAACCAGCATGACGAGCGAATATTTTAATTTTGATTTATTTTGAAGATTTTAATTGGACCGCTAATCGTGCCTGAAATTTTGAAACACAGCCAGGACTCAGGAATATTGTATCTGAGCTATATGCTATTACA
This sequence comes from Ameiurus melas, assembly GCA_012411365.1. Taxonomy (NCBI): domain Eukaryota; kingdom Metazoa; phylum Chordata; class Actinopteri; order Siluriformes; family Ictaluridae; genus Ameiurus; species Ameiurus melas. The sequence goes on along the minus strand of CM022763.1, from coordinate 22,201,812 downwards.
ACGAATGTCTGTCTGACCCCAGTCCAACCTGAGGTCAAATAAAGCATGATTATTTTTAATAATTGTACATTTTACCTTGTAACTTTAATGACCGCTATTCACATGGTCGTCAAACATGTTAACACTCGAATTTATCCAGTCAGTGGCTTTCTACAAAAACTTTACCTTTCTCTTAATGTGTAGCCGAATGTAATATGATTTGTCAATGACTACAATTCTGGGTTATAAATTGTTTAGGTCAGGTTATAATAGTATGGATGAAATCAATTGCGTTTACTAGACTATCTGACAGATATAGATAGGAAAAAAGGAAAATGAATACTTCACTTTTGATTCACAAGAAAATACGTGAAAATATAGCATTAAAGTAAAGTGTGCTGAGTTAATACTTTTTTTTACGTCAACCTGCCAAGCCTAAATGAGATCTTACATCTAAATTTGTTTTATATGTTTAAATTGTCACACATCTTGTCATTTATAGACTAAACTTACATTGTTTGTAAACAATTAATTTATTATATTATATGTATACACACCAAATTTGGCTCAAATACATACAGTGGGTTCTTTAGGAAATCTTTTGTGTTACTTGGCCAGAAGAGCACCATTACCACATAAAATAATAATAATAATAATAATAATAATAATAATAATAATAATAACTGTCACTGAATCAATGTCCTGCATGCTGGAACTGTTGTGTAATCAATTTACACATAGTAACGATATGTAATTAATTTACACAAGTCTGGGCTTGTCAATTCTAATACAAATGCAGGTTTATATGTACAAATTTATCGAGATGGAATCAAGCACATTTTACATCTTGATAAATAGATGGAAGCAGGTATTTTTTGTCATGTTTGTTACTAATATGAAAGTCAGATTTGACAAAATATTGATGGCCCCCATGGCTAACGTTATCACCAACCACCCAGACACATTACTTATCACAAAAACTATGAAAAATTATTTTTAAAAGTTTCCTAAGCAAAGAACGTTTGCGGATATTGAGGGCCACCGAGAGACACTTCAGAAGTGGACTTTATTTGTCACATATAGATTATAGCACAGTGAAATAGTTTTCTTCCCAGCTTGATAGAAGGTTGGGGTCAGAGCACGATACACCACCCCTGGAGCAGATAGGGTTAAAAGCATTGCTGAAGGGCCCAACAGTGGTAGCTTGCCAGTGCTGGGGCTTAGAAATACAACCTCCAGATCAGTAACGCAAAGCCTTAACCACTGAGCCTCCACTTCCCTAAAGGCAAAAATCTGGCTGTGCATTTTCCAGGAGCTCAACTCGTCTTGATGTCACTGGTGTTAGTGGTGACTCGATTTTTAAAGGATCTGTGTTACTGTTTAAAAGTTCAAGCCCCGACAGTTCCAAGCTGCCACTGTTAATCGTCTCTGCCCCAGCAGTGCTGTCTCATGGCTGATCCTGCTCCCTAACACTACATTTCAATGAGCTAGGATGTGCAAAGGGAAGCTTTTCGCTATACATGAACAGTGCAATACTGGCAATCTTCATCCTCTTCTTTATCTAATCCAATTATTAAAACCAAACTCCTATTAACCAACATAACTATTAGTGTTGGAAGCAGAAACTTACACTGAAGCAGAATTTGAGTCCTTTAGGTTATATTTTTAGTAAACAGTGTCATCATATTACTAATTCCTATTGGAGATTCAATATTTTAGATTTTCAATTTAGCTTGGATTTTTATAGATGCCCCCTGGCCATAGGAGTTAGGAGCACACTCCATCTAACGTGGGGATGCTGAGTACTCTCCTCTAATCCAGTTCTCCATAAGTTCAGTGACATTTCGGAGCAGCTTAACACGTCTTACAGCAACTTTTTAATGGGGCTTTATGGGGCTTTTTTTTTTTTTTTTTTTTTTTTACATTTTTCTATTTTAGCACAAAAGCGCTCACTGCCAAGCAATGCTATCAGGCAGTAGAGGAGCATCATGGAAGATATGCAGCGGAGTGTTTAAAGGCTCTCTTGAAGAGATGAGATGCTAATGACCCTGCAGTTCTGAGCTCAGGCACATGAATGTAATCTTTGCTGATGACAGAAAGCTTGCGACCAGAGCTGATATAAATTGGGAATAATTTTTGGAAGATATTGAGAGGCATTTGATGTATGTTATGTCTTTGATGATAATGATGACATAATTATGATGGTTGATGTGGCCAGAAGGATAGTCATCCTCCTAGGGATAAGTTTATTCAGTTAAATTTAATTACTAATGACAGAAATCTGTCCAGACAGTATGGTGGTGCAGTGGGTCGCATTGCCACATCAAAGCACCAGGGTCTCCAGTTTAATCCTGAGCTCAGGTTATTGTCTATGCAGAGTTTCGGTGCAAGTTCTCCCTGTGTCTATGTGGGTTTCCTCTGGGTTCTCCAGTGTTCTTCGCACAATAACAAGCCAGAAGGTGGATTGGCTAAAATAAATTTCTTCTATGTGTGAACAAGTATGTGTATGGGACCTCTGCGATGGACCAGTGTTCTATCCAGGGTGTATTCCCACTTTACACCCAGTGTTCCCAGAATAGGTTTCAGATCCACTGCAACGCTGACCAGGATAAAGTGCTTAGTGAAAATGAATGAATGTGAAATTTGTCCCTCTGTTATTTCCTGCTTTCCCTCATCCTCCATTATAGCATGATCTGTGTTGTATTCATCGGCCTGCACTACTTGCCAATTAACAAGTACTGATTTGCTAATTATGATAATCAACCATCCCTGTTTATTGAGGACACGAAGAAAATGGAGTTCCCTTTGAAAAGGAACTCAATGTTGGGTGAGCTTTATGCTGTGGGAAGCTCCATTATGCAGGACCGGTGTGCATCATGCCTATTGTGTGCATTGTGAGCACTTTACAATCAGGCAGCTCCACTCACGGCTCGCTCTCTCTTCTCAGACGAAGGGAGTTGGGTTTCAGAGCCTCACAGATCTGGGCCGGCCACTGCCGAGGTAGCCAGTCAGCTCAAGTCCTGGGGATACTGAGTGGATCTGGAAGAGGAGCCGGAGACAACCGTGGCTCTATCTCGTGCTCTGTCTTATGGGTCAAGCTCTCCACAGGATTTTGGAGCTCATGTTGCGACTCCTCCTTCCAGTATGAAAAGCCAACCCATCCTCTCTGAGTCCAAGGAGCCAGAGGGGGGATCCATTGCACCAAAAATGAACAGCACCTCTCAAGTATATAAAGAGCTGCTTGAATTGATTATTAGGGCTGTAGAGAAGCTTAATTTAAACTGGCCTGGGGAAGAAGTGGCTCATAGCAAGCTGGACGAATATAAATCTCCCCAGTAAATATAAATCTCCCTCACACCACAGAAAACTCCCCTTTTTTCCATAAGTGCATGATGAAATAACATGCTTCTAGGAAAAACCATACACGCTATATTTATAACCTCACAGTGACTAATTATTCGTCCATTGTGGGGAATGAACAGCACAAGCTGGAGGAGACGCTTGTGAACTACCTCTCTCCATTGACGGCAGGAAATTTAGGAGCTTTGACATCCAAGCTGTGTAAGGCCACCTAGGCATTGGTTGGCAAAGCCTATGCAGCAGCAGGTCTTGCTTGTGGGTCACTGCATACAATGACAGCAGGCCTACCAAGCAGACCTGCTGAGTGAGCTCGACAGCAGGGAGGGAATTGGCAGTGGCGGAGCTTTGCTGCACCACGGATTTGTCTCTTCGGGCAACCAAGCAAATGGTCATATCGGCTGTTCTATGGGTAGCTTGGTTGCGGTAGAGAGGCACTTCTGGCTCAACCTCTCAGGGAAGGGGGAATAGGATAAGGTCTCCCTGCTGGACACACCTTTTGAACCTTATGGCCTGTTCAGCTACACAGTTAATGCTATCGCCGACAGGTTGCACAAGGCGAAACAGTAAATAGCAGCATTCAGCCAGTTCCTTCCCCATCGTGTCAAGTTTGCTCGGGCATCCACGAGTGGAGTCCGGGCCAGAACTGGTGTGAGGGAGGCCCAGAATGCAAGTGTGGTGGAATGTGGAAGAGTTAACTTCATTAAAAGACCATGTGGCAGCATGGAAACTACTGCCAAATGTGTTTCCATGGGTTCTGTCAACCAAGGAAGTAAGATCCCTCTTGCAAAAAGGGGCCATAGAACATGCACCCCATTCTCTGAGGGAGGGAGGTTTTTACAGCTAAACTGTGGGTCTGTCCCCTGAGGGGCAACAGCTTTCAACCGAGGTTGTAGAGACCATGTTGAACACAAAATTGTATGTGCTCAAGTGGTCACTTGTTGTCTTGTATTGTGAGGAACTGCGCAATAGCTACAGTCCTGGAGTTCTTAGAGGGACGTTTCTCAGCAGGGTTGGCTCCTTCTACAATCAGGGTATACTTGGCTGCCATTTCAACCAGCCACGTCCCTCTTGATGGAGCCTTTGTGGTGCAACATCCTCTAACATCAAGGTTTATGTGTGAGTCTCTCTTAGAGTCAGCCTCAGAGCTTCTGACTCTAAAGGTAGCTCTTCTGCTGGCCCTGACATCTCTCAAGCGAGTAAGGCATTCTACAAACTGTCTCTGTTGCCCCTTACTGCCTTGACTTTGCCCCTGGATTAGCCAAGCCTTCCTATATCCTAGGCTGGATTATATTCCTAAAGTAGATATGTCTGCTGTCCAGTCGTTAGTGTTGCAGGCTTTTTGCCCTCCACCATCCGGTAAGGGCTCTCTGTACTTACGTCTACCATTCCAGCCAGTGGCGTAAGTCAGAGTAGTAGAGTAGAGGTGGCGCTGTGTCAAAACTAGCACATCTCTAATTGGATAGTGGAATCAACCTCTATCGCTTATGAGGGCTCATTCCACTAGGGGGGTCACTTATTCAAAGGGGTGCCCTTACAGGATGTGTGTGCTGCAGGTCTATGCCACTCAAATTCATTCGATATTACAGTTTAGAAAAGCATTCCACCCCAGGCTTGAATGTCTTGCAGTGTCCCTCAAGCTCGGATCTTTTTGAACAGGCCATACCCTCAGTATGATGAACTGGGTATTCTCGTTCCCACATTGTGAAGCTCACGCAATGTTGAGTTCCCTTTGAAAGGGAACATCTGGCTTATGCATGTAACCCTGTTCCCCGAGAATGGAACGAGACATTACATACCTTTGTCATACTGGGGCATGCCTTTGAATTGCGTCCTTACTTCAGATAATAGAGGCTGAGGACATGGTTCACAGGTAGCATTTTTATTGTCATGCAACATGTGTAATTGCCACGTCACCTGACCATGGCAGGCCTATAAATAGGCATGATTTCACACAGACTTCAGTTACCGCCACGCGAAGGCACTTTCCACAGCATGAAGATCAGACAATTCCCATTTCCCCCATTCTCATTCCATTCCCATCTCATTCCCATTTCAGGGGACAGGGTTAATCCAGACATTTTTCTGTCTTTATCTCTTGCTTTTCTCTTTGTGCTGTTAGAAAAAGCCCAAGTTGGAAATGGCAGGACAAATAGAGATGGCATTTTATGTACAGAACACTGTTTTTATTTATATTACCTACGTATATTTACATTTAATTAATTGTCATTGTATTTAGTATATTGTACAGTTGTTCCTCACCATTAATCCACCACCAACCTTTTTTTCAAAGTGGTCAAACTGTAAAATTATGTGGATTAGCTTCTTCTCAGTAACTGGAGAGCAGTACCATTACTTTTTCAAGCTCCTTTTGATCCTGTTCTATCTGCGGCCAATAAAGTGCTTCCAGCCCAGTAGGAGGAGTATGTGTGTGTGTGTGTGTGTGGATATCCACATCCAGGCTTCAAATTAAATGGTCATGGAAGATTTGTCCATTCGCCAAAGCCTCCGTGTCCTTGCCTGTGATTTCTTGGTGATTTATGCTACATGGGTGGCAGGAATTGGCTTGTACTGGCCTTTCAGCAAATGAACCCATTTAGTTGTGAGGAATTATGGGGTGCCAGGCACTGTGTGTTCTGCTCTAAAGCATCCAAATCCTTTCCTTCTAATGGAACGACCTTATTTATGAACATACTACACCAAATGATTGGTTTATTTTCATTATCCATAAATTGGCATCTTTCAATAATCAGATATATGATCTGAGGTGATATTCAATGTATTTCATTGTTGTTTACCTCGTGCTCAGGCTTGGAGAGTAACGGAATAAATGTAACAGTGTTACGTAATAATGATACAAAAAACTGTTAACTGTAATCCATTACAGTAACGTCAAAACAAAATAGTCAGATTACAGGTACATATGGTAAAAATGGGAGTACTATCAGAATTACAATTTTTTTTTTAAATCCATCTTTTGACATAGACTACACACAGTATAGACACCTGCTTGATTATATTTCTGGTTCTCTCTTTCTGATCTTTGCTCACAGGAGCAACCTCCTGCTGCATGTTCAAATAAATTTTGCGCAAAGATAATTTTGTAGATATTAGCGCACATTGTTCTCTGAAATGTTTGTTAGGGTGACCATACGTCCTCTTTTTCCCAGACATTCAAATCTTAAAAAGGTGTCTGGCCAGGATTTCTAAATTTGTGCAAATGTCCGGGATTCAGCTTTAGTTTCATTATGATGTGCTTATGGTCTAATACTGCGTCATGTTGGCGCATGTTTGCATTGTTTAACCCCTCTCTGTAATACCCGCCTTCTCACACTCCAATTGGTCGATTATAAAAGGCTTGCAGCAACTATTGGCCAAATTCCTGCTTCTCAACCGTTAGCCTTCTCTCAGTGAATGCGTGAAAGTGAAGCTCTGTTGTGTACGACATCAAACAGTTGCTTTACAATACCAGCAAATGACAGCTGTCCTGAGCCGAAACAATGCCCATGGCCATATACAGTCATTTTTAATTTCATGTTATCACATTGTTTCATATTACATGGCACTTCAGATGTGTAAATGATGCCAGAAGGTTCACTTGTGGCATCCAATATTCAATTTTATTAAATAAACATTCAAAAGAATGTTGGAATTTCTATATATATTTATGTGATGCTAGTAGTGTGTCTTCTTATGTGTATTAAAGTCTGCATTCATAGTAACACTGTTTCAAATGCTATTAAGCCCCCCCACCCCCCCCCCCCGAAAGAAAAAATATATATATATAAAATAAATAAATAAAGGTGTCCTCTTTTTGTTTTGAGCTCTAAAATAAGCTCTAAATAAAAGTATTATAGATCTCATTGCTTTTCTCTTGATGTTATTTACATATGTGACCTTAAAGTAATCCAAAAGAAATCAGATTACATTATTTTCATGTTGTGATACTAGGTATATGTTACTTATAATAGATTTGATGAAGTAATTTATAACTGTAATGGAATACATTTTTTATGTAACCCTCCCAACCCTGCGTGTGCGTATATCATAGAGATGCAACGATACGGTTAGCTCATGGTTCAATACATACCTCGGTGTTCGGTTCGGTTCGGTTCGGTTCGGTTCTGATGGCTTCTCACATCAATCAGAGTGTTTTTGGTTATCCTATACTTAGGAACTTCTATATGACAGGAACAGTAAGAGGTTAAGGAGAAACAAATACTGTTTTTTATATTGCAATACTCTTTCTTTGTTTTACTTAAAAGCAACAAAAAAAAATCCACTTGTACACATTCCTAGTGTATTGTATAATATAAATATATATATAAAAATTAACACTGGCAGCTCACAGCTGCTAGTAACCCATATACAAACTGGGGAACATGTATATTCCTAAATTTTTCAAATAAACATGCATGTAAACATAAATTGACCATTTCACATAAACATACCTTTACTTCAGTAATCATAAGTTAACCATTCAGAATGTAAAGTGCAATATCACTATCAGGACAATATCAGGTCAGCTATCTACTGCTGTATTTTGAGGTTCTTCTGTAAAAAGATAAGCCCGTCAGCATTCTCTGCAGCAAGGCGAGAGCAGTTTGCACTTACAATGTCTCCGGCAGTGGAGAAAATTCTCTCACTCGCAACAGAGGTTCCTGGGACACAGAGGTGTCGTTGTGCAGTTTTTGCTACGTGGGGAACTTGCATTCATTTTTTTTCCACCACATGAATGGTTCAGCATCCACATGAATACTGTCTGCTAACCTGTGGTGTGGTGACTTCCTCCTCAATGATCTGGGGAAAAGGCCTTGTTTGTTCCTCTGTTCTGAAAAGCTCTCCAAAATACCTCTGACATTGCTGTCTTCTTCTTGGGAAGATGGATTTTCATCGTCTGCGGAAGAAGAAGAATCCTCTATTTGTTTATACATACATGTGTAAACATACCTGTGTGTATACACTGTGTATATATGATCAAGATGGGATTGAAGTTTAGACTTTCAGCTTTAATTCAAGGCTTGCAGTTCCTAAAGGGCTAATGCAATATTTCTGTTAAACCCCTTCAATTAAAGCTGAAAGTCTACACTTCAATCACATCTTGATTGCTTCATTTTAAAATCCATTGTGGTGGTGTACAGGGGCAAAATTATGAATATTGTGTCACTGTCCAAATACTTATGGACTTGACTGTATATATGGCAAGTTTTTGTGATAAAAAGATAAATCATGTCAGAACGTTTTCGATATATTAAAAATAAGTGAACATAGTGAATGAAAATTATAATGTATAAAAAATTCATTCATTCATTAGAAAATATTGCAGGCAGATACTGTACAAATAAAAATAATCGTATTAGTCAGATAAGTCCCACGCACATTTCCTGTCGAGACTGCTACACTTCACATCACACAGGAACTGATACAGAACCAATGTTCACACACAGTTCGAAAAACAGGTTCCCCGGTGTCTTCCTTAGTGATATGGTTCATCTTTAATTTTAACAAACATTTTCTAGTTTAGGCCACGTCCACAGATACAATTCTGGACATTTGGAGGTTGGACACAAACTGACCAACCACTTTAATAGGAATACCTGTACAACTGCTCATTCATGCAGTCATCCAACCAACCAATCATGTGTCAACCGTGTAATGCAAGAAATCATGCAGATACGGGTCAAGAGCTTCAGGTATTGTTCATATCAAACATCAGAATCGGGAAATGTGAACTCAGCGACTTTGACCATGACATGGATGTTGGTGCCAGACAGGCTTGTTTAAGTGTTTGAGAATTTCAGGAAAATCATCAATCTGAGGCTACAGCATGCACACGCTCACCAAAACTGGACAATTGAAGGTTGGAAACAGACCAGGCAATGTTTTTACAATCTTCAAATGTTCGGTTCCTGTGAGTTCCTGTACTTGGTAGACACGGGTGGTACCCAATGTGGTCTGTAGCCCATCCGCCTCAGCTAGTGACCTGTTGTACATCCTGAGATGCTCTTCTGCTCACAGTGGGTGTAACGAGTAGTTGTTTGACTCACTGTAAACATCCTGTCAGCTCAAACCACTCTGACCATTCTCATCAACAAGGCATTTCCACCCACAGAACTGATTTTATTCATTGCACTAATGCCACGTGATTGGCTGGCTGGACAATTGCATGAATGAGCAGGTGTACAGGTGTTCCTATTAACATGGCTGGTGATTGTATATAAACAAAGGAGAAAAGCTAAAAAAAAGAAAAATTCAATTGAAATCCAAATGAAAATAACATAGCACTTGGAACTTGTTTTAAAAACTAAAACTGGTGTGTGTGCAGTGACTGACAGAGTAATGTTGGATCAGTGATGCACTCAGGCTAGTGTGGAAATGATACAAGAGGAAGTGCCACTTCCTGTCATGTTTCTGCAGTTACCTAGTTGTGTGGAATGACTAACCTCTCTGCTTAATGGCACTGGCTTGTCTTTTGCAATTTTATCCAGGTGGACAGTCTGCTTACTTGTGTCTGATTACATTTTCCTCCTTATCTGTGTCAGACCAGACACTGTGTGTGTGTGTGTGTGTGTGTGTGTGTGTGTGTGTGTATTCTCTCACTATAGCATTAACACTTGTAGCACTACTGAATGTTCCAGTGTTGTTTTTAGCATTGCTACTGTGAGAAGTTCAGCATTCTGTAAAGTTTCTGGAAGTCTCTTCTGTGTTATTAGGGGTAAATAATAATAATAATAATAATAATAATAATAATAATAATAATAATAATAATAATAAAGATAAAGACCAAGGTGTGAAAAAATAACATCATGCTGAGATGCTCACATTAAGTCACAATGCTTGGCTGCAGTGCTTTGTTGAACTCCCCCTGTTCCTATGTAGCTTCTGAACACACAGTAATGCACACACTAAAAGATGAAACAGCCATGATCAAAGAAGAGGATCAGCGGCCATAGGGATGACCCTGGGTAGCTGTGAACACGCACGCGCCCACACACGTGCACACACACACAACATTTGTTACAGAGAATTGCTCTAAAGATAATGCTGTTTTCTTACTCATTGATCGAATCAGAGATGGGTTTAGTAGTAGCGACTGCTTATATTATATGAGCTTATATTATATGTTATTGACCGCTTTTAAATCATCTGTAATTTATATTTGTAATCAATCTGTAAGTTTGCACACATACACCCAGAAATATGAATGATGTCTATGTTACTGTCCTGCCTATATTATTTCAAGCTGGATCCTTCTTAGATGTATATTGACTAGCATTCAGTGCTTCTCCTACTATAAAGGAAAAAAAGGAATTGATATATTACAAAGCAAACTTCTGAGTACTTGCCCTATGCAATGATGGCTTGCTGTCAATGTTCTGAGCTACTGAGCTACTGATCAGAAGATTGTGAGTTCAAATTGCCTGACCATCAGATGGTCACTTCTGTGCCATTAAGCAAGGCCCTTAACCCTCACCTGCTTAGCTCTGTGCTCTCAAACTGTAAGTTATTTGAGTTAAAGGCATCTGCTATATGAATTAATGTAAACACAATTTTGGTTTACTGTATTAGGAGGATATTTCAAACTGTAGTACTGAACCTTTACCTCTCTGTCGCCATCTCTGTTTGAAACATAAAATTGCAAGTTAGTTGTGGAGTTATTTCTTTACGTGGGTTGTGCTTCGGCACTGCTCCTCTGCATGGCTGAATCTGATGGTTTAAGATATAGGTATGGTTGTTTGTTAGCTACAATACTTGACAATACTTGAGGTGACAGCAGATACGGTTTTCTTGAAGTGCTCTCTCTCTCTCTCTCATACCTAGCCGAAAATACGTGCAATTTACCACACTGACCATAGCCAAACAAACAAACAAAAACAAACAAAAAGAAAACAATATAGGAAGCTCAATACCTTGCTGAATCAAGCGAACAAGCGTGCTAATGTTAGTTAGCTACCTATTGAGTCGCTGAAGTGTCTTACCTGGTCAGCAGAAAAAAGTTCATCTCTATGTCAGTCTTCAATCCTTTCAGATCTCTGAGTTTTCGCCACTTCTCAAACCCCATGCCGATATTTATTCTCATTTTAGCACGGGCTCTGTTGCTTTCCCCTTTTTGACCGCAGGCTCTCGGCAGTTCGAAGTTTCTTGGTTTTTACCACAGCTGATTCCCGAGATGTCAGCGATGATTGCTATCCAGATTAAAAGCAGCCATCGAGGACAAGTTTAAATTCTAAGCAACTGTTGTAAGAACAAGCTACAAACCAGAACATGCTATAAACACTCCGCAATCTTCACACCCACACATATGACATAGTAGCCGGCTCTTCTGCTTTCTGTTTATCGACGTGATATATCCACGCAAAGGCAAATGATGTCAAACTGGCCTTTCCCGCGAAATCCGACCCGACAGATCAAATTATAAATCATTATTTTAAGCTTACCATTGCGAATCGGCGTACGGCAAGGAGACAGTTTTGAACACTGATTTTTATGTACTTGCTCAATCATACATTTTTGTTCATTCGTAACCACAAAAAAGTCCCGTACTGCAGCTTTAAGTGCAATTAACACATGAATTCCAAACATGTTTTTTAACTTAAGTAAATTATTTTCTTCTGTATGTGCCCATATCTTTTAACGAATTGATAGTATATTGTTACAAACACAATCTATTCATGATTGTGCTAGGAAAAGGGGAGTTGGAGATGCACATACATTTTCTTTCAGTCCACTTGTGTGAATCTACCATGGTCATTGTGCTTTCTTTGTGCATAACCATATACAGTACAGTAAATGAACATCTGCCACAGAGACCTGCTCCAAAGATAATGCTATTTTGTTCCTCATTAGTTAGTATTGGATAAGGTTTTTAATGATGTCTATAGCGTTTTAAATTACTAATCATATTTAAATTCTCTCTTTCTCTTCCTCCTACAGGCCCCTTTTTATGAATCGACCATGGACCGTGTGCTTTGGCAGCTGCTGGTCCTGGTTATGACTGTGGTGGCTGTTCATGCATGTCCCAAATACTGTGTGTGCCAGAATTTGTCTGAGTCTCTTGGGACCCTGTGTCCCACTAAAGGCCTTTTGTTTGTACCAACTGACATCAACCGGCGCACGGTAGAGCTACGTCTAGGTGGAAACTTCATCTTACGCATTACGCAGCAAGACTTTGCCAATATGAGTGAATTAGTGGATCTAACACTGTCACGCAACAGCATCAGTTCCATCCAGCCATTCTCCTTTGCTGACCTTGAGACACTTCGCTCACTGCACATGGATAACAACCGGCTGGCAGAATTGGGACCGGATGATCTACGGGGACTTGTAAACCTTCAATACCTAATTCTAAACAATAACCAGCTATGCCGCATCTCTGAACATGCCTTCCAGGACTTGGTGCCTGCAATTGAGGATCTTGATTTGTCATACAACAACCTGCAGATGCTGCCCTGGGATTCAGTGCGTCACATGGTCAACCTGCACCAGCTCACGCTGGACCACAACTTGCTGGAATACATCCCTGAAGGTACCTTTACTGAACTGGAGAGACTTGCACGTCTGGACCTGACATCTAACCGCCTTCGGAAGCTTCCGCCAGACCCAATTTTTGCTCGGGCACAAGATTCACTGCAGGAATTGGTGCAAGTCTCTACGCCATTTGCACCACAGCTTTCACTGAGCATCGGTGGCAATCCACTGCACTGCAACTGTGAGCTCCTCTGGTTTCGAAGGCTGGAGCGTGAAAACGACTTGGAAACTTGCGCTTCCCCTTCAAATTTGAAGGGGCGTTACTTCTGGACCATAAGGGAAGAGGAGTTTATATGTGAGCAGCCCCTTATCACACAGCACACACACAGGATGTTAGTTCTAGAGGGTCAAACAGCCAGCTTGAGATGTGAGGCCACTGGAGACCCAACTCCCACAATCCACTGGGTAGCCCCTGATGACCGTCTCCTTGGCAACTCCTCTCGGATTGTAGTGTATGGCAATGGCACACTTGTTATCACCATTACTACATCAAAAGATTTTGGCACATTCACATGTATTGCTGCCAACGTTGCCGGTGAATCCACTGCTTCAGTGGAACTGTCAATCGTCCAGCTGCCCCACATAAACAATGGAACAGGACAACCCAAATCCCGCCTCTCTGATATTACAGGAACCTCAAAGGCCACACCCAAGGGCCAACCAGAAAAGGATAAGCCAGTTTGGATTTCTGAAGTGACTGCAGACTCTGCCCTCATCAGATGGTCCATCAGCAAGGCAGCTCCCAAAGTGAAAATGTACCAGCTGCAGTATAACTGCTCTGATGATGAAGTGCTCATTTACAGGTACAATATTATAAAAGGTGCAACATGTACAGGGTTCAGGACTGTGTTCAATATATTTAATATCAAAATGTTATAGACTAAAAAAGCAGCACATCTGTATGTCTTACAGTAATACTCCTACAGTCTACTGTAAACAGCAAACAGTACCGAAAAGTAAGAATACAATGCTTGTTTGCTAAATGTTGGTGACTTGAATGTTGCACTGCCAGTTTTGACATGCTATGAGTTAAGGGACTTCCTTTTCATCTGATCAGCTACGTCACTATCTAAACCGGAAAGTGTTGAATTTGCTTAGGGCTAAAAGTATTATCTTTGATAATGTAACCTTGTTGCATTTTCAGCGATCTATCATCAGGCCCACTAAATAGTTAATCAAGCAGCTTTTTTTTATCATATTTTTCACTGGGTTTTTTTCCCAGACATCCAGCAAGAAATAAGCTCCTTTCCACTAGCTTTTCAACTGAATGAGTGACAAAATAACAAATAAAATCATCAGCTTGTTAGCTGAGATCATTTGTAAGCTAGCTAACACTAGATAAACTATTCATCTTTATTAAGGACTAGTAGCTGGAATAACTTTTAGGATAATTGAATTGTTATATTATGTTTCAAATACACCATGATTCGTATTTAATACAATACTATTGTGTACTTTTGCACAAATTGACATTACTGCACACACAATCCCTTGTGTCCAATGTCAGTCAATACATTTTCTTTTACTGACACTTTTACAGTGTGGGTGAAAAACATTGGTTTCTTTTCCTGTTTCCTCAACTCTGCTTTTATTTCTGAGCACTTCTCAAATCTCATGAGTAGCATTTGAGTCTTTTGGTCCGCAGGCCCATGATAATGATATAAAGTGTTTTACAGCATGCAAGAATACTGCTGTAAATCTGAGCAAGAGCAGAAAAACCCAAGCAGAGAGAAAATCCAATTACTTAATGCCATTTAAATCATTTATCCATTAGTATCTGGGGAAATGCGTGACAGCTCCCTCCCTTCTGCTCAGTCCATTGGCTGGGAAACTGTACTTGCCTTGTCTCTTAGGGCATTATGTATTTATCATCTGTGTTAAAATTGTGGTTTAATCATATAAAATTGGTGTATTCTACTGCATCTAATATGCATGTGGTGTTATTACGTGGTATCAAGTGGTTACCATTGTTACCATAGTAACAAGTAGGTAGATGGCTGGATGGATGAATGGATGGCTGGATGGATGTATGGAATGATGGATGGATGGATGGATGGATGGATAGAATGCCTGTAATCAAATATTTAGAGAATTTATCAAATCGATTGTACTACAAAGATAACGTCAAGGTCAATAGAACACAGCTTTGCTAAGCAGGGAAGAGGACAGGATGGTTAAAGACACCTAGCATACTACCATAGGGCAGATATAAGTTAACTATAGATAGGAAGTGACATGTTAAATGGAAAGCCATAGTAATGTTTCAGCTGGATCGCCATAAGGCATCTATGACGCTCCTTTATCCCTCATTGTCCATAGTCACCCACTGTGTGATTTAGTGTGTTTGGCTTCTCTCTTCTTGTGATATATATTGCCATGCTGTCTGGGGAACTTTGCTCATTGGCTATTCATTGCTGTGGGTCCGTCTGCTTTATTAAAGCCTGTGTTTGATTGACAGTAAACAAATTCAGCTCGTCATGTCATTTGATTAAACTCAGTTATAGTGTGTTACGGCATGACTGTTATACAACAAGCAAATACCTCAAGTGGTATGCCATGAAAACACTACTAGAAGTTTGTGATCTGGGTAATTACTGCTGAGACGACCTTAATTTAGGAGGTGTATCGTTCCTCATCACACAAAAGAATAAAACACCTTCTCACATTAACCTTATGTATTTATTGAATTCCATAAGATATCTGTTGCTGTGTTGTGGTGTGAATCATTTTTATAGATGTTATTTGGTTTGGTTACCCTATTACAGAGTTAATCTGACACCAACACAGAAAAAGTGACTTAAGAGCCTCTTTAGGCAATCTCACTCTGCTTATCCATGATTCCTTATTTCTTTTTAATGCATCCATCCATTAGTGTTATTGTGAAGTGATGTTCGTGCTGCATTTGAGAACATCTCATAGGCCAGACCAGACAAATGTCAAGACCCATTTATCTCACTCTGCACGCTCTCCGTTCTCTCTCTGGCTGTCCCAGGCCCGTTTACTATTTTTGCCTGCACAAAGACAATCAAATCTCCTTGCTACAGAGGAATCAATGTTGCAGGAGTACATCTGCATGACATTGGTCCATAAAGAGCCAGGGCAAGGTAATGGGCAAGAAGGAGTTATGTCTGAAACTGGAAGCGTCTAGTGAGAGATGAGGGAGTAAAAATGAACCACGAAATGGTGCAATGATTAGAGAGGGAGGAAAGAGGAGAACATTTTGTTTATTGGTGTGTAAGTTTTATTAGATCAGGTCTATGGCTAAAAGTTCAAATGGGTCAAAGGTACTGCAGACAAGGTCCATAAAGCTCTTAGGGGAAAAGTGAGCCAATATTTATTCACTATTGTAGTAGCGGTTTCCTGCAAGCTGTGTTCGTGACTCACTCTCCATGATTAACGTTATGGCCTCATGCTGTCTCGAAAGCAAAGTCTCGATCTTTCAAAATTGCCTTTCAGTGCCTAGAGCCTGCTAAAACTTTCATTTCTTCCCATCTTAAACTTTCACTTATTTTCCATACTAGTATGATAAGCAGAACCAAACATGTCCCACCAGGGTTCCACTTTGTCTGAGGTTCTGAATTAAACTGAATTAACTGCTGGACAAGATCAATCTGTAATGGGTGCAGGGGAGCATGGGAGTTTGAAATAGCCAGTGATATGTACTGTAGGAAATTCTGAGTGTAGACTACTAGTATACTAGATCTGATCACCCGAAGCCCTGAAATTTCACAGCATCTTCACATCCTATATAGATCTTTCTATGCCATGGAAGCAGAGATGTGCTCTCTAATGTGCCGTGTACAGTATTACAGAGAACTAGAGGTAGAGAGGTGATGTATAAAGCAGGAATGGCGTCCAAAACTGTCTAGTAATGGATTCCATTCAAATGTCTGTTATCAGATACTCCCAGTGTGAAGTGCATGTAAACGAAGGAGCTTTCATTCTGCCAGTGTGGATGAATGAGTGGCAACTGAGCGGATTGCCATGGAGGTTCATAAGTATTTCAGTTATATAGTGCCAATTTGAGATGATACAGCAACTGGATCTGTCATTTGATTTTAAAGTTATCTGAGTGACTAAATCCATGTCATTCTCTCTCCGTAGTCCCTCACTCAAAAATGTACAAGCAGAGTGGAATGAAAAGAAAGGACAGAAGAGCAGCGATGCTTTTCTTAAATGCAAGCACTTAACTGATTTTGTCTGCGTTAATTAAATTTGTAGGATTTGTTAGTGGTATTTGTGCCAATGCTTTTGTAAGCTACAGCTGATGGGTTGAAACCCACTGGCACAAGGTTCAGCCACCTCACAACGTAAAAATCCCAGGTTTGACCCTGAGCCTTGGTTTACTGTCTATGTGGAGTTTCTGTGCATGGTCTCCCTTGGTCTGGGTGTTTTAAAAAAATCCTGCCAGTAGGTGGATTGGCTAAGAAATGGGTGTGAATGGGTGTGTGATTGTGTGTGTGTGTGTGTGTGTGTGTGTGTGTGTGTGTGTGTGTGTGTGTGCGTGGTGCTCTGCACTAGACAGGTGTCCCGTCCAGGGTGTATTCCACCTAACACCCAGGGTTCCTAGGACAAGCACCGGATACACTGTGACCCTGACCAAGTGAAAGTGAGTGAGTGATTGTACTAAAGTACAGTGGCTCAGCTGATGTTGCTAGCTAGGATTAGCTAGCTAACTGCTCAAAATGTTGTAGGTAACACATTAATAGAATAAATGATGCCAGAACTTAAGCAAAATAATCAGTTTTCAACCAAAGTAAAGTGAGCTCAGCATCAGTTTTTAAAGTTTGTAAAATCAACCAGGTCTCTCACACTGAAAAGCCAGGCTGATGTTTTACATTTACATTATGTTTTACATTTACATCTCATTCGGCTGAGGCTTTTATCCAAAACGACTAACTACTGAGATAATTATTCATATCTCTTCCCATTTCCTTCATTTCCATTGCACTCTATTTTACCAAGATGTTTCTTTTGATAATTTTTTTCTCAAGCTAATTATTTTAGTGATAGCTAGCAAAATGTTGCTAAAAATACTTACAGCATCTTTAATGTCATGGATGAATTATGCAAAATTCATTATATTCAGTAGGATTCACAAAGTTCCTCAGATGATGGTGAAACTTTCATCGCATGTTCAGTCACCTAGACTCCCAAAGGGTAATTCTTATGGATTCATAAAAGTTCATGATATGGAAATAATATTCACCAGCACCCTGTCTACTGCCGGTTGTCCAAATGTATTCATTCTGAGCACTTATTTATTTATCCTGGATCATTGCAATATCAATTAGGCCATCTGTTCACTGGGTTGGGGCGAGATGGCTTAAAGAGATAATGCCAGATATCTCAAAACTCCTCCATGCTGTTTTTCAGATGTATCCACAAATTAACAAGGACTAACAAAAACATTTTTTTTAAACCATTCTGTCAAATATTCCTGTATTCTGAAGTTTTTTTCCCCACACAAAGAGCAAAATTACAGTAGGATAAATTTCCAGAGCAGGTTATAGCACCCTTTTACAGGCATTATTTTAATGCTCATGTCTGTTCATTTGAAATCCCAATTAAGTGTTCATGGAAAGATAAAGACATAGTTAATACAACAGTGGTGTGGATCCTGGCATGCTAATGTAACACTCTTTTTGAGAGTATGTGTTTTGCACTGGGTTTGAAAACTTTGTTTCTTTCTTTTAAAGGATGATCCCTGCTTCCAGTAAGGCATTCCTAGTAAACAACTTGGTCTCTGGAACCCGCTACGATTTGTGCATCTTGGCAGCCTGGGATGACTCGGCCACTACGTTGACAGCCACCAGCATTGTGGGTTGCGTTGAGTTCTTCACCAGAGATGAGTACCCACAATGTCATTCTCTGCATGGGCAGCTACTGGGTGGCACCATGATCCTGGTCGTGGGAGGTGTGATCGTGGCTACCTTGCTTGTCTTCATCGTCATCCTAATGGTGCGCTACAAGGCTGGAGAGGGCGGGACACTGACTGCAGTTGGGGCTGAGCTTCCTGTGAGCAAGTTAAGTGACATTGGTGATACCTATTCACAGAACAATGATGGGTGTCTGGGGCAGAATGGAGTCTTTATGCCCCGTTCATATTCCAAAGCCAAACTCAAAGCCAAACCTAAGGTGAGTCTACGAAATGAGGTGGTGGAGTTTAAATGTGGCTCTCTTCAGAGTAGTATGAGCTCTCTATCCTCATCCTCGTCCTCATCCTCTGCTGGTTCTGTGAATGCCTTGCACTCCTGCAGCCCCAACAGTGCTTTGGCCAACATCTGGAGGTCTGCGTCTCTCAAACCACGAGGAAATCTGGACCATCTGTTGGGGGCCATTAATGCTCTAGAGATTAAGGGCCAGGCACCATTGGGAAACAACAAATCTGGTCGTGCAATGGCATCAGCGGTGCCCGCTAATGATAAGGAGCCCCTGCTGGGCCGAACACTGGACTCCAAGTTCAGACGGAGTCACTCATTTGACGCCGGTGAGTTTGCAGCATCAATCAGTGGTGTCTGGACCAAACGTAGCCTCTCCATCAATGGTATGTTGCTCAAGGATGACATGGCTAGCAGCCGGGGCACTCTGGAGGGCTCGGAGTGGGTGATGGAGAGCACTGTATAGATTGTGTACAATATCTTCAAGCTGACATCCTGCCCTTGTATCAAAGAAAAATCAAGGGAATAAAGCCTCTGTTTTCCCATGCATGGAATTACATATCTTTTCATCGAATATTAAAACATATATCCACTATACAATATGTTGTATTGGGCAGACAGTTATACGCTTTATGTTCTGGTGAATAAGTGCATTTGTGTGTGTGTGTGTGTGTGTGTGTGTGTGTGTGTGTGGTCACATACCCTTGGGATTCTGCCATTCATCAGGATCATTATAGTATGATTAGATACATGACTGTTAAATGACAGCTAATAAATAAAATAAAAATAAAAATACTGCCAATGCGTTCTCTACAGAAAAGTACTGCAAATTCAGTCTGTATAGAAATATATATATGTGGTATAGATAATATTTATAAATTTAATTAAATCGAAAGTTTTATATTTTTATCTCAAGTGTCATACCACTCTTTCTCAAAGGGAAGACTTTCAGAGAACTTTCATACCTTTTTTTTTAATTTCACTCCCTTTTCTCTTATTTTCATCCCACTCATGTCCTGAAGGAATCATCTGCAAAGAGCAGAAGTTGAAAGTTTCTGTTGAAAGATTCACAAATCTTTCATTCAACTTTTTACTGAATATTACATCGTAAAGTCCCATCACATTTTCTGTCACATTGGAAAGTATACATTTTTCTCTCTGCCCAAATTTACAAAAGAGCTGGAGAATACCACATAATTTTTGCCATAAGAAATGATGACTGTGTAAATTAATGAAGTGTTAAGAACCTCTAATGAACTCCTGGCTTCTGGCCAAGAAACACACATCAAGCCCTTGCACACTACATACATTTTCTGTGGTGTCCTTTAAAAACAGAATTTACTCTTATATAAAACAGCACATTCACAAATGATGCCATATCCACCAGAGAAGTCTACATATGTTTGACTAAGCTCTAATGAAAGAAATCAGGACAATTACCTTGCTTTTGAATTACTGGATAATATTTGTAATATTAAATGGCTTAGAGTTACCCTCAGGAGCCTGCGAGAGATAACTCCAATGTCAATCATTTCAAACTAATCATATGTGTCAGATGGATGTGTGAAAATATCACAGTCCAAATATGCTCGAAGTGGCAGACATTGGATTGGAGTCAAGCAGGAGTGGACTGCTTCTTTGAAATGAGCATGCCATGCAAAAACTTACGTTGTCATTGCCATGATTCAAATTCCCAGTACTGAGGACTGGACACACTGCATATTTGAGTCTATTTCCTGTCTTAAGGTGTCATTAATTTCATGAAGGACTTCTGGGTACACGTGTACCCAACAAGTGAACACAATTTTCCCCTTACCCCAAACCTACTCATGTTTTTGTTTTGGTTGTTATTGTTTTTGGGTTGTTGTTTTTTTTTAGGTTTGAGGTTTAGAAAACTAAGTAGAAATAGAAGTCACGGATGCTAATGTAGTTCCAGTCTTCATTTAGCAAATATGGTCTTTCTGTGCTATTTTACATCTTGAACAACACCTATCATCCATAAAGAACATGGGGAAATATTAAGCTAGTATTACAGTTATAGTTATGTGGAAAAAATAAGTACACCCTATGAGCATTCTTGTTTTTTGTTTTTTAACATATTTGAAACAGTGTCTATTATTAAAGGTGATGCACTTTATCAAATGACGCATAAAATTTACATTTTGTAATAATTTTCACAATTTAAGTTAACAGATCAGTCACATGGAAAAAGTAAGTACACCCCTGCATTTATCACACCTTCAAAATCCATAAAATTAGAATCAGGTGTTGAAGATCGGGTGTCGGTGATTAGAACCTGCTCAGGGAGTGCAAGTGGAACCGGTCTTATTTAAACCCCTCTCATATCTAGTGTCTGGTGTTCCCTTTGCTACTGGGCTGTGTGGTGTCATCATGCCAAGATCTAAAGAGTTCTGTAAGGCCTTCAGTAAAAAGGTTGTGGATGCCTATGAGTCTGGGAAGGGATTTAAAAAGATCTCAAAATTATTTGAAATACATCGATCCACTGTAAATAAAATCGTCTACAAATGGTACAGTTTTTGAATGACCAATTTGTCCAGGACTGACCGTCCCAAAAAATCAGTCTGATGCAAAAAGAAGTCTCCAAGAAACCCAAAATTGAGTCCCAGGATCTGCTAGTAAGGCGTGCAACTACTGGTGTCAAAGTACATGCTTCTACAATCAGAAAGAGACCACACAAATTTGACCTGCATGGGAGGTGTACTTATTTTTTCACAAGACTTTATAAGAATGAGAAGTAGAAGCATTCATTGTTCCTTCTGGTTTGGGTTCTAAGAAGTTAAAACTTATTTTGTGGAGCTTAACAATGTTTGTTGGATCAAATACTGTATATAAAGTTTTGAGTATGTATTTATGAATAAGACATCCTACCATTATTTGTCAGCTACACTGGAGTTGTAACTCCACTCAATAACTAGTGATACAAATGTCTGACATCTAGCACATTCTGGCTGACAATCAGAATACGGGGATCATTGTGCAATTTTTTTTTTTTTTTTTTGGTAATATTTCATTAATATTATTAGATGATGAGTAGAATTAATGTTTACCAAGATGGTGAACCACGACTTTAATTAAAATCAATCATGAAGTTTGAAAACATACACCAAGTCACCTAATTAGTTACTAATAAAAACCTGCAGCGTGTCTGAAATGTTTAGGACTCATGTATAACAATTTGCATGGAAACGAATTATTTAGTTAATATCATTGATAACACTATTAAAGCCATACCATCTGATCTTATTTGAATGTAACAAGCAAGTAATGTAATGAATAATTTTGTTGCATACAAAAACAGCCTGAGATATGAGTAGGAGGTGGACTAGTTGGGTTTGTTTGTGGGGTTTTGTTTTGGCAGAAAGGTTCACAAGGCCTCTGGTTGAGACTAGAGGTGTGCCTCATGACTAGGATACTATGGATGCTAGTTGTTAATTATTTTCATTCATTTTCAGTCAGATATGAAGCTTGTGGGATAGTGGTCGAGGTGGCTTACCATCAGTTACTAGTTTGTTTATGTTTTTAGGAAACAGAACCAACTAAATTCACTAGAAAATATAACTACTAAGAACTGTGCAAGTGGGATTAAAAATCAGCCCCACACACATCTCTATTTGAGACTCTATTTGAGACTATTTGAGAACCTGAATGATGTAGCTGATGTTGAGGAATGGTCAGAGACCATTCACAAGAGACCATGCTGACAGTGGTGCCACTTCTACCTCTGTTTCCTCCCCGATGTTTTCAAGGGTAAAACGCCAGAACTGTTGGAACAGCAAGGCCAATTTATTTATTTATTTATGTAGTTGGTTTTTTTTGTTGTTGTAGACTGAAGATATTTGGGTTGGAGAAGAGAATTTTGAATTTCAGCTTTTATATGTATATGTGTTAAATGACAAAGATTGTTTTATATCAGACCACCCAATTTGTAGGTGAACAAAACTATTGGGACTTATGACTGACAAGGTGTTTCTTGTTATCCAGGTGGGTCCCGTTAGATTGATTGTTTAAGTAATAAATAGCTCTGAACATCTATTCTTGGTTTTAGCCTTCAGTTTCTCCTGTGAAGACTGCATTTGTTGTTAAAAGAGATAAACCAACAGGCCGTAACAGGACCATGAAGCAGAGCGATATCCTTGGCGGAACACAGAAGCGGAGCAACATCACATCCTCAGTGGTATCCGGAAGCTGAGCGACCACCTCAGGTGGGATTGACAATCTTATTGGGGTGGGGTGGGAGGGCAGAAGACAGCCTCCAGCTCTGACATCAAACCAATCCAGTCTATCCCACTGCCCCAAATGTGGAAGTGTGGAAGCGGGGGGAAGTGGAAGATTTTAGACTGGCCAAGTCAGTCACCAGACCTTAACCCAGTTGAGCAGTGTTTTACCTCCTGAAGAGGAGACTGAAGGGAGAACATGCACCCAGCATAAACAACAGCTGAAAAATGCTACAGTAAAAGCCTGGAAAAGCATCCCAAAAGATGAAACCAACAATTTGGTGACGTCAGTGAGTAGCAAGCTTCATGCAGTTGACACAAGGGATATGCAACCAACTATTAAGTGTTATTTATTTTAACTTACTCCAAGACTTTTCTGTTCCTATAATTTTGCTTGCCTAATATTTGGGTTGTTTGATACAAAAGGTTCTATGTTTTATGTTGTTTAACACATTCAGATGTAAATACATATGTCTTTGGCACAAACAAATGAATTGGCCATGCCGTTCCAATAGTTTCGGAGGGGAATGTATATTTTTAGGGTTCATATTTAAGCCATCCATTAGGCCATGACCCCTTTGGGTTTAAATCCAAATACAGATACAGATATTTGTAGCACTAAACACACACATATAGAGATAGTGTTGTTGTTTAACACCCTTAAATCCTACAAATTCTGTGCAAGATGAACTCATATGTAGACTTCTCTCATCTTTTGGAGATTTACCCATTTTTATCGTCTCTCACACAATTCCACACTATATTCACAGATAATTCAGACTGGCTGCGTGACACTATAAAAGCTGGGGAGGGTTTTGTACACGTGGGTAGGGGAAAGGGGAAAGGGAAATTGTATAGTAGCATTTTATTCTGATGAGACATGATATGTAAAGAAGAGTATTTTCACTGTGTTGTGTTGCTGTATCTAAACAAGTCTTGTTAATTGTAAGACTTGATCAATCACATTTTGTTCTTGCTACCAAAAGGGTAAATACCATTTCACATAATAATATATTATTATATATAATAATATAGCCTTTCTCTCCCCAGTCATCACATTCTCTGATGTTTTGGAACTGAATTATACAGTTGAATTCTCAATGAATAAAAAGTGCTTATATGATTATAAAAAGTATTTGTTTTTTGTTAGTTTGCTTGTTTGTTTATATTTTTTGTATATTTGATTTGATCAGGGGGAGCAAATAGTCTGAACAGCAGAAAATACAGTGCCCTTCAATAATATTGGCGCCCTTGGTAAAAAAAAATATATTGTTTAACCTAAAATTATTTAACCTTTTGAGCTTGTGTTAAAAAAAAATATTCACAAAAATACTCACATGGTTATCAAACATTTGCAAATACAGCAAGTTTATCATATATATATATATATATATATATATATATATATATATATATATATATATATATATATATATATAATTATTTAACAAAGTACAATTATAACAATTATTGGCACCCCTATGAATTCATATGAGGAAAATATATCTTTGAAGTATATTCCCATTGATATTTTCCTTTTTATTTAGTACACCTGGGTGACTAGGAACAGGAACCATGACTTCCTGTTTCACGGGGGTATAAATATGAGGTAACACACAGTCCAAATTGCTTTAGTCATTCATAACAATGGGTAAGAGCAAGGAATATAGCTGTGATGTGCGGCAAAAGTTTGTTGAGCTTTACAAAATGGGAAGTGTCTATAAGAAAATAACACAAGCATTGAAGATGCCCATTTCCACCATCAGGGCAGTAATTAAGAAAGGTTATGAATCAACCTGGAATTGGACGTGTGTCTATATTGTCTCTACGCACTGTGAAGAGGACGGTTCGAGTGGATAAAACATCTCCAAGAATCACAGCTGGAGAACTGTTAATTGCGTCTTAGGGTCAGAAAGTCTCCAAAACTACAATCTAAAGTCACCTACATCACCACAAGCTGTTTGTGTATTGACTAACAGGGTGTCCATAATTGTTCCACACCTATATTTAACAAAGATTTTTTTTGATAAAACTGTGTTTTGCTTCCAACTGTTTGAGATCCGTGAGAGCCGAGTATTTTTGTGAATTGTTTTGAACAAAAGAACAAAAAGGTTCAACAATAAAGACAATTTTTCACAGCCTTCGCTGCTCATATTTACCAAGGGTGCCAATATTATTAGAGGGCTCAATGTTAAACATCACAGTGTTGTTGGACTGAATTGTCACGTGGATGTTTTAATGAGTAGCATATGGCTAAGGAATGTGCGTTTAAATGCAAATAAATGCTAGGGATGACATCTGTAGTCTTTCTTTTTTGAGCTGAGCGTATTTCAGAAGCATGGTTCTGTTCAAATGTTCTGTGGCCAAATGATCAGGATATGCTTAGTAAAATCTTTTAAAAGTATTTTTCTGCAATTTGTATTCATCCAATCTCACCAACCAACGATGGCCTTTATTTATCAACCTGTATATGAGTACATTTATTTGTAAATCATTCATATGAGTGTCATTAATTAAATTCCAGCTGTTGTTGTTGTTGTTTATTTGTTTGTTTGTTTGTTTGTTTGTTTGTTTTGGGAAGGTGTAAATTACAATATAAGGACACTAACAATATGATTGGCATGAGTAACTGAAAATGTAAGTATAAATCCCGTTTATTTTAATTGCAAGATATTGTCCGTAAAAAAATTTGTAATGAAAATTGTTGTATTAAAATTAGAAAAGATGCAAAATAGAAGTGTTTTCACTAGTGCTCTCAGACCTTCGGATCCCACTGTGGGTCACTTTGCCGTTGCATAACCCTACCTATAAAAGTAGAAGTTTCTCTGGAGGTTACTGGGAGTTGACTTGGTACAGTAGCTATGAGTAGTAAAATACTTGGCTACTTGAAACATATGATTTTGATATGAAATAAATGAATTTGAAATGAAACCAGGTACCAGCTGATGTTAAAATAAATGTTTATTTCTCACTGTGAAGTCCTCAGTATCAGACAATGAAGTTATTTTAATGGTGGTGTGCGAACGTGACAATAGTTGATTTTGTTTAGCAAAAATAAAGAGGAGAAAACTTTTTTATTATGTAATTATTTTTATTTTGTTTAATGGCTGCCTACACACTCAAACAAGCATGCCAGTGCTTTAATCTTTAAACAGAGAGCAAACCATACCAGACAACATTAAACACACACACACACAGATTTTATTCATTGCTTGGATCATTTAAATTGCAGGTCTTTTAAATCTACCAGAAAAAAAGTGAAAATAAAAGAAAGTATTCTCACATTCTAGTGAAGATTTTGTGCCAGTTGAGAAGTACCAAGGCAGAGACATTAATCAGAACGTCTGTGCATCTGCTCAATCGATGGTCTGCACTATTTTTAGCTACACCCGTATGTCCTGTCTCGGCCAGCATGGTACCTGAGTAAAAAAAAAAAAATAAGTAATCAAATTTAACATGGGTACTTAAGTATGGCATGGCTCATTTGGCGCTGGAAATAGCAACAACACAGGGGATTATGGGTAATTTGCTGAGCCATGCCACAGTGACTGGTGGAAAGGCACTATTATTAAACAAGATCCTGTGTAGTGAGCAGGATGCCACTTTGAAAACTGCCAGAGAGACAGAAAAAGCAAGCTCTTTGAACTTTGTTGTCAGAGTTATTTTGGGGCATTGGAGTAAAAAAAAACACGTTGGAGGAAAATACACCGCTCTTTCTTCCTGGTCCTGGTGAGAAACTAAATAATACATCTATGCATTTGCTGAGATTGAATTATTTTCTCAGGGATGTTTAGTGAAACGGCAGCAATAGGAATCCAAGATACAATGATGCATTCTGACTCAACATCTACAGTGGTGCTCGTAAGTTTGTGAACCCTTTAAAGTTTTCTATATGTATAAATATGACCTAAAACATCATCAGATTTTCTGATGATGTCCCTTCTGATGATCAAGTCCTAAAAGTAGATAAAGAGAACCCAATTAAACAAATTAGACAAAAAATATTACACATGGTCATTTATTTATTGAGGATCCAGTATTACATATCTGTGAGGGGTAAAAGTATGTGAACCTTTGCTTTCAGTATGTGGTGTGAGCCCCTTGTGCAGTAATAACTGCAGCTAAATGTTTTTGGTAACTGTTGATCAGTCCTGCACATCGGCTCGGAGGAGTTTTATCCCGTTCCTCAGTACAGAACAGCTTCAACTCTGGGATGTTGGTGGGTTTCCTCACATGAACTGCTTGCTTCAGGTTCTTCCACAACATTTCTATTTGGATTAAGGTCAGGACTTTGATTTGGCCATTCCAAAACATTAACTTTATTCTTCTATAACCATTCTTTGGTAGAACGACTCGTGTGTTTAGGATCGTCTTGCTGCATAAACCACTTTCTCTTCAGATTTAGTTCACAGACACATATCCTGATATTTTCCTTCAGAATTTGCTGGGATAATTCAGAACTCATTGTTCCATCAGTCCTGGTCCAGATGCAGCAAAACAGGTCCAAACCATGACACTTCCACCACCATGTTTCACAGATGGGATTAGGTTCTTATACTGAAATGCATTGTTTTCTTTCTCCAACACTTCTCATATAAACCAAAAATACTATTTTGGTCTCATCAAGGCAAAACATTTTTCCAGTAACATTCTGGCTTGTCCACATGATATTCAGCAAACTGCAGATGTGCGGCAATGTTCTTTTTGGAGAGCAGTGGCTTTCTCCTTGCAGCCCTGCCATGTACACCATTGTTGAGCATTAAATGGTGCACTTATATAGCGCTTTTATCCAAAGTGCTTTACACTGTGTCTCATTAACCCATTCACACATACACACACACACACACACAATCACTCCAACGGTAGCAGAGCTGCCATGCATGGCGCTAACTTGCCATCGGGAGCAGCTTGGGGTTCAGTGTCTTGCCCATGGACACTTCGGCACATGGAGTCATGTGGGCCAGGAATTGAACCACCAACCCTACGATTAATGAACAACCCACTCTACCACCTGAACAACATTAATTGGCATTAACATTAGCCAATGTGAGAGAGGCCTTTAGTTGGTTAGAAGTTGGATTCCTTTGTGACTTTGTGGACTATTACTCGTCTTGCTCTTGAAGTGACCGTTGTTGGTCTCCACTTCAGGAGGGTAACATCCATTCATCCATCCATCCATCTTCTACCACTTACTCCTTCTTCAGGGTCACGGGGGACCTTGAACCTATCCCAGGAATCATCGGGCACAAGGCGGGGTACACCCTGGACAGGGTGCCAGTCCATCACAGGGCACAATCACATACACACTCACACACCCATTCAAACACTACGGACACTTTAGACACGCCAATCAGCCTACCATGCATGTCTTTGGACCGGGGGAGGAAACCGGAGTACCCGGAGGAAACCCCCACAGCACAGAGAGAACATGCAAACTCCGCACACACATGGCCCCGGCGGGAATCGAAACCCGGAACCTGGAGGTGTGAGGCGAAAGTGTGCCCTAGGCCACCGTGCGCCCAGGAGGGTAACAATAATCTTGAATTTCCTCCATTTGTACACAATCTGTCTGACTGTGGATCGGTGCAGTCCAAACTCTGTAGAGATGGTTTTGTGACCTTTTCCAGCCTGATGAGCATCAGGTCCTCAGAAATCTCCTTTGTTCATGTCATGATACACTTCCTCAAACATGTGTTGTGAAGATCAAATTTTGCCAGATCCCTATCTTTAAATAAAACATGGCGCTTACTCACACCTGATTATCCCATTAAGTGAAAACACCTGACTCTAATTTCACCTTCAAATTAAACCACTAATCATAGAGGTTCACATACTTTTGCCACTCACAGATATGGAATATTGGATCATTTTCCCCAATGAATATTCCATCTGTCATATGTGATTTTATATCTGTCATAAGTGTTTTATTGTCTTTTAGGTCCTATTCATTTCACTGGTGAAGGTGATATGTGAGAAGCTGTTGCAGCTTTTCGTGAAATGTTTGTGTGCTTTTACTTGCTTCAGTTATAAATGAAGATGATGATTAACTTTCTATGCTTGTTGGTTCTTACAGACTGGTATGAATTTGTAATCGTGATACAGAAACCTGTGAGTGGTAGCTCAGTGGTTTATGATCGGAGGATTGTGATCCTCAGCTCTTCTGTGTGTGCATTTGATTTCACCACACTTGTAAATGTCCTTGGATAAAAGCATGTAATGAGCAAATGTATGCAAATGTTTGAGTGTTGTACTTTTCTGACCTGAAATCCATTTTCAGTGCCACAAAACCATTATGTGAGGCTCTAATATTGTAATGAGATCACAGTGTGTGTGAATCACACATCCATGATTGGAATTAAGTAAGTATGAAATTGTGTTTTCTTCTTTTAAAACAATGTTTACATAATTACCAGTTGGTGGCAGTAAATCAGGCCCAGCTAAGAAAGTGATTAATTATACAGCTTTTACTTTATCAGCATGTCCAATCTTAGTACATTTTCCAGTATTCGATAAATACATGATCTAACTAGTAGATGGTTTATTTAGCTAAGCTTGTAGGAAGCAATTATCTTGATTAACCTTAATAGCACTTATTCTGCAATTATAATTAGAGAGAAAATGCAATGAAACAAGAAGCTCAATCATGAGTTACTGACTCTGTGGAGTTTCATTTGTTCTCCTTAGGTCCACATGGGTTTCCAAAGGGTTCTCCAATTTTAGCTCAGTGTCCAAAAACTTGCCAGTAGGTGGACCAGCAACTCTAAATTGCTCCTACAGTATAAGATTAGTATAAGATATAGGGATTACTCTGTTATATCCACTTTATTCTAATCCACTTCTGGTGGAATAGGACCATAATTTTCTTGAGATAGACCACTTCAAAGCCAAGCATTCTCCACTCTGGAATCAATTTTAGTCTTCTCACACTTTCCTTTGTAAGGTAAGGCATTTTGGTCTTTGTAAATGCTGCAGTTAAATTGGGAATGTCCTTGGTTGCAATTTCGATGCGTTTAAAAGAGTCGACTCTTTGAAGTACTTCTTGGCACTAAGGGTGATTACTCCAATTGTATACCTATACTGGTATCTCTCGCTGTCTCTCACATCCTCGAAGACTAAGGCAGGAAATCGATGCATGTTGGAAAGTATATCTTCTGTTGTATTGATAGCACTGTATGGGAATTTCAGTCAAGCAGATCTGCACTGACTCTGAGTGAAAACAGAAGCATTAGCCTGTAATCTAGGCTAATCTCATGCAAATTTCAGGAGACAAAACAAGTGAGTGCAATTCATAAAAATGAAACAGTCCCGCCAGGATTTTTGCAATTTTATAATTGCAGAAATCAACCTGAAGTCAAGCAGACTGCAATATTCTGAGGAGTTTGCAATTTTTCAAAATGACCACAGATTTTTTGCAGATCATCACAGTGCACATTACTGTAGGTCAAAGCCCTGTTTGAGACATGTACGTTGAACATGAGTACAGCTAAGAATTTTTTTTTTAAAGTCTCATTTACCAACGAACATCACTGCAAAAGACCATTTGTCTTTTTTGTGCATGAAGTGCAAAACAATTTCATGCAAGTGCAATTTCGCCAACTCAAGTAGTTCTCCACAAAAAAGCACAAAAACGCAGCCAATCACAGCACAACTTTAAAATAAATAAATAAATAAATAAAAATTACGCATTTGTGAGTGGAACAATCACAAAAAAAAAAAACCAAATTGAAATCCTGTACGGACTGATCGAAATCTGAGGATAGCTACAGTTAATGGCTTTAGTAGTTTTAATAGGGGGTTTTCTTCGCAATGTAGTCAAAGGTTAAAACATATTCATGTTTATGAATAAAGTGTATGAATAAAAGAAGACAGGAAGACAGGAAGGAAGGAGAGAAATGGAAAAGAGATAAAAAGCTAATCACAGACAAACATTATAATCACAAAACTATTGTACGAGTCCGCAAAATACTGTGCAAATTGCTGTGTGATTTTTTTCATCATCTACTATTCTGTGGATCATCACGCAAAGCTCTAACACAGAAGTTCCAGTACTACTTTTTGCTAAATAACGGCTCAAATGAGAACTTGACACAGGCTTCTATCACTCTTTAGCACTTTCACATTTCTATTGTTTCCATTCAATTGTTTTTATTTGCAAATATAAAATTCACTCAAAACGACATAAAATGCAGGTTCTGCGAGTCCAGCTTCCTGCTGTAAAGGTCCGAAATGGTCAACAAAGGAGAACAAATGAAACTCCACAGAGTCAGTAACTGAGGCTCATGATTGAGCTTCTTGTTTCATTGCATTCAACCCTAAGAAAGTGCACTACTGACCTCTGGTGTCCATGGAGCAAGATTTCATCTCACATGAACAGCCTTTCCTTATTTTTAGCAAGATTTGATCACCAACCACTTTATTAGGAACACCTATACACCTGCTCATATATGCGGTTATTTAATCAGCCCATTGTGGCTGAAGATACAGATCAAGAGGTCTGCAGGCTGAAACACCTTGTTGATAAGAGAGATCAGAGGAGAATGACCTGACTGGCTTGAGCTGACAGGAAGTCTATGTTAACTCAAATAAACACTCTTCACCATTCAAATTTTTATTCATTATAGATTTACATGCTTTTTGCTTATTTATATTTCATTTTAATGTTGTAGAACGTCTGTGAAACAATTTAGCTCCTCTTATCGCTTATCTTATAGCAGCCATAAAGAGTCATTCCTTTACCGTCCACTCAGGACTATATATTAAAATTAAGAATACAAAACAAAAAAACTGTTGCATGTTATGTTAGAGAGAGTACCCTGCACTGCTCTCAGATCTGCTATTTAAAAATGAATAAAGAAATTTTGAATTAATCATCCAACAGTGCAATGGGATAAATATGATTAATATGCTACTGAATAAATCAGAAATTACATGTACACATGCATTAATTCCTGTTCGTATATTCTTATCAAATAAAGCACTCACATTTTGTACTTTTGTACAATTCCATACACTTAAGACAGTAACGTAAGACAGTAATGTGTTTAATGTATTTTAAATGCATTTAGAACATCTTGAAAATGTTCCTGTTAAACAGCTGTGCTGAATCTGTTTAACAAGTCCTTTACACATTATTTTTTATAGACCTGGAGAATGACAGATGTCTCGTTGAAATCCAGTCTGTTGGGTGGTTGCCAGCTGTAATTTCACAGATCTCTGATCACTGAATGGATTTCACAAAAATACTTCTTTATTTTGGTAAATCACTGCAAGTAGGATTATGTTTTCAGAAAGGAGATACAGTGAGGGAAAAAAAAGTATTTGATTCCCTGCTGATTTTGTACGTTTGCCCACTGACAAAGAAATGATCAGTCTATAATTTTAATGGTAGATTTATTTGAACAGTGAGAGACAGAATAACAACAAGAAAATCCAGAAAAACGCATGTCAAAAATGTTATTAATTGATTTGCATTTTAATGAGGGAAATAAGTATTTGACCCCTCTGCAAAACATGACTTAGTACTTGGTAATGACTTGGTAATGACAATGCCCTGGCTGAGGGAAGGAGATTCTCACGCAAGATTTGACGGTACATGGCCCCGTCCATCGGACTTTTTGACTTTTTCTAGTCATTCTAACATTTAACACAAGCTTAACTGTATGTGTTTGTGTACTTATTTATTATTTTATTATTTTTTCTTATATTACATGAAGCACAGAATAAAATATAATCTTGTATTTATTACATAAAATAGTTATTGTACAATGAAAGTTTGTTGAAATTATTCTGGATATTATTGAGTCTTTTTCTGTGATGAAAATTTAATTATTTGGGCTGGGGGCTGTCTGAGAAACAAGAGGGGGGAGCGACGCTCTCCGTGCGGGGGGATTCTGTCATGAAAATGTCTAGATACTATGATTCCAATCAGCCACTGCACCGCACCTGATCATGTCACATGACTGTCTGCACCTGATTCACGTTTGGGATAATGAGCATTGTATATAAGTCACGCTTTGCACTGCACACATTGTCTTCCGTTTGTCTCATTTTGCCATTGTTGTCTGTTGCAGCATTATGTTCACCGTTTTATGTTTGTCTCCTAGTCTTTGTGTTTTTGCTATGAGTTCCATAGATACTGATTTGTTTTGACTGGGATTAAACGTTATCTGCTCTTACATCCGCCTTTGCCTCCCAATGTGACATTAAACAAATTGTTCCAAACGCAGTACCTTCATTATCACTCAGTGCAAAGCAATCAGCAGAGGGTTGTTGTTGTTTTTTAAAGAATTAAATGCTGCATTTTCAGATGTAATTCCTAATTGCATGTTCTCTTTGAATTCTAGTCAAGGCACTGTGAAATACATTCATGATCCAGTCACAGCCTTAAAGCCATACTCGGGGTCACAGCTCCAATCAGAGAAGGAGAAAAGGCCGTTGTTCATCAACATTTGCATAAAGTAAAGCACTTTAAGATTTAGGCTCATTGTTTCATTGTTTTATTCCTGCATTGAATCCTTAATCAGAATTACTAAAACATGATAAAAGTGATTTAAAAGACTTAGAGCTCGCAGAATTAGAATTGATCCAATTTCTTATTTGCACCTTCAGACATGAAAAAGACATTTGTTTATGTTCTTTGTAGATGATGTGATTTAACATTATATAATACATAACAAAAGCTTTCACAAGTATACAACTTTACTGGACATGACTGTCCTCATTGCTGCAGACAGTAACAGGGTAATATCTCCACCTACTTGGTATTTTAATTAAATGTTATTCACAAAATACTTAGCAAAATAAAAATAAGCAAGGAGTAGAATCAACATTTATCAATGAAATTCCTCACACCCATTCAGCTGTGTGTTTACAGCCAGTACTCCCTGTTGACAATTTTTCACTGAGGAGATAAAGCGATGTAAGCGCTGTACAGTTTCCAGGTTAGTGCTCAGGATATTAAAATCATGAAAACCCATGAAAATACACTATATAGCCAAATGTTTGTGGCCACTAAAACATCACACGCATATGTGCCACCCCCCCAAACCATTGCCACAAAGTTGGATGTACATATTTGCTTACAATGTCTTTGTATTCTATAATATTTACAGTTTCCCTTCACTGGAACTAAGGGGCCAAACCTGTTCCAGCATGACGATGTCCCTGTGAACACAGTGAAGAAATGGTTTGCCAAGGCTGGAGTGGAAGAACTCGCCTGGCCTGCACAGAGCTCTGACCTCAACCCCACTGAACATCTTTGGGACACCCAACATCAGTCCAAGACCTCACTAATGCTCTTGTGGCTGAATGGGCAAATCCCCACAGCCATACTCAAAATCTAGTGGAAAGCCTTCCCAGAAGAGTGGAGGTTATTATACCAGCCAGTGGGGGAATTAAATCTGCAATGGGATGTTCAGCAAGTGCACATGAGAGGTGTACATAAGATCGACTTTCTTATAATAAAACGGTAAACAGAAGAGTATAAACCTAATGTACAATATACTACTAATTAAGGTAATGGAAT
Organism: Ameiurus melas; assembly: GCA_012411365.1. Taxonomy (NCBI): domain Eukaryota; kingdom Metazoa; phylum Chordata; class Actinopteri; order Siluriformes; family Ictaluridae; genus Ameiurus; species Ameiurus melas. The sequence continues at coordinate 22,167,028 of CM022763.1, read as the reverse complement.
TAAAACACACACTTCCATTTAAATAGGAACATGTTTAGTTGGTTAAAACTGGATTAAAGTCGGTGTGACGTTGGACGTTCGATATTCGCAGATATGCGTAAATTAAAATTACATACGACATTGTTAAACACGTTTCTAACTTCAATAGCATTTGAAGGGAATGACGTACAGTCATACAACCACCTGTACGGTGTTCATGTAGGTGTCAGCTATAATGCACACCTTTTAGATTTCTGATAATTATTAAAACAAGCTATTAAATCATAAATACATTGGATATGAATTTCACTAGAGAACGGGCCCATACACAAAATATACCATCATTTAAAACTCAATAGAATTTGAAGGGAATGACGTACAGTCACACACACACACACACACACACACACACACACACACACACACACACACATATATATATATATATACCCATCCATCTTCTATACCACTTAGCTTTGAGAAGCTACTTTAAAGGCGCTTTATAAAATACAGTTTATTATTATTATTATTAGTCTTTTTCAGGGTCACAAGAGTCACAGGGAGCATGGGGCACAAGGCAGGGTACACGTTGGACAGGGTGCCAATCCATCACGGGGCATAGGGTATCATCTATTTTTGAAGAAACCTATTCACAGGGCATAGGGTGTATATATATATATTACATATATTATTATTAATATATTAATTATATATATATATATATATATATATATATATATATATATATATATATATATATATATATATATATATATATATATATATATATATATATATATATATATATATATATATATATATATATATATATATATATATATATATATATATATATATATATATATATATATATATAATTTCATTAATAGGACATCTATTTTTGAAGAAACCTATTCAATCCAGTAGGGTCATTAAGACCCCCTTTATGCATTCGTGAAGGTTTTTTTTTTTTTTTTTTGGTTCATACATTGTAGGGATAAATATAAAAAGGTCTAAAGCTGACACCTGTATGAACACTGTACATTGGGTTATATGACTGAGTCAGTCCCTTCAGATGCTATTGAAGTCAGAAATGTGTTAACAATGTCGTGTGGAACTTTAGAGACGGTCCCTTAATTAACTCATATCTGCGAATATCGAATATCGAACATGCAACGTCACACGCGAGTAGGTTAAATGAGGCGCATTGCGTCGCCATGGTAACACGCAACGCTCTCGCGCCAAAGTCGCCTCTGCGCATGCGCACTGCACCGGCACTGCAGAACTGTCGTCATTCTCGTCATCATCTTGATCGAGAGAGCTGCTCCTGGATGCCGAGCAAGCACTGAACTGATATTACAACAAGAGGAACCAGTCTTTGGGCATTATGTATATAATAGGTATTAATTAAAAGTGTTTATGTGACAACTGAACGTGACGTTTAACACTGACAACGTGTTCTAAATTCTCAAATAATACGTGGAGTAGGCTGGAGAGATGGATGAAACGTGCAAGGTGAACAAACTCCTGTCTTTTCTTTTTTACCAAGCTGTGCGGGACCATAAACCTGTGTGGATGTTGGAGGACATGCGCAACATGGAGACCTTTCACTGGGAAGAAGACATCCAGCAGCGCACATACACTCCTTCCCAAGCGCTTCTGTATGCCATCGTGCACGACCACAAAGCTTATGCACGATATTTGCTGAATCAGTTCTCAGACAGCGCTCTTGCCAGGCCAGGTGAGCTATTCTGTTGCTCTTCATCACCTGCTCCACACTTGGCCATGGCTGTCCGCTATGACAGGAAGGACATCATGGCTCTCATCCTTCAGGTGGCACATAGAATGCCCACACTGCGCTCATACATGAACCAAGGTGGATGTCACCACATGGAGGATGGCAAAACTCCACTTCATCTAGCATGCGAGCTATCACACTCAGATGCCGTCGTATTGTTATTGGGAAATGGGGCTTCACCGCAAGCTGAGGACCACAATGGTATGACACCGCTGGATCTCATCCTTGAGCAGCTTTGGACCTCCAAAATGAACACAGGTGCCAGGAAGCTGTGCCTTGAGAACCTGCTCATGTTCATGCCTGAGGTCCGGTTCAAAATGAAGAGCTCGCTCAAAAAGAATCCACAGTGCTGGTCTAAAGTTCTGGGAGAGGAGCAGTTTAACTACCTTGTCGGGAAAATTCCCGCAACGCTCTTTCTCCTAGCTATGCAAAGAATCCTGTCTCAGCTGCCACCGGAAGAATTTTCAAAAAGTCTGGACATACTACCCATTCCGACTTCTCTGAAACCGCTCACACTGCCCTTAATGCAGATCTAACAGTGGCCTAACAGTCCCACTGAAACAGACTTGGAAACTGCTTGGAGTTTGTTTTGTTTTGTTTCAAATTTATATCTATGTGATGTGGGGCGAGGTGGGGGGGGGGGGAGGGGTGATTCGAGGGGTGTCATGAATTGAAGATTAAATTTATCACTGTAACTTGGGTCAGCAAAAACGTCTTCCTGTTCTCGGATTAAATAATGGAAACGCCTCATTTTTATTTATTAAAAAAAAAGGACAATATTTTAATATGACTAGAAAAATTAACAAGCAATGTATGTATTTACTTATGGTCTTAATGATTATGCAAACTAACTGAATGTTACTTTTATTCTTTCCGGGTTTTATGTTTGAGAACATGCTTGTATGTGTCTTATTGGAAAACTGGATGATTCTGTTGATTTTAACTCACTCCTCACTTTTTATCCACATGGCTTTAAATGTAAACAGTCAAATGGCAAAAGACTGATCTTACTCTGAAAAGGGTTCTACCTTTATAATGTTGTGCAGCATAGCTGGACAGAGCTAAAATATATATCATTTTTAATGTTTTGCACTATATTATCAGGATACAATTGTGACAATACATCTATTGAAAGGGAGACAATTATGAAAATCTGAGCACATGCCTGCCATAAATATTTAATATGCAAATCTGAAAGTTTTGTTCTTTTTATTTGTACTGTCCAGCTGTGGTTTAACTGTAACCATTATTATGTCAAGTTATTTACCTCATTGTTGACAAAAGAATGAGGGTTATATGAATTTGAAAAAGCCACTGGCTTTCTGACCTCTTCTGCTATCATTATTTTGAAGTGTGTGTGTGTGTGTGTGTGAGAGAGAGAGAATAAACGAGTGAGTAACTACTAATCTGTGACAGGTTTCTTAATCCTTTCCCCTTTCATTTTATTCATTAATACATTTTCAGCAACCACTTGGTCCTCACCGGGGTTGCAGTGGATCCAGAGCCTGTGCTGGGAACACTGGTCATGAGGTGGAAATATACCCTGAATGGGACGCCTTATGATTATATGTGTGTTTTATGAACTACAATTACATTGCCAAAATTCAGATTAAACACAGCAAAGAATTAGTTCAAGTAATAAAAATTTAAGTAGAATCTTTGATGATCCCGTTCTTTATGTTGAGTACATTTGTCCTACTTGAAAACAATGGAACATACCTGAAAAGTGTTTATGTACGTAATAATAATATTAATATTAATATTAATAATAATAATAATAATAATAATAATAATAATAATAATAATAATAATAATAAAAGCTGCAAACAGCATTTTCGGGCACCCAGACTCAGTGATCCGCACATTCACAGATATGTTATAATTGTTGCATAAGCAATCAAAGGAAAACAGCCATAACTACAGGCAAAGTGATTCAAGAATGATTTAGTTTTACACATTTGCCAGTCCATTATGGGAGAACAGTTTTGAATATCAGAGATCCTTTGATAAAATTTTGTTCAGACAGGTCTCAAGATCATTTGAGCCACATTTGGTGAATATTGGACAGAATGTGGAAGAGGAGGAGCAAAAATGGCAGTTAGATGTAAGCATTTTTAACATGTTTTACCTTCTGACCAGTATGTGGTGCTGTCACCAAATTTATTTCACAGCCTCAGGCGATGGAAAACAGAATAACAATGCCTATTGAAATAATGATAAAGGCAAGATGATACATACAAACAAATTACAAATGAGTGAAAAAAAAAACCTGCACATTAAATTGTCCTTGCTCTTTAGAGTTTAAGTTCCACAACAGCACCTCTCCCCCTGTCTGTGTGTGGGTAAGGGTCATCCTAAACTGATCAGAGCTGGGGTCTACGCTCGTTAAAGACACTTCTCTCCACAATTAAGAATGAAGAAGTAATAATGAACTAATGAACGAAGCAGTAAATACATCTCTGCATTTACCAGTTACACTTCACTTCCCTCCTGGAAAAAAAAATGCAAGAAAATTGAATGGTTTCCATCAAGCAATGAGAATTGGCTTAATGGTTTCCATCAGATTCCATTACGAATCTCAAAGAGGAATTTCAGGGCCTTCTTTTTATGACAAGAGAGACAGATAAAATTAGATAAGATAAAATTAGATCAGGAACTATACTCACATGAATTAATGACCTTTTTTTAATGTCTCACAATAACTCCTGATTTAGCCTAGTGGTATCTTTAGACCATAGATTATTTGTATTAGTGTGAGTATATATCAGTTCACTTTTCTCTGGATAAGAATGCCTGCTAAATGCTGTAAATGTAAAGATGTCATTTCTGCCCTTTCGAAGGAGCAGTAAGAATAATCACTGAATGCTTACTGGTCCTGTGCACCAAAGATCTCTCCAGGTAATAACTGCAGCTGGAGTGTTTTTCCCAGGCTCTGATGATGCCATCTGAACCATCTCAACTTTTCTCCTCAAGTACGGTGATTTGCCCCACCTTGTTGTCATAAGTTCCAAGGCTTGAACAATGGTACATTGTAGAACAGCCCTGCCAATCTCATGGGCTGATGTACCATGAAATGGATTGGGCACTTGTCCAGCAATATGAGGTAGAGGATCCAGCTTTAATTTCGCCTGATATGTTATGTATTCATTGCCAGTGCTGTGCTGTGCTCCTTCTTTACCCTCTGATCTGCAGTGTATTTTGATGTTGAGCTACAAGCAGGGTATTTGCCCGATGCCCTCTGCTAGATCTGTTAATCTGTGTTCCAATGTAGCAAGGGCACTGTCTTCCATGGAACTGCTCAAGTGAGTCTTCTGTCTTGCCCAGATGTACACGCTCAGAAAGGATGTGTTAACATCCTACATTATTATTGCACGTTGCAACATGATTGGACAATCATTTAACACATGTTGTGTTGGTCACTTGTGTAAAATTGTTTTTCTTTTTTTAACACATATATTAGATAATTTAACACAACATGTGATGAAATAACTACACAGTGGCAAAGCCTTGGGGATTGATGAGATCCGTCCAGAAATGCTGAAAGCTCTGGCTGTGGAGATGAATGTATTATACCTTGTATGTGTGTGTGTGTGTGTGTGTGTGTGTGTGTGTGTGTGTGTGTGTGTGTGTGTGTGTGTGTTTTAAAGTAAAAAAAATATATAACCTATCTTCAGTAAACCAAACAACAATAAAGTAGCATTTCCAGATCAGGAAGTATAAGCACCAGAACACATAATGATGTTTAATAAAAATAAATAAAAAATGAAACGTTATGTTTTTGTCCACTAACAGTAGTGGATCATGGTGTGTACTCTAAACCATAAGCTCAAAACGAAAGTAACCTAAAACAAAAGAACAAAAAACACAGATCTTGTTACTATGCCAAACTCGCGCTCAAGCGATCATCATGTGTTCAATCTGCCACCTATACATGTAGTTGTTCAGGTCAGTCAAGTAATGTGTACGAAAAAACACTTTCATTTATGAACTAAAAACACAGCATGCAGGAGGACTGCATGATAAACGTAGCATTGAGGTAGGAGTTTGTCACCTATTCATTTTCCATGAAAGTCTCGTCTCAGTTCAGTACCACGTTCATTTTATCTACAACTTCGACTGTGACTTACATTCCACAATGGCAACAACTACGGGTGTCAACTGAATAAATGTTAAAGCTCTTACTGTCTCACATTTCTGAAGCCATTGTGATGGTTCAGAATGCTTGTTTGGGTCAACAATGTCATCACTACAACTGGTTAATCCTGTAAATAGTCTCTGCTATTTAAACGACCAGCTTCCGGAAGTATAAAATATGTATACGGTGCATGTAGCGGTAGCACTATCTGCATTTAACTTTTATTTTTTGTTTGCCAAAGTATATATTTTTGAAGAAACTGATTTAATTTTGTTCTGATTATTTGCTATAAAAGAATTTCTTGGTGGCCAAAAATGTTTTTAAACCAATGTTTAAAAAAGCAATAATGTATTAAAATATCAGTATAGTCACAAATGTTCAAAAATGGCAGATAGAAAAGAGATTTTTATATTTGGTGCCTCATAGAAGATGTGCTAAAATCCTGAGAGATAGGACACTAGGGACCCTGGAGCTTCTATAACTGTTATACTGAACCATATTTTGGCTTTTCTGTTGAACCATAATGTCATTTACTGACATCACATAAAATTCCCAAAACATCTTACAGTTTTGTACAGTATGATGATGCTACGGTAATTTAATGCCCATTTCAAGGTAAGCGGTTGTATTCAGCACTGTGAGAGTTAACAGTGTGTCACTGGCTGTTGTTCCTGTTCTACCACCTTCCACTAAATTACGGGAAACACAGATTTCAAGGGCTGTTAATAAGTTCAGATTTCAGTGTGAGACAGAACGGTTGTGTCTTCACGGCTTCACAACATGACGACTTCTGTGCCTCATCTGTGTCTTTATGTGCTGGGGGTAACTGTGATGGTAGGATTGGTGGCACGTTGTGATTTTAATCGGTCTCATTTTGGAGCTTATTTACATGGGGACATTGTCTTAGGAATTCTGTCATCAGTTCATTCTAATATAAAAGACCTTCAGGATCGGACATGTCCAGAAATGTATACTTGCGAAGAGTGAGTATAGAAATGTAATGTTCTTATTACATTTTGTTTTTGTTTTGTTAAATCAACAGCACTACTTTTAATTATGCCTCATTTTAACCCAGTTTTTTTTTTCCTTCTAGCTTTGATCTAATAACATTTGTGTCATCTTTAGTTGCAATTCACACAATTGAAGAGATCAATAACTCTAGCTTTCTTCCTGGGATTAAGCTTGGATATCTGATATGTGATCCTTGTGCATACGGGACCAAAGCTTTAGAGTGTGTGGGGCACATGCTTGCTGTTGATGGGTCACCTACAGTCCTCTTTGACTACTCAAACTTCACTTCACCCATAAAAGCATTCTTGGGTGAAAGATACTCAGAACTGTCTATTCCTGTTGCGAAACTACTCAGTCTCTACATGATCCCCCAGGTAAAAAATATTGAAACACTGTTATCGGCTTTTCTGTAGGTTCTTGGCTCCATCTTATAACCTGACCTGACTGATGTTTTTGAAAATTGTTTACATTTATTCACAAATGGTGCAATAGTTTAAATGCTATTTTTTAGGAATGCTTCTTACACAATTCGTATTTTGAAAATATACTGCAATTCCATAAAATCACGTTTTGATAAAGGATTTGTGCACATCATTTTTTTATGTTTTACAACATCTAAACAACATTGCAAAAGGTTGGTATTCAGTACAGCATGATAAGAAATCATTTCAATACAAATGCAATTTTACACAGCTCTTTTTTTTAAGACTTCTACTCAGTACATTAAATTCAAAAACGTTCAAGTTCTTATACTGATAACGATTCTTTAATGAGCCCACATGTCACACTGAACTTAATGATATGAATGATATCCTAGGATTGTCTCCATTTTAATTGTTTATTTACAGAAATGTTTCTTTATTTATGCACCTTAAGAAAACTTAGAGTATAATAAAATAATTAATAAATACATTTTTTATATCCTGGTCATTCCGATTTTCTCAAGATTCTGCACAAGGTTGACCTCATCAGTAACTTTCATGTATATTTGAACTGTTTGTGTATAATCAAATATAATCATTTACATTTAGTGTGATAAGATATTTTAACCCAGTAACATGTTCAACAATTCAATTGAACAAATTAACTGATTTATTTTTCTTTATTAAATATTTTGTAACAGATAAGTTGCACTTCTACCGCACCAGCGCTGAGTGATAAATTACGCTATGCATCCTTCTTACGCGTTGTTCCAAGTGATGTGTACCAGACTCAGGCACTGGTAAAGCTCATGACATATTACTCCTGGAACTGGGTTGGGGTGGTTACCCTTGATGATGACTATGGCAGAGCAGTCCATGAGAACTTTTTGGAGGATGCACAAAAAGAACAGGTGTGCATCCAGTTCCAGGAAGTGTTACCAAATTACCTAGGTTTTCTAGATATAAACGAGAAGATAAACATGGTAGCTGATCGTATTGAATCCTCAAATGCCACAGTTGTTCTGCTTATTCTAAGACCAGAACTTGTGCAGATGCTCTTTGAGAAGATGATTAAGAGAAGCATTAGACGGGTCTGGATAGCAAGTGATGCCTGGTCTACAACTCACTTCTTAATGAAGATGACGGACATTAACAAAGTGGGAGAAATATTTGGTTTTACCTTTGTCACTGGGAACATTCCTGGTTTTGAAGGCTACCTGCGGAACCTTAGACCAAGTCCAGGAGCAAGAAATGATTTCATCAGTGAGTACAAACAAATGTTATCCACCTGCACCCAGGGTCAGCAATCAGAGAACTCATTGGATTGCAATGAGAGAGACCTTCACAAGGTGGATCTGACAGAGGCTTATGGTCAGAGAGTGGCAGTCTATGCCATTACTCATGCCATCAAGAAGCTTTTAAAATGTGACAGCACTTCCTGCACTGAAGACACTAACTTCCTGCCTTGGAAGGTAATAGTCAACACACTTGGGCGTAACACGTTACACAGTAAAACATTTTTGAGTAATTAGACCCAACACTGATAGTTAATGTTTAATACCAGTAAAACATTTAGGATGAAGAAACTCAATGCTTATTGTAGCTAACTGTATTTATAACAATTAGGAGTCTCAGTTGATCATATTTACATTCATACAACATTTATTAGAGCATTTGCAGCAGCCGAAACTAGAACTGTATGAAAACAAGAAAAGTGAAGTACATTGAAAAGTGAACAGAAACAAGGACATTCTTGTCAGTGACAAGAATGTGTAGATGCTTATCAGAGTTCAAATTCTGAAAATACTTACAGATGATTAGGCCATAGGTTTTCTGACAAGTTCATTTGCATGGGGCCCAGCAAATGCTGCCTATGAATGGTGCTGGAAAGCAGAATGTAGCAAATACCATACTCAATCACACTAGCTCGGATTATACAAAAGAAAAAGATTATAAAAATGTAAGAGAAGCGATGTCCAAAACAGCTGGCACGACAGATTAGGTTACTGGACTATATGATCTTTAAAACCAGTACTAAAAACTGTGTTTTTTATGTTTAAAAAAAATATTTTCATCCTTTTTTATGTTCAGCTTATAAGCATTCTTCGTCAGATGCGCTTCACCTTGGACAACCAGACATATTTCTTTAATAAAGATGGTGATTTTGAAAACGGTTATGATCTTATCATGTGGAAGAAGGATGGTGATGAAAGAGTACTTGATGTGGTGGGAAAATTCCTTATAAGCAATAACAGCCTCAATGTCTATAAGGACAAAATCTCATGGTTTAACAACACGGTGAGAGAAAAATTAATGCTTTTCATCTTAGAAACATCATATATATAAAGCATTCATGTGTTATGTATATAATTAGCACAACTAAATTGTTAAGGATTGGATTTTAATGAAGTTACACCTTCACATCTTCACATAAAGGTTCCTGAGTCCAGGTGTTCAAAGCGCTGTCCACCGGGCACGTACAAGCACATATTAAATATAACATGCTGCTATACCTGTACCGACTGTAGTGCTGGATATTATTCTGACCAGGAGGGTGAGTACAACTAAATGTGTATAAAACATTCCTAAAATAAAGGACCTCAGAACCTAGTAAGATATTAAGATTAGCAGAGATTTTCTTAAGGTTATCACTTCAGAAAAGGTTATGAAACGATTTCTTTTGTATTCTCAGGGAGCTGGCCCAGCCAGTTTGACAGAGTTAGAATGCTTTTGCAAGGAAGAATGGCAAAATATTGCTAAGTCAAGTTGTGCAAAAATGATTAACTCTTACCCAAAAAGATTGAATAATTTCATAAAATCTAAAGGTGCTTCAACTAAGTATTACTTTATGGGTGCGCACACTTATACAATGTTTGCCTTAATCCTCCTGTATTTACCGTTATGATGTTCCACTTTTTCCTCCACGTAGATCAACCATCCTGTACTCAGTGTATAAATGGAACTTCTCCTCCTAATTCAGCGAAATGTGAGGAATGGAAGCTTGGGATTTTGGAGTGGTCTGCAGCGCATTCTATTGTGGTGATTATTGGAACAGTAATAGGCATACTACTGTTAGTGTTCTCAATTATACTGTTCATTATATACAGAAACCATGAAACAAAAGAGATTGACTTCATTCTGTTATGCATCATGGCAGTAGGTCTGATTGTAAGTTTTGGAAGTGTAATAGCTTTTTTAGGCAATCCAAGCTCCAATCAGTGCATGGTACAACAGGCCATGTATGGTATTGGATTCACTCTCACTGTATCATGCATTCTGGTTAAGGTCTTTAGCTTATTCTTATCCTTGATGTCATCTGACCCAAATAGACAGCTTTTCTTAAAAAATTTTGATAGGGTTTTTGTCAACATAGGCCTCCTCACTGGTGTTCAAGTTCTAATTTGCCTCTTCTGGTTTATATTTGATCCTCTTACCGTTGAAGAAAACACAAAAGACCATATTACCATGATCCGTCTGTGCACTCAAGGGTCTAGGTTTGTTGGCTTTGGCATGATGCATATATACATTGCTGTTCTAGCTATACTTTGTTTCTTTTTGGCCTTCAAAGTGAGAACTAGTGAGACTGATCCTATAGTCTTCAGCATGCTGTTTCATTTGTTTGCATGGTTTTGTGTTGCTCCCCTCTTTGCCACACTAAAGGAACAACGGCCCATTATCCAGCTCTCTGCCATTATGGTCTCCAACTACGGGGTCATGCTCTGCCACTTCACTCCAAGATGGTACAGGATATTATCAGAAAAAACATTGAAGTGAACTAAATCCACACAAGTGTGTTTATGTACCAAAGGGGAATTACAAGAGTCTTCATCAACATCAGCAATAACATGAAAATCACTTGCCTAAAATTATTTAGGTCCCCCTTTTGCTGCCAAAGCAGCTCTGACCCATCGAGGCATGGACTCCCCAAGACCTTTGAAGGTGTGCTGTAGTATCTGTCACAAAGACGTTAGCGGCTGATCTTTTAAGTCTTGTGAGGTCGGGCCTCCATGGATCAGATTTGTTTGTCCAGCACATCCCACAGATCCTCAATCAGATTGAGATCTTTGGAATGCGTTTTACTTAATATTGTTTTCTTAACAATAAATTAGTAACACAGTTATGTAATTTTATTGACATCAGTAACTAATCAAATTACATCAATTTAAAATGTAATGCGTTACATTACTGCGTTTACGTACTACCGTCTCTGGATATAACAGGATCCTCAAGAACTCGGCCTACATTCAGACAGGGCGGTATCCCTGGATATAACGCATACCTAAACTGCAGGCGTATATCGCTTATATATGCACTCGGCATGGAGATAGTTTACGACGTCACGAGTGTCACAGTAACAAATGTCCCCTGCAACAAAACTCAGGTAGACATATAGCCCATCATGCCACACTGGGAACACCCCACAAGACCTGCTGTCTGGCCCAGTCGTCTAGCCATCACAATTTGGCCCTTGTCAAAGTGGCTCAGATCCTTACACTTGCCCATTTTTCCTGGTTCCAACTTTGAGAACTGACTGTTCACTTACTGGCTAATGTATCCCACCCCTTGACAGGTGCAATTGTCATGAGATAATCAATGTTATTCACTTCACCTGTCAACGATTTTAATGTTATAGCTGATTGGTGTATAATCAGGTGGATGGGCAGAACTCATTGCTGTTTATTAGGTCAAATATTTCAATTAAACAAAGCTGAATATGTTATAATATTCAAAAGAAGTAAATGATCTTAAAACAGAATATATTTTTCAAGGTACACTCATTGTATATCTTTCCACTAACAGTGGTGAAGGGTATTTTCATGCTTGTAGATTGTATTATTACCAAAATGTGAATTATAAAAGTCAATACAGAAATCTGTGCAGGTCACAAAAACAATGTTTATCAAAGGACATATCATTGCAGGGAGTTGAATTGTATTGAATATCTTTGGTCTGAATTGAACACAACAAGTGCTGCACACAAGATCTAAGATCCTTCATCAACCTTATTAAACAATATAGGAAGAGATATTTAAAATAACACGATACAGTATTTCATTGTAATTTATACCGCAGTATGAGTAATTACTCCTTTGTTGTATTATATTTTTCATGAAGGGTGCTAATAATTGTGCGCTATTTTTCATTTTACATGAAGTGCAGTAATTCTGAACACAATTTTTGCACTTTATTGTATGAAACAGTTATTGTATAATTAAAGTTTTGTTGAAATTATTTTGGATATTATAGAAAATCTTTTTTTCTGTGCTGAAAAATGTTAATTATTTGTACACATATCGCATAAATACAGTAAACAGTTTCGCCACAGTCAAGTCCCAGGATCCCATTTTTTCTCCCATTCTGATGTTGATGTCAACGTTAAATGAAGCTTTTAAGTTTTTAACACAAAATGTTTCGGCATGATTTTTTGCATTGTGTTTCTGCCATACGATTGACTGATTAGATAACATCATGTGGAGGTATACAGGTGTTCCTAATAAAGTGGACAGTGATTGTATATAAGTGTATGCATTAGATATTACTAGTATTACATACTAGTAGTAATTAGAATGAAGAAAGTAAACCAACAGCCACCTTGTTTTTTTCATGAGATTAGGCTCTTACGTGTGCACTTTATACTTTTAGCGTGGCCATCTGTGCATCCTAAGAGCATGAGTCTCCAATCCTCCTTTATCCTCTCAGCCACTAGACTATTCGAGGGCACAGCATAGATGAGAATGCACTGTTTCTATTCCTAGGTGAATACAAACTGGGTGGAAAATTTTCATTAAAAATACCAACACTAAAATGATAGCCTAAAGAATAAGGAGTTTTGGCAGATTTAAATAATTTCAAGGAGCATCAGCTTTTTTTGAAGGATAAAATCCAATAACAGAAAGAAGACAGCATCAGTGGGCATGGTGGAGAAAGCATAAATGTTATCAAGGACTTGCTATTTTTCATCTAGAGAACATCTTTGACAACTCTGAGCACTTCATAAAATCAACATAAGGATATCATTCTGATCACCGTGATGGGCTGCTCACCTTCCAAAGGTCAACTCTTGGCTGGAATCTATAACCACCAGGACAAAGCTCTGCAGTTTGGATCATACGAAAGCAACATTCATCACTTCTCAGGTGGGACAGAAATTAAGAGCCAAACCGAGACAGAATTAGTTTCCAGTGGACTAAGTTTAGAAGAGGAAAACACTGCTGTACCACTCACGGTTTGTGATATAGTTAGTGGAAGTGTTGATATAGTAGAGACAAATGTGCATTCACAAGGGGAATTACTGACCAAAGAAAATACAGACAGAACGGATGACAGCAGAATGAAAAATAATGGATGCAAAAGAAACAGACAGAAAGAGAGACTGAGAAAAATTGTCCACATGCAGTCAAATTTAGATCCTCCACAAGCCATGGTAAAAGCTCACCAGGCTGCCTATGCTTATCTGAAACATAATATCCCTAAATATGAGTCCCTCTTAGGGCTCTTGGAAAAAGCAACACAGACCCAACTTTCATTACAGTCTATGGTCACTTTATTAACATTACAGTATGAGGAGATAAACCATGCCTTAGAAGAAATTGCAGCTGAGGGAGAGCAGATGCTAGAAATGCATGGACACCACATGGCTTTGCCAGCAGCACAAAATGACATTCTGATAAACCCAGACATACCAGAGGCTGAGAGGACCTCAACTGAAAGTTCTCCAGACCTGCTGCAGCTTATGCTTCATCACTTGATTAAAAAAATGAGGTTAGTAGGGAATTCTGTAAAAGGGTTGGGGGACACATCCTTAGAAGAAACAGGTGACTACTTCGGCTCACTCTCCCAATTGCTGGCAGGAAATCTGGGGGCAAAGAGAGCAGCAGAGTTGCGCGTGAAACAGGTATTGGCTTGTGTGGAATCATATGCCTTGAGAAAGCCGAATTCAGAAGATATTGCCCTGCACAGTGAGGACAGTGGCATTGGTGTAGAGAACGAGAGCCACAATAGCTCAGTGCGACGTTGCAGCCATCAGGAGAGCTCTGGATCAAAAGCTAGCATTCAGTCATCATATAGTTGTCCTGAGGGCAGTTTACCAGATCAGCCCTATGTTAATCAGGATGAAGATGATGACTTTGACAAAGATAATGATGCTGAAGATAGCAATGATGATGAAGAGGCCAAACATGAGCTGGGGATCAAAACTGATCTGACAGACAGAAAGATGTCTAATTGGTCTCAGGCAGACCCTAGTCAGTATTCGCGACATGTCAATTTGCAGAACAAGAGGCCAACCAATAATACCTTTGAATGGAGTGATCAAAAAGAGAGCAACGTCAGTCGGCCCAAAACTGCAGATGATTCGCTTTTATCTTGTCAAAGAAAGCACAGACATTCTCGTTTATGGAATGCACAGCGGTCACAATCAGTAGATTGTTTATGTAGAAGAGTGAATGACTATATTGTCCAAGGTCAGAACAGATTTCCAAGTGATAACCAAAAACCAGAATGGATTCGCAAAAGACAGAATCCATCACAATTCTATTGTCACCAAGATGGAAACAATGGGCCATTTAAGCCTGGACTAACACCTAGCTTGACTCCTGCCTTTGTACCTGTACCTCCTGGCAAAAATGCTGTCAGACGACTCATTAATACATTTAGCCAGGGGGTTTGTGACAGTTCCAAGCAAAAACCCTTCAATGGGCCCACAAGATTTAGAGTAAAGAAAAGGAGCTTTTTGCCTATAATAACCAATTGCAGCGCAGGTGCTTCCAGAAATGGCAACAACATTACCAACAGTTATCCACTTGACCAGCAATTCTCAGAGAGACCTGTTGATGTGGATGCAAACAGCCTTCCACCTCCTCCTCCTGAACTACTGATGGACAACTCCTTTGAGAAAAATTGTCGTACTAGTGATGAATATGGCAGTGAAACCCAAAATCAGAGATGTTCAACACAAAGACAGAAGTGCTGTGTTTCTCAGTGTCCACGAGCATCAATGGACACAGAATCTTTACTCCCTAGCCAGGATTGTATTTCAAGGGGCTCCCTGAATATCTCAGAATCCTGTCCTAATGGACAGGATTTTGTGGACAAAAGCCACCCTGAGCAGTACGGTGACCAACCAAGTGGGGATAAAGACAAAGAGAAAGATGAAGCAGTTGGCCATTTCTGGCACTGTCAAACGATTAATAATTTGTGTCATTTCAATGACATTATAGCCAAGTTAGGCTCAGGGGATGAGGGTAATATCAAGCCTTTATCTGAGAGTGTGGAAGGAACAGTAAGACTGGGAAACAGGGACTCATTTGAGGGAGAAACATCAACCCTTTATGCTAACAGCCACCCTCCAACTACTCCACCAGTCTCCAGAGCTCGAATCCCACCCTCAAGTTATTCTACATGTCACAGAGTTCCAAGTCCTACTGTTTTACCTTCATCTCCTTCCTGTCCTGTCAATGGTCAGGGGGAAACATCCACAGGCTCATTTTCTTTTAAAATCCAGAGATGGACCAGGAGAGACAGTGATGATGAAAATGGCTTCGAGGCTGCTTCTAGTTCAATGTCATTTTGTGATGCTCGCTCTGTGTTTTGTCAAGAGACCCAACCAGCCTCCCAGTCTGTCAGGCCTTCCTGTAGGTCCACACTACCAAGACCATGGGGAGAGCCAAAGGTCTTCAGAGGGAGACTACAAGCTACATGCCTGTCCCAGACCTTCCAAAGAAGCACCCCTTGTAGGCCCACACTTACTGACCACCAACTGTTATTACCTAGTCTAACAGAGCCCCACTACCAGGACAGTGAATCTACCACAAAGAGAGGTAAATGCCTCACTTACTACTATCATACCAATAGCTTTGAATGTTTCTGTAACAGACAGTGTGAATTGTATCTACAGTGCCTTGCGAAAGTATTTGGCCCCCTTGAACTTTTCAACCTTTTGCCACATTTCAGGCTTCAAACATAAAGATATAAAATTTTTATTTTTTGTGAAGAATCACCAACAAGTGGGACACAATTGTGAAGTGGAACGAAATCTATTGGATTTTCGAAACTTTTTTAACTAATAAAAAAATGAAAAGTGGGGCGATTAATTCGCCCCCTTGCGTTAATACTTTGTAGAGCCACCTTTTGCTGCGATTACAGCTGCAAGTCGCTTGGGGTATGTCTCTATCAGTTTTGCACATCGAGAGACTGAAATTCTTGCCTATTCTTCTTTGCAAAACAGCTCGAGCTCAGTGAGGTTGGATGGAGAGCGTTTTTGAACAGCAGTTTTCAGCTCTTTCCACAGATTCTCGATTGGATTCAGGTCTGGACTTTGACTTGGCCATTCTAACACCTGGATACGTTTATTTGTGAACCATTCCTTTGTAGATTTTGCTGTATGTTTGGGATCATTGTCTTGTTGGAAGATAAATCTCCATCCCAGTTTCAGGTCTTTTGCAGACTCCAACAGGTTTTCATCCAGAATGGTCCTGTATTTGGCTGCATCCATCTTCCCCTCAATTTTAACCATCTTCCCTGTCCCTGCTGAAGAAAAGCAGGCCCAAACCATGATACTGCCACCACCATGTTTGACAGTGGGGATGGTGTGTTGAGGGTGATGAGCTGTGTTGCTTTTACGCCAAACATATTGTTTTGCATTGTGGGCAAAAAGTTCGAGCACCTTCTTCCACATGTTTGGTGTGTCTCCCAGGTGGCTCGTGGCAAACTTTAGATGAGACTTTTTATGGATATCTTTGAGAAATGGCTTTCTTCTTGCCACTCTTCCATAAAGGCCAGAATTGTGCAGTGTACGACTGATTGTTGTCCTATGGACAGACTCTCCCACCTCAGCTGTAGTTCTCTGCAGTTCATCCAGAGTGATCATGGACCTCTTGGCTGCATCTCTGATCAGTCTTCTCCTTGTCTGAGCTGAAAGTTTAGAGGGACGGCCAGGTCTTGGTAGATTTGTAGTGGCCTGATACTCCTTCCATTTCAAAATGATCGCTTGCACAGTGCTCCTTGGGATGTTTAAAGCTTGGGAAATCTTTTTGTATCCAAATCCGGCTTTAAACTTCTCCACAACAGTATTACGGACCTACCTGGTGTGTTCCTTGGTCTTCATGATGGTCTCTGCGCTTTCAACAGAACCCTGAGACTATCACAGAGCAGGTGCATTTATACAGAGACTTGATTACACACAGGTGGATTCTATTTATCACCATCAGTCATTTAGGACAACATTGGATCATTCAGAGATCCTCGCTGAACTTCTGGAGTGAGTTTGCTGCACTGAAAGTAAAGGAGCCGAATAATTTTGCACGCACCACTTTTCATTTTTTTATTAGTTAAAAAAGTTTTAAAAATCCAATAGATTTCTTTCCACTTCACAATTGTGTCCCACTTGTTGGTGATTCTTCACAAAAAATAAAAATTTTATATCTTTATGTTTGAAGCCTGAAATGTGGCAAAAGGTTGAAAAGTTCAAGGGGGCCGAATACTTTCGCAAGGCACTGTATTTGTGTTATAGAATGTACACAATATCAAATTACCTACAAAAATGCAAATGAAACATTTGGATTACACAAATTCTATCTCTCGGTTAGCTATATGATCCAATTGTGTAACATAAGTCTGCATATCAAATGGATTTTTATTGTCCTTCATCTATATACATTAGCTTGTATACATTGGAATGACATGTCTCCATGACCATGTTCTCCATGGACATGAAATGGAATGAAATTAAATGTTCTCCAGGCCCATGGTGCGAAACAATTGTACAACAGCACAGAGCACAGGACTACATAATAGTGCAGATACATGACTCTGAAACAAGTGCAAAAAAAAATAATAAATAAACAAGTTTTAAAATGTAGGTGTTCATAAGAGTTTTAAATTAATATAAAAAAACTGTGAGATTTTTAGTAGAAATAACTGTTATCCACTAGGACGAACACATGTCAAACAACCGGTGCATATTATTTTGTGTCATGTGATTCCATTTGCAGTCAACTAGTAATTATCTTAAAAGAAAAGGGATGCTGTTGCTGTAAGGGGTTTCGACAGCCAGTTTGATGACATTTGTATGAGGAAGTAAAAGCTAAACAAAAAACTCAACTAGTTGAAACATAAAGCTGTCTGACAGTTACTATACATTTCATGTCAGTTTAATATAGATTTCTATTGAAAAACTGCTACAAAATGGCCTAAATATTATCTTTGTTAACAAGTTTATCTTTATTAGCAAGCTCAAAAGTTTGAATCTCCATTGACACTGACATGCTTTTATTTTCAATGTGTCTAATAACTTAAAATAACTCCCATGTTTTATTAATTAAGTCCTCTTGTTTGAAAGTTTTAAACAGGCGAAACTCTCAAGTAGATTACTGCAAGCAGTCAAATTAGGAGTCAGGATGAAATCAGGAAAACAGCTATCACAAAAGCTAAGACTGAAAGTATTACCCTATAACAGAGCTGGATAGAAAATCATCCTTAATAAAGACAAAAACACACAGTAGACTGAATAGAAAAAGTGGGGGAAAATAACGTAATGTTTAGATTATAAGAGATGAATTTGAAATGGGAAGTCAGAATTACATAATGATGTAATGCTTATGTAAGGCTCGTCTTATTCTGGTTATACAAAAATCGAGTTAGACTCGGTTACTAACATTCTCTTCATAAAGAAGCCTTTTATACGCACAATGCTCTGAGATGCTTTCATGACACTTTTTAAATCACTGGTAAACAGTTTTAAACTTGATAATTGAATGTACCGTATAGACGAACAGCAGTGGAGCAACAAAACAAAACTCCCCCTAAACTTAAGTTTATTAATAGCATTAAGATTAGCGGGGTTCGGTCTAATCCCACCAGATTAAGATTCCCTATCTCTCTATCTCTCTTTCTTTCTTTCTTTCTTTCTTTCTTTCTCTTTCTCTTTCTCTCATTTTTCATCTCATTCCAAACTCACTATTGCCTCTGATCTCTTCCAGGAAAGAATATGTAGCTGTAACAGTCCAGTGCTTGAAGCAGGAAATCCCAGTGAGCTGCTCAGTGCTTGGTCCATAGAAGGCCAAGGCCAAGATTAAAAGGGATTAAAGCATTTTTTCTCTCTTTCTTTCTTTCTTTCTTTCTTTCCTTCTTTCTTTCTTTCTTTTTTCTTTAAATCTCTTCAGAAGAGAGAGAGCTAATTCTGTGAGGGGAAACTGGAAAATAAATTAATAAATGAATTAATCTGGAGACATCTTACAGATGAAAACCTGTCAAACATGAAATATACTTTTTGGTAGCAATTAAAATATACCTATATCATTTGTTTAGATTTGACACTTTCTTGACCTTGTGATATTTTCTTTTATAGTTATATGAACATATTTCTCTACATTGTGATAGTTATTTTTACTTGAATAGCTCAAATATATCATGATGTAGATGTAGAAATGTGTTGCAGTAACTTGTTTAGGTGGTACCTATAACTCTTACGAATGTCAAATGTTTTGTTTCCTTCTTATGATATTGTAATAGAATATTTGAATGAAATTTGGGTCATGTAGAAATGTCAATCACAACTGTGTATCACTGTGTATCATTTATCAGTATTACTCTGTGGCTTTATTCTTTACATATAGTGCAGAGTCCTGAACTGAAACTGCAGGAACAACAGCTAAAATACTGCTTAAAAGACCAACAGTGTAAAATGTATTTCCTCATCCCTGGTATTAGAAATTTGTACAGGCTAACCTTTGACCTTTGTGGTTAAGGTCTGAATTTAACTACTAGGTCTACTAGGCAGAGCATCTACCCAGCAAGTTTAAAAATTTATGTAAGGAGTCTCAAGTGTCAGCGCTTTGTAACAGTGGTAATGATGTTCCAGTACATTTTCTAATGCAGTAAAGTCCCCAGGACAGGTGATTTTGTGCTTTTTGATACAGTGCAGCTGCCTATGAAGCAATTGCCATATGTTCAAAAACGTTTGACTTGTAAGCTGCATTACAGGTGTGTGAGGGATTGTTTTCTTTAATCACACTCCCAAAGAAATTCTGACCAATCCCAACTACTCACAGAGACTCTCTTGACTAGTCCTACCAGCTTCTGCAGTTATTTGGTTCTTGGCTGGTTCTATTTCCCAAAACCACAGGAACCCTAAACAAGATAAAATATTTACTGAAGTTGAAAGAAATAACTTTTTTTTAATCATTATAAATAAAATAAAAAAAATTAATTAAAAGTGCCATGTCCAATACACTCCTATTCCTTTGGCCTGCGAGCTAAATAACTGATCACCCACATGAGAGCAAAACCCACCAGCTACCAGGACTGTGAATGCCTCTGCAAAAAAAATGCTAGACAATGTCAGAGTGACTCCTGGTGGTTAACTCAAACCAACCAACCAACCAACAAACAGATAGATAAATAAATAAATAAATAAATAAATAAATAAATGAATAGGCAGCTGAGTGCCTTTTTATCTCTCAAGGTTTCATGCTGTTGAATTGGAGAAATTCATTATAAAGTGCAGGCCCTTCTATCTACCCCGATACAATCCAATCTACAATCCACCTAAAACCCTTATAACTGCACCCTCTCTGCAGGTTTCAGAAGCCTTCTCTGGTTTCCTCCCCCAATCCAAAGACATGCATTGTAGGTTGATTTGCATTTCCAAATTGTGAATGCACCCAGGGTATCCCTGCCTTGTGCCTGAGTTCCCTGGGATAGGTTCCAGGCTTCATGTGACCCTGTGTAGGATAAGCAGTAGGGATGAACGGGCCCTTATGTCAACACAGGCACAAAGAAGCCCTTTCAGTGAGCATCCTACCAGAGGGTTACCAAACTTATAAAAGAGTTAAAAACTATCACTGGTCACTGGTATTGTGTATTTTGGGAGTGCATAGTTAGGAAATCCCCCATAGCTACAGTAAAATATGGTGGTGGATCACTGACAATTCAGAGCTATCTTGTAGCTGGTGGTCCAAGAGTTCTTTATTGATAGCATCATGAATTCTGTACCAAGATATTTCAGCCCAAAAACTGGTTGCCTATTCTGGGAATCCTGGGCGCGAGACAGGAATACACATTGGATGGCATCCCAGTCTGTGGTAGAGCACCATGCACACACACATATGCACATACATTTGAAATTCAACACAGATAGCAACCCGATGTTTCAATCAAACCAAGGACTCCTAAGCTTTGAGGCGACTACAGTATCCAATGCCTCATGGTCCCATCCTCAAATATTTTCAATAGGGGTCAAATCTGAAGACAGTTGTTTTTTGGGGTTGGTATCTTGCGGAAAGAGTCATCTATTACTAGGTCTTAAACTCCTGACAGAGGCTCTGGATCCACCAGTAATCTTAAAGTAATCTCATTAAGATAATAGGGTTACTGAAACTGACTGACTGCATGAATGAATGAATGAAAATCTTTATCATCTGACCTAAAGTTGGCACCCACAGATTAACAAAGGTTCAATATCCCTCCAACCCCTTTTCTGGACAGGAACAGGCTCAGCGCTCTTTAATATTGTTACCCAATATGCAACGGAATGCACTTCCTTTTACAGTCAGAAATGCTCCCACATTAAGCAGTTTGAAGAAAATGTTGAAAACACATTTTTTTTAAAACAGCTTGTAGTGATTCATTTAATCTAGCTTTTTTCAATAGGGTGTAGTCAATTATTGTTGGCTTTATATATGTATTGTCTTACTGAAGTGTATTATGTCTGTATTTTTGTGTCTTTGATCTGTTTCCTGTTTTTGTAGTCCTTTGGGTATGAGAAAAGCACGTTATAAATAAAAATGTATTCATATGATTATTATTCATATTAATTGACAGAAAAGTCCAAAGCCATGCTAACTGTTTATGCCGCCTGCCTCTGTAAGTCATGTTTTATACTTACGTTGGCATACTTTTTGTACTCAGGGGTGTACATGAGAACACAAATTTCATCACGTAACTGTACCAATGACTCAACCAAAAAAAAAAAAAAAAAAAAAGGACAACAGCATTGCAACAAAATATAATTAATTAAACAAAATGGTCATGTTAATGAAGAAGCCTTGTTTCAGCTGCGTCATGGGTGATCCACATGGGTGATGTTCTTAGGAACTCATATTTGTGCTCTATAATAAAAGCGGTAATGTATTTACAGTTGTATATATAAAACAATGTTGTGACAATACATCATTATGACAGTGTATATACTGTGTGTCTGGTGTTTTGTTTAAGACTCAAAAAAGATGTAATGCTTCAGCAAGCCCATTTACTTTATTAACATCAAATGAACACATTTTTATCCTCATGTCTTAGGAAAAGAACAAGAAATAACACACATCACTCAGTTAAAACGAGAAAAAAGAATAATGCTAACTAAAATGGTGCTGGACTGATTTTATCGTTAGCATAAGGTTCTTACTATGCATCGATTCCAAAACAATGTGTATAAATAGCGAGGGAGCAATAATGATAATGAGACTTTATTGGTCACATATACAGTAGAGCACAGTGAAATTGTTTTCATTGCATACCCCAGCCTGTCAGGAAACTGGGATTAGAGCGCAGGGTCAGCCATGATACGGTGCCCCTGGAGCAGAGGTTAAGGGCCTAGCTCAAGGGCCCAACAGTAGTGTTAGTACGTATAATACTGTTATTTTGGTAATGATTTGCAAGCTTAAAAGGCTTTGATTGGAAACACAGTTCTAGTGAATGTCTACTTGCTAGTTTATTGCCAAAGAGTAAAGCTGCCTTAGATAAAACACAAGGTTCTTCTAACTCAATTAAAAAGTGTTTTATAGTTTCATATTATGCCTGTAAGTAACAATTAAAAAATGTTGGTTATACATATTAGATCATACTTTATTAACATATACAAATATTAGTTACACATATTTGCCAATATTTTCTATGCTTACAGGTGTTCTGGAGCAGACATACTCCGAGTAAGCAAGGTTTGGGTTAATCAACCTAGAGTTCAGGGTTTATGTGACGGTAAGCTAACCTTGCTTTCTGGAATAAAGCCCAAGGTTGTATGACAAAAACGACACACACACTATAACAACAACATCATCAATAATAATAATAACAATAATAATAATAATAAATAATAATAACAGTAACAACAACAACAACAATAATAATAACAATGATAACAGTAATAATAATAACAACAACAACAACAATAATAACGGTAATAATAACAACAACAATAACAATGGTGATAACAACAACAACAACAATAATAATAATAGTAATAACAACAACAACTCAAATATAAGCGACTATCCGAACAAGAGAATACGACACTTTAAAGCATCTATTTATTTGCCACTGAACTGAGAAACAATGTGAAATTCCCCTAACGCGAATAGAGAAGTAATAAGTCTACTAACTAACACAGGAGAGAAGCGTTGTGATTCCGCGCATGCGCGCTGAAGGGGACCCTGAACTCTCCAGAACACCGGAAGTCACGGGCTCAGTTTCAGGAACTGCGTCATTGATGTGCGCCACAATACTTTACAAACTGCGTGAACGGGCCGCTGGCGAAAACAATCGCGACGCGTTAAAGGCTTTTCTATATAAAGTATAAAGTGTTTTTCGGGAAAAGAGCTCCAGCCATGGCGATGCAAGCTGCCAAGCGAGCGAATGTGAGTCCACTTTAATCTGTCCACTTTTGCGAATTGTTTGAGCACTTCCGGTATATCCCAGACCGTAGCAGTGTCGTTAGCTTGTTAGCTTGAGTAAGGTTTTAGACTCAGACGGTCATATAAGGGTGTTGTTAAGTGTCCTGAACTACTCATTTAAAGCAAAGGAGGAATAAATATTCGAAACGAATCAATCATGAAGCCAGCACTTTATAAGTACGGGTGTCCACAAACTTTTGACCGTGTGGTGTAGTAGCTGCTCCGAAAGACTGGTGTAAAGTGTCTGTGAAGTTGGACCTTGGGTCTGTGGAAATGAAGGGACCGTCTCTAAAGTCACTGTTAAACACGTTTCTAACTTCAACAGCATCTGAAGGGTCGTAGTCATATAACCCAGTGTGAGGTAGTCAGGTATGTGTGTATGTACAGTGGCAAGAAAAAGTATGTGAACCTTTTGGAATTTCATTGTTTTCTGAATAAATTGGTCATTAAATGTGATCTGATCTTCAGGAGTATTGACATATAATGTGCCTAAAACAATAACACAAAGTAAATTCTGGTCTTTCATGTCTTTATTGAGAAGAACCAAAAAATCCTCATAGTGCATGTGGAAAAAGTATGTGAACCCTTGAGTGAATGACCTCAAACGCTTTATTTATTTATTTATTTATTTATTTATTTATTATTTGCACACCTGGAGTCTGGTTAAGAAGATGAGTTTGGAGGTGTGGACTACAGCTACTTTGACTGATAAAAACCGCTCAAACTTTTGAAGTTTGCTCTGCACAAGGATGTGAGCCATACCTCGCCAAAAAGAGCTTTCAGAGGATCTACGATCAAGAATAGTTGATTTACATAAAGCTGGCAAGGGTCACAGAGTGATTTCAAAGACGTTAGAAATTCACCAGTCTACAGTTAGGCAAACATTCTACAAATGGAGACACTTTGGGACTGTTTGTTTGGGGCAAGTACTTGTTACTACTCTACCAAGATTGGGCGCCCAGTCAAAATGACACCAAGAGCACATCAAATACTCATCAGTGAGGTAAAGAAACAACCCCGAATGACAGCCAAAGATTTTAAGGCATCATTGGAACTGGCTAACATCTCTGTTCATGAGTCTACTACACAAAAATTGAACAAGCAGGGTATCGGCGCAGGACACCACGAAGGAAGCCACTGCTTACTGAAAAGAACATTGCTGCACGCATGAAGTTTGCAAAAGAGCACATGGACACTCCACAGGTGCGCGGGCAAAATGTTTTGTGGACTGATGAAACTAAGTTTGAACTATTTGGAAAAGCCACACAGCACTACATCTGGTGTAGAAAGGGCACGGCATATCATCATGAAAACATCATCCCAACCGTAAAGTATGGTGGAGGAAACATCATGATTTGGCCTGGCCTGGCCAGCTTGCAATCATTGAGGGGAAGATGAATTCTCAAATGAATTCCCAAGTATATCAGACAATTCTTCAGGATAATGTGAGAATGTCTGTACGTCTGTTGAAACTGTGTAGAAGTTGGGTGATGCAGCAGGACAACGACCCAAAACACCGGAGCAAGTCCACAACAGAATGGCTTCAGAAAAACTAAATCCACCTTTTGCAGTGGCCGAGTCAGAGCACAGACCTCAACCCAATAGAGATGCTATGGAATCACTTGAAGAAAGCCATACACATGAGACATCCAAAGAATATGACCGAGCTAAAGCAGTTCTGCCAGGAAGATGGGATAAAATTCCTCCTGAACGACATGCAGGTCTGATCCACAGCTACAGGAAGCACCTGGTTGAGGTTATTGCTGCCATGGGGGGGTCAACCAGTTATTAATTCTAAGGGTTCACTTACTTTTTCCACTTCCATTGTGAATGTTGAATGAGTGTGTTCAATAAAGGCATGAAAGTTATTATTTTAGGCACATTATTTTTGTCAATACCCCTGACTTAGATGAAGATCAGATCACATTTTATGACAAATTTATTCAGAAAACCATGAAATTCCAAAAGGTTCACATACTTTTTCTTGCCACTGTATATATAGGTAGGAGTCCGGTATGACGCACACCTCTTAGATTTTTGATATTTAAAAAAATAAGCTATTAAGTCTCACGTAAATTTTATAAGAATTTCACTACAGTATGGGCTCATACACAAAATATTCCATATGTTCATATATCGGATATGAGGGAAGATATTTGTTGAAATTCTATTTTGTTTTTGACTTAACTACAATTATTTGTTGTTTGTCTTGATAAAGTGGGTAAGTTAAAAATAGAGCGGTTAAATTCAAACCTTTTTCTTTTTTACTAGTCTTTGTTTAAAAAAAAAAAAAGATAATTTATCAATAATTATCTATACAGAGTGATGCATTATACCGTGATAATTTCTTTTAGCTGTAATGCCCAGTCCTAGCGCGGTGTGAAATCTTTATAAAAACACTCAAATGAAACACACATCATCCCCGTTGTGAACGAATTTATATTTATGTGGTTAAATATTCTCTGTACACAAATATCCGGTGTGTTTCTGTTTGTTTTATGCTTTGGAGCTCCGAGCACTAATCTTATATATCAGTGATTACGACCCATAGTGAGTTTAGAATGTCTGAGAATACAAAGATGGTGGCACAGTAACGTCACTGTTTGAGACATCATGAGTTTTCCAGTTATATATAGGTCAGTGGAGATTAACCAAGATTCTGTTCAAGTTCTGGAGCCAAGATGAACCTCTACCAAAGTGTGGAGAAAGAAAGGATCTGCTCATGATCCAGAACATACAAGCTCATGTGTGAAACATGGTGGAGGTAGTGTCATGGCTTGGGCTTGCATGGCTGCTTCTGGAACATTCATCTTCATTGATGATAAACTCATGATGGTAGCAGTAGAATGAATTTAGAAGTTTAAAGGAACATTCTGTCTGTAGATTTACAGAGAAATGCATCCAAATGAATCAGGAGGAACTTCATCATGCAGCATGACAACGATCAAAAACACACTTCCACCTCAACACAGGACTTCATCAGGGGGGAAAGTGGAAGGTTTTAGTCTGGACAAGTCAATCACCAGACCTTCACCCAACTGATCATCATCTCACCTCCTGAAGAGGAGACTGAAGAGAGAAACCCCCGAAACAAACAACCACTGAAAGAAGCTGGAGAAGTTTCACTGAAGAAAAGCTGCTTTGAGACGATGTCCACTGTAAAAACTGCTATACAAATTAAATTGAATTGAAAAGAAACCAACAGTTTGGTGTCAGTGAGTCGCAGGATTAATTCAGTTATTACAAGCAAGGGATATGCGACCAAATATTATTTATTTCAATTTATTTCAATTCTTTTGATCTCAAACGCAAATGTCTTCAGTCAACAGCAAAAACAAATGAATTGGCCTCGCTGTTCCAATAGTTTCTGAGCGGACTGGACCAGAAAGAGGGTCAATGTGTTAATTCTTCACTGCAAAAATAATGTCATAAACTTCCTCCTGTTTTCTCCCCTCAGATTCGCTTACCTCCAGAGGTGAACAGGATACTGTACATCCGTAACCTTCCGTACAAGATCACAGCAGAAGAGATGTACGATATCTTCGGGAAATACGGGCCAATTCGGCAGATTAGAGTGTAAGTTCCCAGTTCATGGTTTGGAATAGTTTGCCTTGTTTAACTCGGTCTTGTTTATACAGGATGGCTTTCTAAAGTCCACAGCTGGTCACTGTCCGTGAGTCTTTTCTGTGGCACTTTTCACTAACATGCTGATGAGTCACTCCAGTGTCCTAGATCAGTGTATTGCTGCTGAATAAAAGCAGTGGACAACATCATAAATGCATTAAGCAAGTAAAACCTCCTACTGTGGGTCTGAAAATGTTCTCACAACCCTTCTGAGATGGCATTAACAATAACCGGCGGAGTTACACAATAGTCGGCAAATAAAGTAAAAGTAAGAGCCTACCAGACAAAATACCCGAAACTATCCCAGAATACTGGGCATTGGAAAAGGGAGACACTTTCTTTCATTCTTTTTTCTCATCCTTTCTCAGCATGTGAGAGACACGTTTCTCATGTAAGCCTATTTCTGATGTTCTGTGTCTCTTGCTGGACAGAGTTTATATCATAACCCAAGTCAGTCGCACTGTCGTCTCTTCCACAACTCGTCAAAGGGACGCTAATGACCGCGTCTCGCCATTTGTCCATGTTGGTTGTAATATTGGCATCAGTATGTCTCGCATCAAGAGGCAGAGTGGTGAAAGAGATTGCTGATGTGTGGACCAGTCTCACAACGGAAGCTAGTACAAGGTTGCCTTTCACCTCAGGGGTACTCCTCTTGTCATATTTTAATTTCCATAACAATTCAGAAGTGTGTTTTGTAACGGCGGGATGCGTAATCCGAGTTGTGGAAGAAATTTCTTGGAAGCCTTGATCCTGATCCTTAGAGGGCAGCTTCATAGCCTCCTCCAACATTTCTACGTCATACAGAGTAGGGTCGTGTTTTTCCTGAAATACCGAACAGTTCAATACTCTATCAGGACAAATTCACATACATTTAATGCTGTAATTGTACAGCTTTACAATTTACTTACAACGTGGCTCAAGGTCCCTTTCCAGAACCTTCACACTAATGAAATTCTGACCTCAGGATCTGTCACCATCTTCAAAAAACCGCTGAAGGCCCGCCTCTTCCGTGAGCACATAACCAACCCCTATAAAAACACCAGCCCCACATTATCTAAAAAAAAAAAAAACCTACTCTGGCTCTTACACGTCTACTCTGTGCACTTTGCTTCTCTAGAACTCGATTATAAATCTTGTACAGTAGCACTACTTACTTAATAGTATTGTTCTCCGCTTGATATATCGCTTTGTTCATATTTCCTCATTTGTAAGGCGCTTTGGATAAAAGCGTCTGCTAAATGAGTAAATGTAAATTAATAAATGTACAATTTGGGTAAAAGTATAAACACGTGCTCTGCATTCTGATGAATGTGTGTTTAAAAGAAGGTTTTAATAAACTGTACTTAAGTGTTCTAGTTAATGTCTGGAGATGCTTTTATTTTATTTTTTATTTTTTTTAATTATATACATGTCCTAACAATAATAAACTGTGTGCATGCAGCGGGAACACGCCAGAGACCAGGGGAACTGCCTACGTAGTCTATGAGGACATCTTTGATGCCAAGAATGCCTGTGACCACCTTTCCGGATTCAACGTTTGCAACAGATACCTGGTTGTCTTGTACTACAATGCGAACAGAGTACGTTTGAGTTTACCTTTGAAGTATAAACGAAACAGCTTTTTGTCCTCTAATGTTTCGTATTGATCTTCTGCTTTTGTAAGAGGTGTGCAAACTTTGGATACAGTTTTTTCTCTCTTCCCCCCCCCCCTTAGGCGTTCCAGAAAATGGACACGAAGAAAAAAGAAGAGCAGCTGAAACTTCTCAAGGAGAAATATGGCATAAATACGGACCCCCCGAAGTAACGCGATGATTATCGCTCTGCTCCCCAAGTGAACCCTTTTAAACAACAACGCAAATAAACCATGTGTTTTTTCTACAGCTAATTTACCTTCACTTTTATCTAATAAACACTGAGCTGTTAAGATGCTTTTTTTTCCTCCTGCTATAAAGCTTTTTTTTATTTGTTCAAGTGATATATCCCCAGATGGTTATTTAGGATTTTTACTCTGACTTTTGGATTAAAATGGCTGGTTTGTAATTAGGCTTTATTCTGAATTCGTGAATAAATGTTCCACCAACGAGAGAGACGTGTTTTACATTTGTGTTATTAACCACACCTAACAAAACAATCTAAAATGTCACCTAAATAACCGAACCCTAGGCCAAAACTTTTACCGCTTAAGATTTAAGTGTTTTGATGCGTTGTGTTCGTAGAAACTGAGTGTTTAATGTAACTGAAATTGAGTTTTACTACTTCTTTTTTTTCCCTCCGGAGAAAAGCAGGTGTGTTCGAGCAGGATAAATAGAGGACTTCACCTCTAAACAGCAAAAAAAAAAAAAAAGACCAAAATGTCATGAAACAATAATTCCAAATATGTCACGTTAAGTCAAGAGTGTTATTTATAAGTTATACACACGCCGAGAGAATGACTGCAGGAGTGAATTGTGGTGATGTTATGTGATTAAATCCAAGATTATCTGACACTGGTCCGATTGCTCATGAGTAATTATCCACAATATTACGCTACCTCAGGATCTTCTCGTACCTTAACGTTACCCGGCATGGCGTTTTCTATCAAATCAAGACGAAGACGTTCATCCGATGAGCGAATGACAACCATATTTATTCCGAGAAAAGTCTTGAGTTCTTCATCTGTTAGGACCAGGTTTTCTTTTCCTTTTTGGAGTGCACACAGATCGGGGTTGTGCACTATTTTGTTCACCAGGTCATTTGGGAACAGGAGTAAAAAAATATCTACTGTTTCTGTTCCCTCAACATTCAGTTGGCACTTTCCTAAAATCCAGTTTGTCTTTGGTTTTCCAGATATTAATACTTTTATTTTACTCTTCAATGCTGGCAGTAGCTGTTGAATCCTCAGCTCCACTCTCACTACTGCTAGCACTTGTTGACCCTTCTTTACCTGTCCGCCATTCATCATCACCATCATCGTCATCACTGTCACTATCCTCCCTTCACTGACTTGGAATCTCCTCTACAATCCTGTACGCTTCTCTAGTGTGTGCTACTCTTAAACTCTAACGAAATACGCAAATCAAGATACTAATTACACAATAAAGCTAACTACAGAAAATGTTTTTAAAAATCCGTAAATTGTATTATGATGATGGATCAGTTAATAGAAAAACAAATAAATAAGAGTAAAAAGCCAAACAAAAAATGAATGAGTATGTTCACACCAATAAAGCTGTGCTATACCTTGACTAATGCATGATGTCCTCTTTAGTGGACACGTGGTTAATCACAGGTTTCAAAAATCCTTAAATCAATATTTAAACAGAAATATTAATTAATGGTTCATCTTTTATAAATAAAAATATATATAATATTTTTTATATATATATATATATAATATTTTATATATATATATATATAAATTTATATATATATATATATATATATATATATATATATATATATATATATATATATAGCGGTAATTACCGCTAAGTGTGTAAAAAGCCGCGCCGCTGAAATTACCGCTAAGTGTGTAAAAAGCCGCGCCGCTGAAATTACCGTTAAGTGTGTAAAAAGCCGCACCGCTGAAATTACCGCTAAGTGTGTAAAAAGCCGCGCCGCTGAAATTACCGCTAAGTGTGTAAAAGCCGCACCGCTGTAATTACTGCTAAGTGTGTAAAAAGCCGCGCCGCTGTAATTACCGCTAAGTGTGTAAAAAGCCGCGCATATTAACGGTGAGGAATAGAAAGGTGAGGAAAGGTGAGGAAGTAGAAAACCAGCGTTTTATCAGTAGTAATTAAACCGCAGGATAATTTCACGCCGATAGAATGTGATTAGACAGACGATATTTTCGTCATTATAGTGGAATTAACGCGTAAAATCGGCGTATCCGCTCACCGCCAACTAATAATGATCCGGATGATTAAACATAAAAATGATCCGGATTGAAAGCGTCTACACCTCTATTTAATCCGTTTTTATTTGTTGATTGAATTGCTGTTGTTTTAATAATAATAATAATAATAATAATAATAATAATAATATATAAAACCTCTGAAGTAGATGATTGCGAGCAGGCAGTAGCTGTTAGTCTACACAAAATGGCGGAAGGCGCGGGTTAGTTCACACCTCCTAACTGGCCGATATTACTCTTAACACGAGTTTAAACAGAAAAAAAACTACTCAACCCTGCGCTTTAATAATCCATTATCACTTCAAATGAACGAGTCTGATTCATTCTCAAAGGCCAGGAGTGGAGAAAGTGTTGAATTCCTGAAGTGTAATTGGACTTGAATTGAATTGGAATTAAACAAAGCTGGAAGTCGAGCACGTGTTTCTGTACAGGAGACCTGGGGTGAGAGGTTTCTAATCTGATCTCATCCAATGTGTGTGTGTGCACTGGGTAATTGTGAGGGTTTTGTGCTGGTTATAAACATCCGGCGGTCAGTTGAAGTGATGGTGAAGTTTGAGGGGAAACTTGACCTTTTATAAAGCTGGGATTAAATCTAATCTAATCTGTCAGTAATGATGACGATTCATTCAGGATGACTCCGGCTTCTGGACCTACAACTGTGTGTGTGTTGAAAAGCCCAGACTCCTGCAGTGTGAACTGTAACTGAACCGTGATCAGGGTCAGGGGTCATAGTGCACTTTTGGATAAATATAAAGTTTTCTAAACTCAGCAGTACATCTAACAAACTAGTCCGTGTACGCTAGTGAAGACCTTATGATTGTCTAGTGAGCGGATTCGCAGGAAGTACACGTGGAGTGTTGTACACCACGGTTCACTCATGCAGTCGTTCTGTGTGGGTTTTTTAATTTATTTATTTAAACTTCTAAATAAAACTCTTGACTTAACATGACCTAGTTAGAATTATTGTTTGTTTGACATTTGTCTCTTTTTTTTTTCTTCTTCTTCTTCTTCTTGCTGTTTAGAGGTGCAGTCCTGGATCCTGGAGCGATGGATATGACTTAAGTAAGTTCTGAACGGAACGCCAGTTTACCTTGGCGTGGTGAACGAAAGCTGCGTGAAGTTTCTCCTCACCCGATGCTACACGTCGGCAAAACAGTCTCGATCGTTTGTGCCGCTAAGTTTAGTTTGTGCTGCTTTCGTTTTTCAATTATTAGACATTGAATGATGGTGTGGTGACGTCACCAGCCCCACACATGCTCCAAGTTCACCCCGAATAGTCGCAATCGTTTGTACCGATAAAACCTTCATTTTTATATATATATATATATATATATATATATATAAAAATAAAATACACATTCAAAATTAAATAAAACACTTTTTGTCAGTGATGGTTTT
Source organism: Ameiurus melas (assembly GCA_012411365.1). Classification (NCBI taxonomy): domain Eukaryota; kingdom Metazoa; phylum Chordata; class Actinopteri; order Siluriformes; family Ictaluridae; genus Ameiurus; species Ameiurus melas. Next base: position 22,134,105 of record CM022763.1, on the reverse strand, counting down.
TATTTTACATCTAGAAGCCACTCTCATGCTGTATAATGACCGCGGACTCTATGACTACTCTAGTACAGCGGTTCTCAAACCTTTTCAGCATACGGACCCCCCCTTGTGTAGGGTGCATCCTTTTGTCGCCCCCTAGAGTCGTCAAATTGCAATTTTGTTCTTTTGTTTGTTTCACGCCGCTTGACTCTTCTGTATTAACGTTCTCAGCTAAGAGACCATGTCCTCTATCTTAAAAACCTATCCATTTTAAACAGTCTTGGGTTTCATCAGCATGTGGCTAACCGTACACTAGTATATCAACGGATGTCTCTGTTCGGTGTGTGTCTTAGTGTGCTGTGTGTAATTGACTTAATTCGTAAATATTTCTCATTTACATCATAGTTTAAAGGTCGACAATCCTGACTTCCGTACAGGTCAAATTAAATTTTTAATATAATGTTGTTGAATTTCTATGTGGCTCCACTACCCCCAGTTTGAGAATCACTGCTCTAGTGTTTGCCGTGTAGCCGATCGAGCGTCCAGATTATTCCCAGTGTGCACTGCGATGCATTTAGGACTCCCCAAGCTGTGTTTCTGACGACGCTCTGAACATTCGCAGATCTTGATTGGGAAAACACAAAAGTTTCAGTTATCAACAAATCCCAATGAAATGGTAGTCCAGTGTAAGGAATACATATTTTAGTCGCTTACTAACACAATTTTTATTTTTATATTACAGTAGAACTATATTATAAATATGGAATGAGCAAGGTCAAGGTTTGGCGTTGCAGGAAAGTTTAGACGCCCCTACCATAACCACAGATATTGCACTGGTCTGTTATTGTCTGATTAAAACATGAAACTCGTACCTTCTTGACTACAGGCCAACATCAAATGGTTTCAAAAATGTGTTCTTTTGCGTTTTCTTTATAGGTACCTTGTCATCAGTCGTTGAAAACCTCTTGAATTATTTGAAAACCTGAAACCTAGATAACGGCACCATGTGTTCAATTCCTGGGCTCCCGTCACCTGGCTCAAATGTGACCGTGTTCATTACCAGAGTAAACGTGAACCATCTCTGTGTTCTGGTAGAGTTTTGGGGTAATTTTGTCCAGGATCAGAAACTTGCATATCAACAAATGAAAAAAGAGATTCAGCATCCCAAAGAAGTATTTCATGAAGGAGAAGGCAAGCCTGGTGACCTGTGTCTTATACGAGTCTATGAAACATGGTACAGAGCTCGTGTAGTGTCAAGAAATGATCCTTACTACAGAGTATTTCTCATTGATGAAGGCAGAACACTTCAGGCACATATCAGCCTTTTGGCATGGGGCCAAACTGACTTTTTCAGCCTGCCTCCTGAAGTTGAATTGTGCATTCTTTCCAATGTCCTGCCATTGTCTATTGAAAATAGATGGTCAGAATTGGCCTTGGAGTACATGAAATCATTCTGTGGGAGAACAGTAACTGCCTATGTTCTGGATTTTTCCATCCGCCAGTTTGCATTTCTACTTGATATTCCATGTCTGTCTAGACAAATGTACGAGATGGGATTTGCAAAGAAATTGTCAAATGACGAGTTCAAAGACTTTGTTTCAAGGTCTTTACAGTCTGATGCAGGGTCTGTAGAGCCGTTGAAGACCGCGTCCCTCGGATGTAAATCGCTTGAACAAACCAAGACACAGCTGTGTTACATGCATCCGAAGCTAGAAGCTGAAACCGTCGAGACTGTGCTAGTCACAGAGGTAAACAATCCCCTACGTGTCTTCTGTCAGCTCAAGGTTTTCTCCCAGGAAATCAAGAATCTGATAGAGCAGATAACTCAGCATTATGAAGGAACAGTTTGCTCTCATTTTGCAAGACCTGAGAACTTGGGGGCTCCTTGTGCATCAAGAGGAGCTGATGGAAAGTGGTATCGCTCCGTCTTGCTGCAGGTCATGTCCACCAACAGTGTAGTTGAAGTGCTGCATGTGGATTATGGGAAGAAACAATTTGTTCAAGTAGAGCATGTTCGACCACTGGCCCCAGAATTCGTCAGAATGCCGGTTGTGACTTATATTTGCTCTCTGCATGGAGTTATTGATCGAGGTGATGGTTGGACAGTTTCACAGATTGATTATCTGAAATCCTTACTGCTTAACAGAACCGTTCTAGCCAAATTCGAGTATCAAAGCCTCTCGGAGGGCGTCCACTACGTCACGCTGTATGGACACGAAAACAAAAATATAAACCAATTATTTGGCTCAAGAGAGAAGTGCTTAATAGATTCAAGGTGCCTTAAAGATTCTACCATGCACAAGATTCGAACGATTCGGAGGTGCCTGGGTTCAGTTAAAGGTGAGACGCGAGGAACCCATTATTTGAAAGGGATTTTCACAGAAAGTCTCTCACCTAATACCGATCATGTGGCTGTTGTGCAGCATGTTGATAGCCCCTCAAAGTTTTGGATCCAGACACAGACATATGCTGCTGAGTTTGACCTGTTAATGGATGGCCTTACGGAGATGTGTAGTGATCTGACCAGAGCCAGTGGACTGATTATAAAACCTGTAGCTGGTCGTCTTTGTGTGGCCAAAGCTAAAGATGATGTGTTCTACAGGGCTGCTATTTGTGAAGTCTTTGAGACAAAGGCAGAGGTTTTCTTCCTTGATTATGGAAACAAAGAATTGGTTGATTGTAGCAACCTTCGCGAGTTGCCCCTCAGTTATCAAAACCTACCAGCCTTGGCAGTTAAGTGTGCTCTTTACGGCGTTCAACCCAGAAGTGAAGAATGGGATCTAAATGCCACATTATTCTTTGCTAAAGCTGTTGTGGGCAAAGTCCTTGATGTACATGTATTTGCAACGTCCCAAGACACACATCTTGTCCAGGTCATTGATTCTACGTCGGATGGAGAAAAAGATTTTTCAAAGCTGCTCTGTAGTGCAGGTTTTGCAGATATGGAACCTATGGATAAACCTGTGATCACATCATATACTAAAGTGGAGCAGACTTCTGACGTGTTCACGACGAGTGCTGTTTCACCGTCCTCCAATTCGCCTGCTGTAACGTCTGCTTTCAAGGAGTACTCGATTCCAATTGGAAGCTCATTTGACGTTACGGTATCCTACATCGAGAATCCGAATGACTTTTGGTGCCAGGATGCTAATGATGCAAAATGCCTGAAACTGCTCATGCAAGATCTTCAGAGGTACTATGCAAACTCTGAATTTCAGCCTCCTTTGGAAGCTGCCTGTGTTGCTCGTCACCCTAAAACCAGAATTTGGTCTCGAGCGTTGGTCGTCCAAAAGCACCAGGCTTCTAATGTAACCGTACTCTTTGTCGATTACGGGGAAACTAGGCGCGTACCCATTTACGACCTTCGCCGCATTGATCCAGAGTTCCTTAAGTTGACAGTACAAGCTTTCCGATGCTGCTTGAACTCTCCAGCCTCTCCTTCCACTTTAGTATGGAGTCCGGATGCTACGTTGCAGTTTCAAGAGTTTGTGGACAAGGCAGCCTCGATGGGTGTGGTGTTGAAATGTACTGTATATGCCGTGATGTGCGACATTCAGAAAGTGGTTTTCAATGTAGTGGATTTAGAGACTCCATTCCAAAGCATCTGCAGATTTCTTGCCCAGAGAGGTCTGGCTGACCATGCACCTAAAAAGCTAGCTCTGCCACCTTTAAGGCTAGATACATACTACTACTCTTCACACAGCATCAGAATTGGGTCTGAAGAAGATGTAAGCATCAGCTATGTGAAAAATGTCAACCAATTCTTTTGTCATCTGCAAAGAAACTTGGTGCAGATTGATGAACTTGCAGATAAAGTCAACAGATTATGCAGTCCGCTACACAGCATTAACTGTCACAAAAACTTTGGAAATGCTTGCTTTGCAAAATATACTGATGGGCTGTGGTACAGAGGGCAACTTAAATCTAAAAAGCCTTCGGTTGTAGTCCACTTTGTGGATTATGGGGACACGCAGCAAGTTGAAAAATCAGATGTCCTACCAATTCCAGTTGAAGCTGCTGAAATTATGGCGATACCTGTGCAAGCAGTTGAGTGTGGGCTTTCTGATGTGCCTGAAAAGGTTCCAAGTGAAGTGAACAGCTGGTTTGAAAATTTTGTGACTGATCGACAGCTCAAAGCTTTGATAGTATCTAAAGAACCATCTGGTAAATTAATTGTTGAGCTGTATGATGGGAAAACTCCAGTAAATGCAATAATCAGAGAGAAATTTCACATTGAAGCCGAGCGAAACGAGCAAATTACTGTTAAAGGACTTGAAACCAAGGATCGGTTTCGATCATGTGCTGAAAGACGGAAAGTAGCGCAGTGGATTCCAGAAAAACACTGGAGATCTCAGAAACGTGCGGAAGAAAGCGCTGGAAAATTTCCTGACGGGGACACGAAAAGAATCACCCCAATAAAGTTGAAGCACAGTGTTTTTCACAGAGGATCTCTTGGTGAATCTGAAAATGACCAACCCGGCGTCCTTAAACAAGCCGAGCTCCCTGTTAAAGTAGTCGAGCCAGGTCTGGAAGCTGAAGTGTTCATCTCGCATTGCAATAGTCCTTTGAGCTTCTTTGTCCAGCTAGTAACGGATGAAAGCGAAATTTGGTCTCTGGTGGAAAAGTTGAATGCTGGTCAGCCAAAGCAGGTACCTGTTAACCCTGGTAATCTCTGTGAAGGTGACTTGGTTAGTGCAGAGTACCCTGAAGATAACCGTTGGTATCGTGCATTTGTAAGAAACGTGCCCGTCGGTGACACGGCTGATGTAGAATTCATTGACTTCGGAAACACAGCTGAAGTTTCTGTTTCAAAAATACGCGTTCTGGACAAAATGTTCTCCCAGCCAAGGTATAGCGTTCATTGTTCACTGACCGGAGTGGTAAACGTCGACCATGATGCAGCCTTGAATTTCAAAATGGCAATTGAAAAGAATGCTGATGGGTTTTTATGTAAATTTATCCAACAGTCAGGTTCTGTATGGGAGGTCAAACTTGAGGTCAATGGTGAGTCGTTGGGATCTGCTTTCTCCAAAGATACAAACATCATAACTGCAACAGGTGCACCCAACAGGAGCCCAGATACTGACTTCAATCTGTGTGCTTATAAGAATCCTGAGATATGGACTGGACAGGTGATTGCTGTATATGCCTCAGTCATTACTGGGCCACAGCTTTTCTGGTGTCAGTATGCAGAGACAGAAAAGCTGCAGGAGATTTCTGATCTAATCCAAAAGATTGGTAGTAGTTTGGAAAGCAGCACTTTGAGTGTAGAAACCCTGCCAATTGAAAGTGGATGCATTGCCCTTTTCGATGAGGACCGATTATGGTATCGCGCAAAGGTGACTTCAGCTGAAAAGGACACACTCTCTGTTCTGTTTGTTGACTATGGAAACGAATCAAAAGTTGAAATGAGCGACGTTAGACCACTGCCATTTGAGGTATCTGATTTACCTCCTCAGGCGTTTGCTTGTCAGCTTGATGGTTTTAATGTTTCGGATGGGTCCTGGGACGACAAGGCAGCTGATCAATTCTATGAGCTAATCAATGACCAACTCTTGAAAGTCACAGTTGTGAAATTGGGCAGTTCATGCGATGTGGTGACTCCTCATTTTGTTCAGCTGGAATGTAAGGGTCTGGTCATCAATGATGCAATGAAAAAATCTTGGATTCAAAATAGCAAGACATCATTTGAACCAGCAAAAACGGTCTGTGAGTCGACTACTGTACCTGAAACTTCCGCTCCATGTGTAGCTGAACCTTTAGAAGGACCCAAGGACCCCCTTTTTATAGCCACGGAGAATCTGCACAGTGGCACTTGCATTTCTCCTCCCAAATTGCAGGTAGAATGCGACAGCAGTCTGACCGAGCATGCGGAGCAAGTTGGACCCACAGAGTTGCTGGAGAAAAGAAATGTTGCTGTGAATGAGAGATCTTCTCAAGATGAAGATCGCTACTTGATGTCGGCAGATGTTGAAAAGCCTGAGAATTATGGTAGAAGTGTCGGTGTAACGGATACAAATATAAATGTGGACATTCATCCAATTCACCCCGTGGATGTTCTCGGAGAATGTCTGTTGGACTCCACAGACGTTATGAGTAAAGGAGCATTCACAGGTTCTGTGGAGTATACTGATGAGAACCAAGTGGAAACTGTATCTCCAGAAGGTCAGTCTTGTGACGAGGTCTATGAAAAAGGGCATGGATTGGTTTCAGAACACGATGAGAATGAGATCATCATTAAATCAGGTCAGTGTCACGTGAAAATCTAGATTTTTTTAAATTTATTTATACATGACGGTTTATATGCATGATGGAGATTCTTTGTTTCTCCAAAGACTTGGGAAACGTAAGGAGGGCTGCAGAGAGCGGTGCAGTCTGGTCCGAATGTGTGATCTGGCCCCATGTACACACGAGTTGGTGCCGAGAACAAACTTTACAGATTTCTGATGATTCCACCTCAGTAAGCATGTTTTCACGACTGTCAATGACTACGTTTACATCAGTAATGTAATTATTGACCTTACTCTGATTAAGACAATAATGTGATTAAGATGTTTACATGAGTCGCTTTTAGAATACTCCATTCATGTTTTACATGTTCTAGAACATAATTAGATTAACAGCACACGCCATTGCGTGGCCGCGCCACGCCCTCCGACGTCCCTCCAGGATTTCACGTATCGATGTACAGTTGGTCTTCGTTATGGGACCGTATACAGTTTTGGGTGTTTATAGAATTTTTTTTACGAACACTTTAAGTGCTGTTAATTATTTATCATGCTGTACGTGCTAATAGACAACCGCTTGAAGCTGTGGGCTGCATCCCAAACCGCGTACTTACCGTCTATATAGTAGCCGAGATACATGTAGTTGTCTCCACTACAGGCCTATAGTAGGCAAGTATGTGATTTGGGACGCAGCCGAAGTCTCTTGTTCGCTATAAAATGTTGACCACTGTTGTGTGTGATCGTGAAAACTCTCACGCGACGTTCATAGTGTGATTAAGGTGTTTACATGTCTGTAATACACGTCCGTAATGCGACTAAAACAGGAGTACTCCACACGTCTTAATTCAATTAGTACTTACTTCGAGTATGACCTTAATCGGATTAAGGTAAATAAAATTTGCTGTTTACATGGTAGTTTCTTAATCACAGTATTGTCTTAATCGGGTTAATAGTGGATTATTGCTGTCCATGTAAACGCACTGACTGTCACATGAACAACAATGTTTTAAATTCAAAATAACATAGGTACAGCATTTGGACCGCGGTCTTGTGATGCTGGTGAATCCGGTGAACATTTTTGAAACCGTACCAGAAGAGTCGTTGCAGGTATGAACCATCCGTAGAGGCGCTGCTCTGATTGTTGAACTATTCATAAGTAGGAATGTATCAGCTGTGGCAGCAAAACACTGTTAAACATCCTTCACATGTAAAGCAGTTATCATTTTTTTTAACGTAATTGATGATGAACGAGTTTCCCGGCTCCTGAGTAGCGACGTTGCCGCAGCCATCTGTGGCTGGGAGTCAAAAGAGAGCAAAATTGGTGTGTGGGGCATTGTCTGTCTCTTTCTCTCTCGTCAATCACAGCTACACTAGGCATCTGTGAGCTCATGTATGTAGAAGAGGGCAGACAGCCGGAGGATTTCCTCCAACTGTTTTAAGATGCCCTGTGATGCAGCAGTTAGAAAAGATGCATTTGGCTGGCCTCACATGTCTCAGAGGAAGGGTTAGACGATGTTTGTGTTGATGTTTCAGAGGATTTAAATATATATTTATCTACTGACATATAAAAAACAGTCTTAATGAATTTGTTCATCTAATTTATTGATAAGTTTACTCACGGTGGTTCAGAGGGAAATGTGTAATTGAAGGTAGGACGGTGTTGCATTACTCGTATTCGTTATTCATTATAGGCTGAAAAGGAAACGGTGCACGAAGCCGTGAGCTGTTCTGCTTCTCCAGATCGTTCTGGTAAGATTCATCACATGTGACTGCAGCATTTATGAAATTTTGTTCTTTTAAACTTGAGAATATTGTTTGGCTTGCCTGAATGTTTTGAAAGTGTTTATCGTCTAAAGTCATGGGTAGTTATGAAGAGATGGATGAAGAACCTGGTGCTGGGATGGATCTAGTCGGTGACGAACAGGTAAACGTGGTGAAGTTTTAAGAATATGAGCGAGAACAGTCTCGATGTTCATGAGAGTTTAAACAAAGATCTGTACATTGCCTCATGACTTCTTTTACTTGTCACTACAGACTCGAGACAAAGAGCTGGACTCCTGTTTAGGTCACTTGGTGGCAGAATCTGAAAGTAAGTAAAGGGGCTTACTTGGATCATCCTCAGAGGAAATAAATAAATATCATTCCCAGGGAAGACTGTAGAATCACGGCCAACTAGTCGCAGAACAGTGTAGTAGCTTTAAAACAGTTTTGTTCTATGAAAGAAAGTGTGACTAGAGAACACTTACTGTCCTAAATGTTGTGAAAGATTTTATGTCCTTAGACTTTTCGTTTATATGAAAAAAAGAAAAGGATCGGTGGAACGATTATCTTTCTGCAGAAACGGCCATGGACATTGAGCCAGAACTAGCACAGAACGTATGCAGTGCTACGACAGTCCAGGTAAATTAACGTCCCAGTTTGTGTCTGTGTGCAGTCATAAAAGTATGCGTTTACTCGGCCATCTAAACAATCATGTACGTATCACATCAGGTACAAACTGAGGAGATGAGTCCTCCAGTAGAGGAACAGGGAGGTCTGTTTTAGTCTTATTAATGTGAACATATGATTTTAATATTAATCTGGAAAAGGGTCTGAAACTGAACCAATACACTCATTTTAATCTCCTCCACTAACATTAGAACATGGGACTACGACGTATGAGCAGGTAGATGAGCTGATGGGATTCATACCTGCGATACCACTGGAGAAGGTACAGCTTTGTCTTTATTCTAGTTCATATGTACTCTGAGTGCACACATGGACCAGAGATATGAAGCTTTAATGTCTTACAGGACCAGGAGACGGGATCTGAAGCAGATCTGGATACCTTCGGTGTAACGTCACAGGAGAAGGTGCGCTTTTTTATTCTGTGTTTCACTAAATACATATATGCACACATCGAAACTTTTACGTGAGTTTTGTTCACTTGACAGCACTTAAGTCATGCCGAAATCTGAATTTAATTTGATATTTCCTAATTTGAGGAACCATCCGGTCAACCTGACCGAAGGAGCCACACCGAGGAATGAGAGCGAGTTAATGTCTGCTAGCAAATGTTTGTCCTTGCCACTAGTAACAACAAGCAACCCTTAAAAACTTTCACTTCTGTTGCTTAAGGAATCCATTCCTGTTATCGCAGTGATTTATGTACAAAGTCATTACCAGTAACCAGTCAGCTAGCTACAATGGATATAAAAAGTCTACACACCCCTGTTAAAATGGCAGGTTTTTGTGGCGTAAAAAAAACCAGATCCTTTTTCACCTTTATTGTGAAATCTCAAGTGATAAACACCCAGCCCTCAACATGATGCTTGTTAATGTATAGCTTAAAATTTCACAATAAAGGTGGAAAAGGATCTGACATGATCTCAATTTAAAAGATAAATAAATAAAATTTACACCACAAAAACCTTCTATTTTATCAGGGGTGCGTAGACTTTTTCTATCCACTGTATCTAGCTTTCTTAAACCATGAGCTATTCCCCTCACCATTGGTTCCATTAACTAGTGATGACTGCCCCCCTCCCCACGGCAAATATCCACCCAGAACTGTTGTAGGCTTTCAAGGCAACATGCATATTTAGGAGGGGGGTTTCCCCGGTATTCAGACTGGGACCACAGAGTAGGCATGCTTACACTATATGCATCGACACTTGAAATTGTGGTCAGTGTCCCTTTTACATACTTCTTGTTACTGCAGCCTCAAGATAAAGGGCATGACTCCTGTTTGGGTGACTTGGCGACAGAATATGAACGTAAGTTGGGTTGATCTGGATCATTCTCAGGGGAAGATCTACTACTTTTCTGTGTGAATACCTATCTGAAACCGTTTTGTTTTAATTAACAGAACCTGTGCAAGATGATGTGACTCCAGGTCCAGATTCAGGTCTTGATGCTCCTCAGGAAACGGTGGGCTTCATTACCTTCCTTTCATGTTAAATGTGTGTTTTTTGTTTTGTTTTAAATAAAGTTTAAAAAATAAAAATAAACAAACACCAGCAACATCAGCTTCTAATGTTGGATTTTGTTGTTTATCTGCAGAGCAAAATGTTTGTTGCGGATATTTCAGTTGAGCAAAGTGGTAAGATAAACACTTTCATTACAAGAACACTGCATAAGCATGGTTCTTCTCATGTAACGCGTAACATTTTAATGAGTTCACATTACACCAGAACTTGGAGTACTACAAATGGGTTTCGGGGCGGTCGGCTATGCGTTAATACCTTCAGTCATGGCACTTCTGAAGTGGATCCAGGCCGAAACGGAATACCACAACATGTGTAATATAAATCACTGCTCCTGGCACACCGGTCAACATCTACTGTTTAGTCATAGCATTTGCCATTTATGAACCCTTGCTACACCGATATCGTAGACCTGTGGAAAAGAGGGGAATGATGTGTCCTTTTGCTTTCTGGCGAACTTTGACCAGTGACTTGAAGACCCGCTGTCTTGTGAGCCAATAGAAAGCGAGAAGGCGGAGCTGTGGTCTCTTTTGCACAGTGAAAAATGGAGGACACAAAGTATTGGTCAAATCAAACTTCCACCTGAAAAATCTCTGGCAAATTTAACAGCATAGCGAAAATCCGACGTTACCCAGATGTTCCACGGAACTGGCGTAGTGTTGAAGCATGCAACTTGATGGTGTGTTACGTGAGCAGTTAAGTCTATATGCTACCAAAACGATACGAGTTGGATCCCACTGGGCAAAATTGAAACTAGTTAACTGTATGCAAAACATGCATTGTCTTTTTTATATATATTTGTGTGTGTGTGTGTGTGTGTGTGCACACTCATGTGGAAAAATAAGTACACCCGATGGATATTGTTGGCTTTTTTTGATATATTTGGACGAGCAAACACTTTCAATCTTTGAAACGGTACCAGTACAGTAGCATTAATGATGTCGATATACTTGAAGAAAAGCACAAGGAAAATTAGCTTTTTCGATCATTTTATTCTGATATTTCTGATATCAATAAATTATCACTAGAAATGTGATATTGTTCTGTGGAAAAAGTAAGTACGCCCTTGGCCTCAGAAGCTAGTATTGCCCCCTTTAGCAGAAATAACTTCTTGTAGGTGTTTTTTTTTTTTATCCACCAGGCTTGCTGGAATTCTTGACCACTCTTCCATGCAATATTCTTTGTTATAAGATGTTTGAGGGTTTTCCTGCATGTTCTGTCCGTTTCACATCCCCCCACAACATCTCAATGGGATTCAAATCCGGGTTTTGACTCAATCGTTCCATAACCCTCCATTTCTTCTACTTGAGACATTCCTTGGTGGATTTGCTCATGTGCTTATGATCATTATCCTGTTGAAAGGTTCAACTTTTGGACAGATGGCCTCAAATTATTTTCACACACTCTTGGAGATCATGCAGAATTCATAGTTGAATCATTTAATATAAGCTGTTCAGTCCCTGAAGCAGTAAAGCAACCCCAAACCATAACATTTCCACCACCATGTTGGTATGAGGTATTTCTCCTGAAAAGCTGTCTTTGGTCTGCACCAAACATGTCTGCTGTTACTGTGACCAAACAACTCTATCTTTGATTCGTCTTTCCAGAGCACTTTATTCCAAACGGTCTGTTCTTTGTCTGAATTCTCACTGACAAACTGTAGCCCCGCGAAGACTTTTTCCTGACACGCCTCCCACGCAGGTCAAATCTGTGCAATCTCTTTCTGATTGTAGAAGCATCCACTTTCACACCAACAGCTATGAAACTTTGGGGTTCTTGGAGACTTCTTTGCATCAGACAGACTGATCTTGGGCTGATTTTGCTGGGACGGTCAGTCCTGGACTAATTAGCAGTCGTTTGAAATCTGTGACATCTGTGAAGATTATTTTCTTCACAAAGGAATGATGTATTTAAAATAATTTGGAGATCTTTTTAAATCCCTTCCCAGACTCCTAGACATCCCCAACCTTTTTACTGAAGGCCTTGCAGAACTCTTTAGATATTGGAATGATGACACCACACACCTAAAGAGAACATTTAGACACTAGATATGAGAGGGGTTTAAATAAGGGGTATATGTATTTTTGATCATATTGCTTTTCTCTTGACTTTATTTACATATGTGACCTTGACGAACCCAAAAGTAATCAGATTACATTTGATTACTTTTCACTTAGCACTTTTATATTGTGATGCTTGGATTACGTTCCTGACTTGACATTTTTGGTGAAGTAATTTGTAACTGTACGAGAATAGATTTTTAAATAGGTAGTCGGTTATGAGGTGAAAGCCGCGTGACTATAAATGACTTCATATGCTCATACTGCTCGGTGTAAAATGTTACCACAGATTATTTTCAAATAACGTGTTATGATTTTAGCTTGCTTTCTCCTGCAGGACCTGCCATGGAAATGAATCCGACACTAGAATTAGCAGAAGATGTATGCTGTGCTGTGAAAGCCCAGGTAGATGAATGTAGACTTTGGTTCAATTAAAAAGCATAAACTTACTCTGACGTTTCTCATCAGGTACAACCTGTGGAAGATGCTGGGGAGACGAGTCCTCCAGTAGAGGAACAGGGAGGTCTGTTTTAGTCTTATTGATGTGAACATATGATTTAATATTAATCTGGAAAAGGGTCTGACACTGAACCAATACACTCATTTTAATCTCCTCCACTAACATTAGAACATGGGACTACGACGTGTGAGCAGGTAGATGAGCTGATGGGATTCATACCTGCGATACCACTGGAGAAGGTACAGCTTTGCCTTTATTCTAGTTCATATGTACTCCGAGTGCACACATGGACCAGAGATATGAAGCTTTAACATCTTACAGGACCAGGAGACGGGATCTGAAGCGGATCTGGATACCTTCGGTGTAACGTCACAGGAGAAGGTGCGCTTTTTAAATTTATTTTAGTTATTTCAGTAAATATAAACTAAGTATATGGTTGTCTAAGGCCCTGCTCATACTCGGTATTAACATCTGTCTCGAGTGATCCAATCACAAGTGGACAGCCAAAACACCTGGCATTTTGAACGTGTCTCCAGCAGGCACTTGAGATCAGATTTCACGCGTGGTTTCCGCTATAGGAAGGGTGTCGTGCATTTATTACATCAGCCTTCCATTTAAAACGTTTCGATCGCGTGGCTTCTTAACGAAACTTGTAAATAAACTGGAGATGAGATCACAAAGGGAAGCGGCTGCTTTCAGCTCTGCTGTTACCGCGTCACCGTTCTCCATTAGCCCAGAGGAGGAGAACTCTCAATCGCAATGATTACCTATTTATTTTCCTGTGATGGTAATGAAGCAGTCGATTAGGCGGTCCTTCGTTACTCTCCAAGACGCATCCAGATGCTTTTTTGAGGCCACTCCACGAATGTTATGTGGCCGTATGCGTCCCGGGTCACGGTGTGAGACACGTCGGACACCTCGTTCGCCCCTGTATGTCACCCTGATCACTTGCGCTCGGATCGCCCAGGACACATGTTAATCCCAGGTGTAATCTGATGTTTTGTAGGCTCTGGATGTGGACCTTGCTGCTGATCCTGATTTGCCTGCTGTGATTGGTACGCTAAAACATGCTTGCACACGACAAACCGCAAAACAGGACCTTTTTGTCGAGGATGCATTTCTTTTAAGAAATCTAACGTTCACTGATCTGGCTCTTGGATTCATAGATAACGTTATTGACTTTGTGAGTGAGACCGAACAGGGCTCGGGTATCACATCAGATACGGTGAGGATCGTTTACTCCCACTAGTGTCGTCTAAACTTAAAATTTATTTATTTATTATTTCTTTATATTTGCATGCTGTGTGGTTGTTTGAATTTTAGATTCACGTCAGTATGGTGGTGACTGAATGTCTTGCTGCTGACACGGCGTCTTCTGGTGAGCGCTTACATTTGATTATGCACCACAGACCCATCAGCAGGAGTATATACGCTTTGATGTGGCTTTTCAATACAGATGACGGTCTTGTGCTCTGCAGACTTGCAGACACCAGCTGATGAAGAGGAGTTAAGAGCTTCAATGCTCACGCCTGTGTCCCTTAAAATCGAGGACACGTCTGATGACGACATCATCTTCGTGACGGAGTGGCAGGTTTCCCCGGCCGAGGCAAGCGAGCTTGGTAGTAAAGAGTAGCTGCGGTAGATTACTTCATCAGTCGATGCTTTTATTTTTATTATTATTATTTAGAGGTATTCAAAACAGTTTGTTCAGTTTGACGGTAAAGAAAATCCGTTGGTTTTGTTTCGGGTTTAATAAAAGGTTGAGCTTTAAAAGTGCATGTTACATGTTGTGATGAGGAAAAATATCGAGACACGATTTTGTTTAGTAGTGTCTCGTACTTTTCCTTCATTTCTTATAGCACAAAATGGTGGAGCTGGTTCTCGTTCTTTACAGTTCCACATCAGAACTTCAGTAAAAAATAAATAAGGTGCAAGTTTCACTTGTGTGTTTAAGATTAAACAATGCGCACACAACATATTTCATCCCTGTATTTTTTTTATTATTGCCCAGTTATAAACCAGATCTAAAACGGATATAAATTACACCATCATTATTACGATCAGGCTTCTCAGTGTCAGTGTTTTAGCTTCCTGTAGTTCCTTTGCATCTCAGGAGCGTTTTTCATTCCCACACAAGACAAGCGACAAAACACTTCAAATTGAAATACATGGACTAACTTATAAATTGTTTCAAATATAAAATGACATGGTAGAATATTTCATTCTGACTGTAGGCACTTTGTAGTGTAAAGGCTTTAGAGATCATTTTAAAGCTGAATCTTCAGACTGTGTGACTTTTACTTCAGTCCCAACCGGTCTAACTGTGATCTGTGTATTTTGTCGTAACCGCAGTGTCACGGGTTATTGATATTCAATGGGGGGTGTGGTCCTCATTATAACCGATCAGCGCTGTGTAACATCGCTGTAGAAGCAAAGCACGAGACCAGCTGGGACACCAAGATGTAGAACTTGAGAAAATACTCTGGTTCTGTGGTTAATAAACTTCCTTCAAGGGAATAAGTATGAGCATTTGCACTTCACTCAATTTAAATAATGCTCTTGTTTTAAATATTTACGATTCACCAGGTCTGTTTTCATACACCGCAGCCTGTTACTATACTGTTACAAACAGAGCCGTGATGCATATTCTCTTTTTTTCCTTTTTAAAGAAATGATTAGATTGGGGCGGGGTTGGGTGCACCGTGGCTTAGTGGTTGGAGTTCGATTCCTGGAGTTCGCATGTTCTCCCCCAGTTTCCATATTCTCTGTAGTGTGTGAATGGGGGATTCCCCTGTACCCTGCGAGGGTTTGGTGCCCCGAGTCCCCTGGGATCGGCTCCAGGTGACCCTGTGTCGGATAAGCAGTACAACCGGATGGATGGATTAGATGGAGGACTGAAGCAACGTGATGTTGGTGCCTGGAATCAAGTGGGCATCTTTTCCATCGATTAAATGATGCCACTGATTGAAATCTTTCTCCAGAGCTGTGAAACAATACATCTGATTACTTTTGGGTAAAACTGACTTACAAGTAAAACTCAAATGCAAGTGCATAGCTAATCGGTGAAGTGATTGCTCTGTGTGTGAGGTTCTAGCAATCCTGGGATTTGAACCAACAACCTTCCGGTCACTGGTACAGAACCTCAGCCAGAATGTTCTTTAGTGTAGGTTAAAGTCTTGCTGCCTCACAAGCACATTTGAAATATTTAGGAGAATACAGCCTGGCGCTGTGTGGATCTGAACTGAAGACCTTATCTAGCTAAAGGTGTCTATTATAGGCAACTTCTCAATATGAATGTAACCCAAGTATGTAGCAGTAGCTAGCTAGTATCTCGACGTAGATTTTTAGGTTGTTTGTTAATTTACAGTCCCCTCTGAGACTATTGGAACTGCAAGGCCAGTTTATTAGTTTGTACTGTACACCAAATACATTTGTGTTCGAGATCAAATGATTGAGATGAGACGAGAGTTCAGCTTTTATTTCCTGGTGTTTACATCTAGGTGTGATGAATAACAAAACACAGACGCTTTTGTGTCAGACTACCGGATTTTTATGTGAGCAAAAGTATAGGAATGTTGTTATATAATTATTTACTTTAATACTTGGGTACACATCCCTTTCTTGCAATAACCACATCAAGTCTGTGATTTACTGACACCAAACTGCTAGTTTCTTCTTTTGTGTTGCTTTTCCAGGATTTTACTGCAGTTGTTTGTTTGTTTCTTTGCAAAATCTTCCACTTTTCCCCCATGATGAAGTCCTGTGTTGAGGTGGAAGTGTGTTTTGGATTGTTGTCGTGCTGCATGATGAAGTTCCTCCTGATTCATTTCTCTGTAAATCTATAGCCAGAATGTTCCTGTAAACTTCTGAATTCATTCTGCTGATACCATCATGAGTTCCATCATCAATAAAGATCTGTGAGAATGTTCCAGAAGCAGCCATGCAAGCCCAAGCCATGACACTACCTCCACCATGTTCCACAGATGAGCTTGTATGTTCTGGATCATGAGCAGATCCTTTTTCTCCACACTTTGGCCTTTCCATCACTTACCTCTACTTTGGTAGAGGTTCATCTTGGTTCCAGAACTTTTGTGGATCATCTCTGTATTTCTTTGTGAATTCCAGTCTGGTTTTCTGATTCTTACTGCTGATGAGTGGTTTGTATCTTGTGGTATGGTCTCTCTATTTCTGCTCTCAAAGTCTTCCTCGAACAGTGGATTGTGATACCTTCACCCTGCCCTGTGGAGGTTGTTGGTCACTGACTGTTTCTGGGTTTTTCCTCACAGCTCTCACAATGTTTCTGTTGCTCAGGACACCAGTGTTTTTCTTTTACTTTTTCAGAACATTCCAAATCCTTCTTGTCTATACCCAATGTTTGTGCAATGCCTCTTTTCTCCCACAGACAGCGCTCTGATCTTCATGTTGGTTTATCCTTTTTAACAACAAAATGCAGTCTTCACCGGTGAAACTGAAGTCTCAAACCAAGAGTAGACTTTTTGAGCTGTTTATTGTTTTAAAGATCAATCTAACAGGACACACCCGTCAGTCACCTGCTCAAATACAAGCCTACAAATTGGTCTGATACAGAATGTTCTGTGTCCTTTAACACGTCTACGTATAAACACCAAGAAATAAAAGCTGAAATTCTAAACTTGTCTCATTCATCTTTTTGATCTTCAGGCTACAGCAAAAACGATGAATTGGCCTTGCTGTTCCAAGAGTTCCCGAGAGGACTTGAAGTATTTATAGGTTTGTTAAAGTAGGATAAATTAGGTATGTTACATAACGAGCAAGCTAAGGCTGTTGAATTCTTAATTCACTAATATGATCGCTACTTAACTGAACTGGGTGCTGCAAAGACAGAGCTCCTCGGACCAGTTATGCCCCCTAAATGCCTGTAACCACAACTGTTGGCTTAGAAAGCTGTCTGACTCTCTAGTGTGTGTGGTAAAAAATGAAGGGAATCAGAAGTGTTCATAAACACCAACAGCACAACACGACAATTTAGACGACAAATTCTGACTTGCTATTTAATAAATAAATAAATCACTCACTCGACTTTTGGTGTAGTGGTACGTTAGAAGAATTAACTTAACGTGCCCTAAAAGTCCAATTATTTGCCTTATTCTTAATGATAAAAGCTACGTGTAAGCAAAGAGCACGAAAGACACTAAACTGCTGAAAGTATATTCTACAAAAGCTAACTTACATAAGTGCTGCTGAAGGAATGCTAACGAGGCTCTGTTGCACAAATCCATTGCTATGTGAGGATCGATTTCTCCCTGCAGCTTCAGGATCTTCCCAACCCAGTGACCTGTGAGAAAGGTGAAGTCTGGGAAGCTCTGATGCACAGCTCCCCTACACAGACAAAATGGTAAAAAAAAAATAAAAAAAAATTGATTATCTATACATTTGTATTAAAATTATTTTTTGCCATTATAGAATTTACTTAGCAGAGCTAGCTCTGAACTTTGAATACTTTATGCTCCCAAACAATCATATTACTGACAAGATGGTGATCATTTTTCTTGGAATGACTGCAGAATCTAATTTCTTCATGAGAATTATATTCCCAGCCCACTGGAACTTCTCAGAGTTAATGAAAAATATTGGCTGTTTCACACGTGGAAAGATTTCCTCTTCAAGGGGAAACATCCACGCGTCCAACGCAATGCCACACCTGTAGAAGAGACAAGCATCATAATAATTATTATTATAATCATTTTAAAAACTGTACTTTACTTAAAAAAGAATAAACAGCTTATAATCATTGATTCAACAATGAATTCTGCATCATATCAAACAGTGCGTGAAGATAATGTGAGGCCATCTGTCCAAAAGTTGAACTGAAACTGAACATTTCAACAGGATAATGATCCTAAGCACACGAGCAAATCCACCAAGGAACGGCTCAAGAAGAAGAAATGGAGGGTTATGGGACGGCCGAGTCAAAGATTTGAAAAATGAACCATGTATAAATAGTAAATATATAAAACAAAAAAAACTCCGCTGTGGCTGTATTTTACACAAGGGGGTTTTAAGAAGGTCGACATTAGCGGCTCTCGGGTCACGTGCTGAGGTACACGGGTGCTAAGCCGTGCTAAGAGCTTTAAAACATTAAAGAATTTTGAAATCTATTCTGGAAGATACGGGTAACCAGCAGCAGCTCGTGACCATACATTTCAGTGGTGAAGGCTAACGTTAGTCAGGACGTAGCCTCAAACAAAATGAAGTCCAGGTTACTCACTGGTAAGACCATGGGTAGAGTTTTACAAAAACAACAACAAAAAATCCAGTACAGTCTTGGAAGAACACCCTGTGGACAGATGAAAGAATGATGGGAAGAAAAGAGCATGGAGAAGGAAAGGAAGTGCTCATGGTCTGAAGCGTACCACCTCGTGTTATATTGTGGGAGAGACGCTGGAATTGGTTCACTCGTATTTATTTATTGATGATGCGACCCCTGACGCCAGCGGCGGGAAGAATTCTGACATGGACCAGGGCCACATTACCTGCTCACGTCCAGCCAAACGCTTCAGGATTCATCAGACGGTGCTTCGGACTGCAGACGAATGACATTTAGCTTACTCGGAAAGCAACCCAAGACTTCTTTAAGGCAAAGGAGTGCAATGTTCTGCATCGGCCGTGTCAGTCATCTGCCCTGAATCTAGTTCAGTTCACTTGCTGAAGACAAAACGCCCCAAGAACAAGCAAGAAGTGAAGACCGCTGCAGTAAAGACCTGGCAGAGCATCACCAGGGAATAAACCCAGGGAATAAACCCAGTGTCCGGTGATGTCTATGGGTGATGGATCATTTGTCCAATTACTTTTGGACCCTTACATTTTTTTTTTCTTAAAGCGCTGCTTTTGAGGCGACCGGATGTTAAAATGTTTATTTGTGGTTGAGATGTGTACAGATAAGACACCAGTTACAGTTGAGGAAAACTTGTGGTTTTCAGAACAATATTACGTCCGCGTCATCTCGTGTGGTTGATGTAGCACCATGGTCCCGGAGGAACGTCGTTTCATTTCACTGTACCAGCTGTATATGGTTGCAATGACAATAAAACCACTTGAACTATATAATACATATCTATATATAGCAGGAAATTTGACCACGTGAAGGTTTTTCCAGACCTTAAACGATTTAAACGATGCTAAAAGTGACTGATTTATCTGCTGGAAATGTCCTACACTAGAGTGTATGATCTATCTTATCAATATAATGACGTGCGGTGAGCTGGTGAACACGTTGAGATGCTCTTAGGTTATGAATACTTACTTAAATTTGACTTCCTTACACAGACACTCGATCACTGTCGCCCCACCAAAGGAATGGCCCATGACTGCGATTCTACACAAGTCCATACAGTTCTGGAAAGAGCACACAAAACACTGTTGGGGATTTTTTTTTTTTTTGCCCCTTATCGTTTATGCTCCAATTACTTAAACAGGCCAAAGGACACGCTCATGTTCGTAGCTCAAGGCGTTTCCTCTGTAATCACCTTCAGTTTCGACCAGTCAAATTCAGACAGCAGGATATTCTCCACAGACTTTCCTGAATTGATGTCAATCAGAAGATCCAAAGCTCTGATGCACTCATCTGCCCTTTGTTTCACCTGAAGAAAATTCAATAAGGCAAATATATTATAGTATAGAGCGCCGTCCACTAATATTGGCACCCTTAGAATATAACTAAAATTGAAGGCTGCGAAAAAAGCATCTTTATTGTGTAACCTTTCGAACTTTTGTTAAACTAATCACAAAAATAGTCTGCTCTCATTATATCAAACAATTACAAACACAACACAGGTTTATCAAAGAAATATCTTTGGTAAATATGGGTGTGCAATAATTATTGGCACCCTTTTAGTCAATACTTTGTGCTAGCTCCCTTTGCCAAGATAACAGCTCCGAGTCTTCTCCTAGAATATATATTTCTTTACAATAAGAATAATATGGGGCGTCACTCACTTGATTGTTTCTTAGAAGCAATTCACTCTCGTCTGTTTTTAGTGGTCTGTAATACATCCACTCTTCCACCAAATTATCGGACACAGGCCGGAACGTTTCCCGTGGCGCGTGATAGCTTGGTTTCGTTTCAGACTTCTCTTTGTAGTAGAAAGTTGCCGAAGCGGATTCATCTCTGATTTTAGAAAAAATGAAAAAAGGGAAATTGAAAAAGAATGGACGTTTGCTTTAATCTGAAATGAATAAATATAATACATTTGTTGATTTTAAATTCAAATTCAAGGGGGGTCGTATTGACGCTCTATTATTCCTCGGTGAAAGGTGGAGGCAACCCGCTAGCTCAAACGTGTACGGTTTCTACACGTGCTCCCCCCGTGTCCACGTGGGTTTCTTCCAGGTTCTCCGGTTTCCTCCCACCTCCCAAAATCATTGTGTCCCATCTAGTGTGTCCCATCAAAATCATTGTGTCCCGCCTTGTGCCCAGTGTTCCCAGGCCCCTGACCAGGACATAGTGGATACTGAAGATGAATGAATGAAAGTAAGTACCCACCCAGGTAATTGTGTAATAACGTCTCAAATGAACCGAAGCTGCTTGTAGTGCCTGATTCGTTTTTGTTGTTTTGTTTTAAACGTCTTGAAGTGCTTGAAAGGTGCGCAAAATTCTAGAAACCCATTTAATATACGGTCTATAACGCATTATAAAATACATTTCCCCCACAAACTCACACCAACAGAGACTTCAATGCTTGCACCGGACACCTTGTGACGCCGCTGAACACAAAACTATTCTTTATGAACCCGAGCATGTTGTGGTGTCAACAGCGTCCCACTGAGTGAATGACTGTTTAAATCCTGGTTTAAAAAACAAAAACAAACCCTACCTGTGTTCCACTGCGGCAACAATAAAGCCCTGTGAGGCCAACTCGACGCATATTGCTGAATACAGTGTCCTGTGAAACACACGACAGAACATCACAAGGGACTGCAGACCACAGTTCATGAGTTGACATTCATGGACACGTCGACATTTGTCTCTGTGCGCCATTTTAACACTAAAGACATTTTAAGATGTTAAAGATGACCTTTTCCAAGTAAAATACTGTCCAAAAGACAGGTACATACAGTCCCCTCTGAACGTATTGGAACCGCGAGGCCAATTCGTTTATTATCGTTTAAGATATCAGATCAGATCAAGATATGAATATGAGACAATGGCTCAGATTTCGTACATGTTAAACACCCGTAACCGTTTCAGTACATCTAGAGGAGCCTATATATAGCTTTAAGCTAAATATAATCATTTTATCAGAAGAATTACTATACCTGCACATGCCTAGCTTGGACTATTGTGAATGAAATGTACCTGAATGCTCCCAGACCATGAGAGAAAATAACGACTGGGTATTTTCCATCTGGTTTAAAAGAGGCGTTCCATGCTGCAGGGATTTTGTAAGACCCTTTTGAAGAAAGAAGAAAGCGGTTCGATTATTTTTAAAAGAACTTCTTAGATATGTATACAGTGGCATAGCCAGGAATTCATTTCGTGTCATCTGAAAAACACTGCAATACCTTTATGACAATTCTTCATGATGGAAATAATAGTTTGTCATAATAAATATCCTAGTAACACGGGGGGAAAATGACGATTTATCTTTTATAAACTTTTTCTTTTCTTTGTCATCGTTTGATGTCTGAGACAGTTAAATATGGAACTGTAATGATGACGTCTTTTATGAGCAACTGTATAGCACAAAATAAAAGGTTTACACCTTACACATATCTGGCTGATTAGATAACTGCATCGAATGCGCAGGGGTACCGGTGTTCCTATTAAAGTGGCCCGTATATAAGAATTGATGAAAGAACTGCAGTGCATTACGGATAATCGTTTCGATGCAGTAAAATGAAGAAACCCCTTTTATAAGCAGTTTGTGTCCAGACCTTTGGCCGGCAGTGCTAAAGTCTCTCTCTCTCACAATCTAGGTATATCAGCAGAATAGATAAAGAGTGTACGTGTAAGCTTATAAACACACACGATGATCTATACGCTAAACGACCACGTCCGTACTGAATATACTCAGCAGCTGATCTACGTCACTAACACGTCTTCTCAATACATAAAGGTGTTAATTAATCGGTGTCTGAACAAGGAGCTTACCAAAGAGGAAGTTAAAAATTCGTTCACTCAACGCTCGGCTCATTTTCATGAAGTCCGCCAGGCCGTTGAAGTACTCTCTGCATGGGATCCAGTTCAGCTCATTTGAACCCTCTACAGCTTGGCATGGGTAGTAAAGTCTGAAGAAAGTTCCCTGTGAATGCATGAATATCTGTTTGCAAAGGCAATCCAGTCATGTACGCTATATTGCCAAAAGTATGTGGACCCCTGACCATCATACCCAGACTTTGTCGCTCTTTTATAATAAGCTCGACTGTCCTGCAAAGGCTTTCCACTGGATTTTGGGTTGTTCAGGATTTTGGGTTGTTCAGGTCAGGCACTGATGGCGTACAAGAAGGCATAGTACTCACCAATTTATCCCAAAAGGTGTTCAGTGGAGTTGAGGTCAGGGCTCGAGTTCTTCCACCTTCTTCCAACCTTAACACACCATGTCTTCATGGAGCTCGCTTCGTGCACAGGGGTATTGTCATTGTTTCAGTGAAGGGAAATCTTACAGCATACAAAACACTCTAGACGATTTGTGGCAGCGGTTTGGGGAAGGTCCACATGTGGGGGCAATGACTTGGTGTCCGTGTACTTTTAGCAATATACTGTAGGTAAGCGGTTGAGGCTTAAGGGACTTGTTCAACAATAGATTTCTCATAGTGCTTCTCATAGGGGTTCCCACGGTTTGGGAAAACAACCCCAAATGGACATTATGAATTTTCTGCCACTCCAAGCCTTGAACACCCTACATTTGTTTAAATGTATCATTTAGTACTATGGTAACATTTGAAGATAAAATAAGTACACCCCATGGAAATTTATGGCTTTTTTTGACATATTTGGACAAGAAAACATTTGATCATCAGAAAGAGTTGTTGAAGTTCATCATGGTGGAAAAGGTCAGAAAACCATCTCTAAAGAGTCTGGACTCCACCAATCCACAGTCAGACAGATTGTGTACAAATGGAGGAAATTTAACACCATTGTTCCCCTCCTGCAGGAGTGGAGACCAACAAAGATCACTCCAACAGAAAGACGTGTAATAGTCCGTGAGGTCACAAAGGAACCGAGGGTAACTTCTAACCAACTGAAGCCCTCTCTCACATTGTCTAATGTTAATGTTCACGAGTCCACTATCAGGAGAACACTGAACAACAATGGTATACATGGTAGGGTCACAAGGAGAAAGCCACTGCTCTCCAAAAAGAACATTGCTGCCCTTCTGCAGTTTGTTAAAGATCACGTTGACGAGCCAGAAGGCTAATGGAAAATGTTTTGTGGAAGGATGAGAACAAAATAGAACTTTTTGTTTTAAATGAGAAGCGTTATGTTTGGAGAAAGGAAAACACTGCAATCCAGCAGAAGAACATTTCAAATCTGTGAAACATGGTGGTGGTAGTGTCATGGTTTGGACCGTTTTGCTGCATCTGGACCAGGACGACTCGCCATCATTGATGGAACAATGACTTCATGAACTGAATCTGAAGTGAAAGTGGGTCATGCAGCAAGACAACGATCCTAAACACATGAGTCGTTCTAAGAAGAATAATGTTTTTAAACGTCTAAGTCAAAGTCCTGACCTTAATCCAATAGAAATGTTCTATGTTCCTCCAAGCTGATGTGCAGGACTGATCGACAGTTACCGGTAACATTTAGTCACACTTAAGTGTATATCAGTAAAAGTGGGGTTGACATACTCTTGCCTCACAGATATGTAATACTGGAAACACGTATGGGTGTGATGGACAGGTGTCCACAAACTTGTAGTCATGTTGTCTATGCAATACATAAAGGAATTAATGAAATTTGGTGGGAAAGTCAAATGTTTGTGCACACGGTCTCAAATCAAGTGAACGAATGAGGTGTTTCATAAAGGAGCTTGTGACTGCCTGCCCATCCTTGTTCAAAACTCATTTGCATTTTAAAGGAGGAAGTGATGCAGAGCTATAAACTTACCTGTATTGTGTGCCCCACCATTAAGTCTGTGGATCCCACCTGGTGTGGTCCTTTTCCTCGAGGAATTCCCAAGCTGTTCTGACCCACTGAATTCCCCATTTAAGCAGATGTTGGTTGTTTCCACAAATCTCCCCAATATGATTTTCTATCATCAGAACAAAACAAATTTGATCACACAACAGTAAGTGTATTGAGATATTTCCTTTATCACGGCTCATTCCTCAACGCTCAAACACTGAGCATCATGTGCTTGTTTTGACGACTGCTTGGCGTAACGGTCTCACGTAGCAGCAGTGTTACAAGGCCACAGTTTATGTTGTAGCAGGTTGGAGTTTTGAGGTTTGAGTACACAGGATTTGGGGCACTGTGATGCAACAGATAGTGCTAGTGCCGGACAGCTCCGAGGTCCTGGTTCAGTCACTGTCTATGCCGTTACACCTTCTCCCTTTGCCCACATGGGTTATCTGGTTTCCTCCCACGCCCCAAATACATACTGGATCCGGTATGATAAATTTCTCATTGGTGTGAGTGTGTATGTGAGTCTCTACATGTATGTGTGTGTGTGTGTGTGTTTTGTAATGTATCGAAAGGATATACTTTAAGTTTTGGTTGTGCCTCTTTTTTCCATCTCGTTTGTAACAGACACAGCGCGTGTTTCACACAGACCTGGCAACCCAGTCTCTTCCGGGGAGTGAGTAACACAGTACAGGTTCAGAGCAGTGGCTCACTACTACACCTCATTTAGATTACACAACGTGTTTATCGAAATACACAAATGTTAACAGCACTCAGGAACTGTAACAGACACACCAGACTGTGTGACAGTATAATATAAACAACATTAAAACTGACTCTCTTCACTCTCACACACCGTTAGTGTAAAAGCAGTAAGAGAAGAAGGGTTTCCCTTTTAATCTACTTCTAGTCAAAGGTTAAAGATCCGGGTTAAAGAGCATTACCTGCTGCTGAACCGAACCCAGTGGTGTATCTTGTTGGAATAGGATCAGAGTGGGACTCAGGTGCTTCCTGTTCATCCAGTTTTGCAGACCTGTTGGGTTTTTTTTTACTTCCGGTTGTGCACACCGGAAGTGTGTGTAGGGAAGACAGCAGCGGCATTGTCAGAAGAATGGACACGCTGATCCACCTTTACGCGCTCCACACACATCTGACACGCCGCTGTGTTCGCCTGACCTTGGAAGTGGTACGTCAGAGCTCGGAATGACGTCATCCTTGACCTCCGAGCTACAAAAGTCAGCAACACGCTAACCGCGGCGATGACGTGACGTGACGTGACGTGTAGTCTAGTCCGCGCTGAACGTGACACAACGTCGGTGTGTGTGGTTCGTCCAAAGAGAACCTCTGCACATGCATTTAAAGGTAAGAAGTGCGACCGTGTTTATTCTGGACGCTGCGCGCAGACATGTTGATCTGACGTCACATCCTGAAATCAAGTCGAGAAGACCATCCCAGGTTTCCGAGGAGGAATTCCCGAGTTGAGGCTTTCTTCCTTCAGAGTTGAATGCAGCAGTGACACCGTTGTTCGGGTTTGTGTGAGCGGGTTCTGATCCCAGTGCAGTGCTGTGGGTTTGTTTGGTTGAGAACCTGGATGATCCATGTACTTATCAGCCATAACATTAAACCCACCTGCCCTATAGTTAGTGTGTGTGTGTGTGTGTGTGTGTGTGTGGCGATAAAACAGCTCTGAGCCGTTGAGGCATGGACTCCAGGAGACCTCTGAAGGTGTGCTGTGGGATCTGGCACAGAGACGTCCTGTAAGTTGTGAGGTGGGGCCTCCATGGATCCGACTCGTTTGTCCAGAACATCTCACAGACGCTCGATCTTGAATTTGGAGGCCGAATCAACACCTTGGGTGCTTCTCGTAAGTTTTATTTCTGCATCCTCATTTCCTTTCCTCGCATCTTAGCTCCACCCCTTTGGATGTGAGAGAAGGACGCGAGGATGAGATGCGAGGAGAAGGACGCGAGGATGAGATGCGAGGAGAAGGGAACCCGAATATCCTCACTCTCTCAAGCGTCACTTCAAAGCGACATCAGTTAATGCTGACCGTGCTCAGCTGGATGACCTCGCTGCCTAACGTTTTGCGTGTTTGTTTGTTTGTTTGTTTGTTTGTTTGTTTTTCGAGGTGCTGTTATGTTGTTGGAGTTTGGTTAATAACAGCGTTCTTAATAAAGCACAATGTACTGATAGTATGTGAAATGTCTGGGTTATTCAACAACAAAGTAATGAACAATATGTAATTTTTCACATCTTTTGTGCAGCGTCGTAAGCATATTATTATTTCGACATATTTCACACTAAATTCCATCACGCCCATCAAAGGACATTTTGTTTGAGATTGTGGCAGATGTAAAGGAGGAGGGGAATTTATACGTGCAGATGCTGACCCATCTCAGGGCACAATCATACACACGTTCATACAGTACGGATGATCAGTCTACTATGCATGTCTTTGGACTGGGGAAGGAATATTGACTGCCCGGAGGAAACCCCCAAAGCAGAAGTTATATGTAGGTTGTTGGTTCAATTACACCTCTTCCATCCATCCATCCATCCATCCATCCATCCATCTTCTACCGCTTACTCCTTTTCAGGGTCACAGGGAACCTGGAGCCAATCCCAGGGAGCATCGGGCACAAGGCGGGGTACACCCTGGACAGGGTGATTACACCTCTTCTCTTTGTTTATTTGAAGTTATGTGTTTCAGAATCAGAATGATTGTTTGTCAGAACTGCTAATTAGTTAGCTACCACCTGCACACCATTTATTATATATTGACTTGTCTTCCTGTAATGTATTCGCCCCCTTGAACTTTTCACCCTTTTGCCACATTTCAGGCTTCAAACATAAAGATATAAAATTTTAATTTTTTGTGAAGAATCACCAACAAGTGGGACACAATTGTGAAGTGGAACGAAATCTATTGGATTTTTTAAACTTTTTTAGCAAATAAAAAACTGAAAAGTGGTGCGTGCAAAATTATTTGGCTCCTTTACTTTCAGTGCATCAAACTCACTCCAGAAGTTCAGCGAGGATCTCTGAATGATCCAATGTTGTCCTAAATGACTGATGGTGATAAATAGAATCCACCTGTGTGTAATCAAGTCTCTGTATAAATGCACCTGCTCTGTGATAGTCTCAGGGTTCTGTTGAAAGCACAGAGAGCATCATGAAGACCAAGGAACACACCAGGCAGGTCCGTAATACTGTTGTGGAGAAGTTTAAAGCCGGATTTGGATACAAAAAGATTTCCCAAGCTTGGCTGCATCTTTGATCAGTCTTCTCCTTGTCTGAGCTGAAAGTTTAGAGGGATGGCCAGGTCTTGGTAGATTTGCAGTGGTCTGATACTCCTTCCATTTCAAAATGATCGCTTGCACAGTGCTCCTTGGGATGTTTAAAGCTTGGGAAATCTTTTTGTATCCAAATCCGGCTTTAAACTTCTCCACAACAGTATTACGGACCTGCCTGGTGTGTTCCTTGGTCTTCATGATGCTCTCTGCGCTTTCAACAGAACCCTGAGACTATCACAGAGCAGGTGCATTTATACAGAGACTTGATTACACACAGGTGGATTCTATTTATCACCATCAGTCATTTAGGACAACATTGGATCATTCAGAGATCTCGCTGAACTTGCTGGAGTGAGTTTGCTGCACTGAAAGTAAAGGAGCCAAATCGCACCTGTTCATTTTTTTTTTATT
The DNA here is from genome assembly GCA_012411365.1 of Ameiurus melas. Classification (NCBI taxonomy): domain Eukaryota; kingdom Metazoa; phylum Chordata; class Actinopteri; order Siluriformes; family Ictaluridae; genus Ameiurus; species Ameiurus melas. Next base: position 22,105,610 of record CM022763.1, on the reverse strand, counting down.
TGCTAAAAGGTTTAAAAATCCAATAGATTTCGTCACTTCACATTGTGTCCCACTTGTGGGGGTTTTTTTTCCAAAAAAAAAAATTTTATATTGTTTATACTTTGAAACCTGAAATGTGTCAAAACGTTGAAAAGTTCAAAGGGCAACCCTACTTCGCAAGACGCACTGTAGATGCCACAATTTTCCGAGATGAATTAGTCTTCAGTAACGTCTTTATCTTGATCAGGCCCATGGTCGATCTGCTCCCCAGGTGGGAATGCCGGTCCTTCATACGGCTGCGAATTAATCAGTACAATTTTGATCGTCTAGGATTTTGCGCGCAAAGTAGTTCAACCTTTGGTATTATTCTAATGATTTACAGACAGTCCAATATTCCTGAAATGTTATATTTCACTAGACAAAATTTAATCATTTTGTTTGCAACTGTAGGTATTGCGTTTTAAGGTATTTGGATTTCCGATAATAAAATCAGGCTCGTGAACAGGTACTGAGGCAAAAATATGGGTTTATTTGGTCATTTGTGAAATTCTGTGTGCAATTATATTCTATGTTCATAAATAAAAACAAACAAATCCCATACGTTTCTCATAAACATGCTTTCGCTGACATTTTACCATAAACTAAATGCAGAAAGTGCAAACTGGAAAATATTTTTGCTAGGTATTATTGACAATTTTATTAACTGTATAAGTGTCCACTCCCTGTTTAGGGGAGAGAAAAAAAAATACAACATACTTTGTACAATATATAAACAACTATATTACTGCAGGGAGACTGCTTTCAGAATAGCAAAAGAATACAACGCAAAACTACAGGTAAAAGGCATGAAAGGGTGAAAACGTGCGTGTGTATATATAAAGCACACAGTATCAGCTCTTTGACAAAGAGATATAATTTCAATAAAATCTGCTGTCATTAAGGGAACTCCATCAAATGACTTGACCTGAACATCAGCTAATGTAAAGCGTCTACTGCAGCATGAATGCTAGTGGTGTCGGATATTTGCTAAATGAGTCTCTATTATCTTCTGTGATGGACTTTTTGTACTGTGCAGCATCCTGCAGGTCCATTGTGTCTGTTGCTCTGTGTGCTGCTGCTGTAAAATTGGCACATCTTCAGCCCTCGATCTGTCCGAGTTTAATCCCTGCAACGTAAGATTGAAAACGTGCTAACTTGTAATTTAAGTCAACGAAATGTAGAAAGTGCCAAAGATAATCCATTTTCACATACCGACCTTCACTTTTGGCGTGAAGTCAGGTTCGTCTTGCTTTCGCTTTTGGATCCCTTCTGAAGAATAGACATAGATTTGGGTTAAAATGACCGATACGGTATTGGAATTTTATAATATGTCGTCATAAATTATGTGAATCTGTGGACTCGTGTAGAATTGGACATGGATAAAAAAAAATGTTTTTAAAAAGTTAACAGTGGTTTCTAAAAAGAAGAAATGAATGTACGTGTTGGGGTTTTTTAATAATTAAAAAATCGATTAACTCACAGATGAAATGAGTTTCACAATTTCATCTCGAACCTGATGGAAAACAGCAGATTAATAATACAAATGAGTGTTCTGCTTTGCAATTCACCATAACAACAGCTTCAGCAGCTACACTTAAGACGTTATTAATAAGAAGAAAGGAAAAACATACTCTTTTTTCGCCAAAACATCCAGTCAGCATAATGAACAATCCCTAAAAACAAAGGTGGGGCGTTGGAGAGAGGAAAAACAATGTTTTTTTTTAAATGCTTTGAATAAAATGTAATGCAAATGTTTGTACCTAATGATCATGACAACGCTTACCTGTAAGGAGTTAACAATGGTGAAGGCGTAATTGATTAAAACCTTGGTGAACTTGTTGTCGTTCATCAGAAACACAAAAAGCCCTAAAATCCAGGTCCCTCCAAAAACTGGTGTTAGAAAAACGATCACTTTGATGACACTCTTGGCTGCCTCTTTGTTCTCTTTGGAGTTCTCGGTTGCAGCAGGCTTCAGGACGGTTGAAATGACCACCACCATTGAGCATAAGTTAGCGAACACGACGAAGCCGATAGGAAGGAGAAAAGCGTAGAGGGACCCTTGCATTGATGATACATACGTCAGCCAGCAGGTAGCACGGCTGTAGTAGGTTACATCTTTTCTGTTGTTGTAGTACACGTAGGTCACTCCCACGATCACCGTCGGGAAAAAGTACCCAACAATGATGGCGAGAGGCATGTACACTCTTTTTCTCAGTGGATTGAAGACGAAAATGAGCTGATGGAGGAGCATCATGCTCAAGCAGAGCATCCAGAAAAACATGCCCAGGAAGAAGAAATGCTTTGCGAGTGTCAACACGAGACATAAAGTGTCATTCAGGATGTTCGGGAAGGACGAGGCAATGAAGCTGCAGTCAGCTATGAGGAGACACAGAGAAATGTTGACCAGGGAAGTGTGACGGAAGTGAGAGAGGTTGGACTTGACCACTGCGTTCCATACCAAAAATTCAATGATGAGGAAGACTATCAGGGAGCAGATGGAGATTCCCAACCCAATGTAAGTTAACTGGTCTAAGAAAGGCAGGTTAACAGGGGTCTTGGACAACAGCATAGAGAAGGAGGTCAGGTGATTGCAATCGCAGTAACTCATGTTATCAGAACTTTGTACCAAGGTACAACCATCTTGTGACCACTGTTTTTCTGTCGTGTTCCAAAATATGCAGAACGGTGAGTTGCCAGCAGAATCATTTTCAGGTATTGGATAAGCCATCCTGATGTTTACAGGGCTGTTGTTTTCGATTACAGCACTGACAATTAAGGACGGAAATATCGAATCTTGATAAATGCCCTTTGGGAGACGTGATGCCATGCTCTGAATTCCCATCGTTTTCACCATGGAAGATGTTGAGTTCAATTCAAGATCTACATTGAAAAGGGTTTTATTGCAGACGGTGTTGTTCCGGCAGAACTGAAGTTGGATGTTTGAAGAATTATGTCCCTCGCTATCATTAACTTGAATGTTTTTCACCAGGCCCTCAACAGACGATAGATATGTTGTAGCGATGTTATAGTCACGCTGTACATTTCCTGAAGACCAGGTTGTGTTCAACAGACTGCTTGCAGACTCGACGAAATTCTGAAAGACAGTATGCAGTAAGTTATGTGTCGGTATAATTAATTCCCTTTTTTTTTATTTGTAAAATGGATCATTTATTCAGAACACTACTAAACAGCTTGGAGCTATGTCGGAGCTGATTGCGTTATTAAATATGTAAATGGGTCTGATAAATAAATAAATAAATAAATAAATAAATAACTCGCAACACATGAGAGAATTTAGTATTTAAAAACTAAAAAGTGATTAGTCCGATCTAAACCAAGACTAATTATTCCTGTTAGATCTAGTATTGGAATATTTAAACAAATTAACTATTCAAAGTGCTGTTGAAATCACCTTTATTTGTTTGTTTGTTTGTTCTGGAATTAAATCTGAACCCTACAGTTCTGCACCTGGCGAACAGGTATATTCACTCAGCTATTTTTTTGTTCATTTCAGCCTGTGATATTTTCTAACGAATTTAATTCTATGAACTAAAGTCTGTGCACTTTATATCTGGCTGCTCATCCACAGGAAAGTAAAATCTCCTGATACTTGCTGTACTGCTGTAGGTTCTGGGCAGGTTTCTTAAAAATGGGTTACATCCCTATTACAAAGTAATTCCCTCAAACATAATTAAGTTTATTGCAGCGTATACGTTTGTGGCACTGCAGTAAAACTGCAGAAGATGGATTCTCAAAACTATTGCTTTTGACCTCTTGACCTGCTTACAGTGTTTCCTAATCCCAGTGCACCTAATTGATTAGTTTCTTAGCTAATTATCAACGGACTGCTTGCATCCTGAACTGGAGATGAGATCTGCTGGTTAGAAAATGCTTACTGGCAGTAGGGAATCGGTCAGTGTGACTCTGCCGGACGCAACACTCATTGATGTAAGAACAGAAACAGTGGCCATTACATCACCATAGGAGTTTCCAGTTGAAGTACTATTCTTTAGACTGTCAAATATGAGAATTGCGCCCTCTGTTGTGGCCCCAATTCCTTTTTCAAAATCCTGAAATGAAACAGAGAAAATAACAGATTTGCGCACATTACTAGACGCTACTTTCCGATAGCAGTATGAGAAATATATTTTTTCTTACCGATGATGCAGTGAGTAATAGGTTCAGTGATTCTTTAGTGCAAAGATCAACTGGGACAGCCCATACTGTGCCATTGCACAGTCGCTCCAAAGTTCCTACTTTGCCCGTTTCAGTACAGAGGATAGATGCTGTTACTCCACCCTTGGTTTTTGGCCATGTGCCGTCATCTTCACAAAATGGATCCCCAGCTGAATAAAGATTTTAGTTAATGTTCAGGTCATCAGCATAATAGTTGTAGTGCTAAAAATCACAGATTTTTACCAGTACTCACGGTATATTATTGGTATGGTTGTATTGGCGATTTGTATCTGGTTTATAGTGTTTGTGAACTGGCACAAAGCACTGATTGATGGTGTCGGTCCAGCCAAGCAGTTGACAGGAAGAATTTTACTGTAGTTTTGTACTACGGTGGTCACTGAAAAAGAATGGGAATCATATAAACACCAACTAAGTAGTCCACTCAGGCTCACAACTGCCTTCTAACTGATCAATATTACATTAGTGTAACACTCAAGAGAAATAAATGACTATAAGCTTTGCACAGGGATGATGTATAAACCACATGTATATGCTATGTGGTGTATGTTAATTAACATTGACACAGTAAAGGTACGGATACCTGTCGTCTGTACTGGTGAATTATTTATCGTAACTGTGTAGTTTTCCGTACTCGGAAAGATGGAACATGTCACGGTAACTGACGTGGATGAACCCACGGAACAATCTGCGGACGCTGGCGTGCTCGTGATATTAATTTTATCTGGTAAGAGGGCGACCTCAAGAAGTCCTGAGGCTGAATGTGACACTGACCCATTAGTAAATAGGCAGGTGTATGTTCCTGAAATACAGCAAAAGAAAGGATGTTAATAAAAAATAAATAAAAACCCTGAATTATGCAGTGATCGAAAGGACAGGACCACACAACAAAATCTTTTATGCTAAGAAATGAATGTATGAGCACCATGTCCAAGTACCTATAGACTCAAAACTGTGATTGTTTGAGGGATAGCGGATTCCAGTGATATATAAATGGTGATTGGGTCTAATTATTATAGTCTAATTCCTTATTACTGTGCAATACCTAATTCAAGTTTAGTTAGTGATGTCATGAAATAGCACAGCACAACTTTGAACTTGTCACGGTCCAAGTATGAAACGTTTAGCTACTGAATCGGACTGCGAAGTTAGCTAACGGCACTAACGTCTTTGGTTTTGGTGTGTATATGTATATATAAAGTTATAGTGTTAAATAGATTTAACTTGGAGGACACGGCTTTATTAAAAAGGGTTTATATGTATGTATATATATATATATATATATATATATATATATATAAATATAAATAAATAATATGTAATGTAATTATAAGGAATGACATATTTGGGGTACTTTAATGCTATTTTTGTAACAACTAATCCAAATCTTGTGTGCATTTATGTTACTTTAATGGCGTGTAAAGCTGATTTATGCTCTAATTTCAATGTTTGCAACAGGATCTTCCAATATTCCGAAATAATATAAGTGTGCTTTCAAAAATATGAAAATCGATAACAATGCTTTATTTAAACATCTCATTCTCATTGGAAGTTCTTTGGTAAAAATGACCAGGATTTAGACACTCACCTGCCCAGTTCCCTTTTATGTTCAGAAGGTTGATTGAGGATTGGTTTGAACAAGGCAGTAGTTCCACTTCTGACCCTATCCCAAGTAGCTGTGGGTACTGGTTAGGATAAGCAAGCGTCCATGTGCACGTCTCCATGGTTTCCTCTGTGCTGCAGTTTAGTTTGTACTGTGAATTATAGCACACCTTCCCCTGAGGAATCTCGATACTGACCATTCCTGTGGTTGTTCAAATACACAGTTAACAACACTTCTAAAAGATATGAAATATCAGTCTAAAAATACTTTACGAATACCTGACATGTTTGCTTTACCTGTCGTTGTCATGTTAAAATTTGTAACGAATGTATAGGTCGTCATTATGCTTGAGATTATGTTTTGAAGCTTCGCAGATTTACACGTGGCATTGAGAGTCACCGTGAAAGTCTGACCGCTGTTTGTGTGTCAGAACACAGGACATGTATTTTAGTGCAAAGAACGTAGCAATGATTTGAAGATCAAAAAAAAAATGAATAATCATATTTTCAGTACCTAGAAATCATTGCAGTAGTGAATGAGTTGAACCCATTCAGCAGCTTGAACGCATTTTCCAGCTGAAGTGAATGAGAGAAAAATAATAGCATATGTATTTGTTTATATTTGAAGGTTTTGGATCAAAACCTTTCATTTCTGACAGAATGAAATCTGAGCGAGAAGTAAATGGTACTCGATATGATTCAGTTTGTCTTTGGAAAGAGTTTCAATCACAAACATTTCAACATGGACAAATAAAAGTTTCCTAATTACATCCGTTTGAATGTTGGTTATGGACGACATGGTGAGGACTCCAGAAATTGTAACTGTAGAGAAAGAGAAGAGATAGATTGAAGGTTTGAAACGTGACAAAAATGGCCTTATTCTTTGTTTTTGCTGGGAAATACACGAGCTGTCAGCTTACCGTTCACTTGGGGAACACACATTGGCGTGATATCGGAGATATTCGCCACACACTGTATAGTGTTGCAGCAGGTAGAGAAAGTGTCGCACACTAGGTCACTCCAAATGTAATTAGAGTCACACCAGCATGTTGTCTCATCACCAACGAGCTCACATTCTGTATCAACACACAGGAATCCAATCAGCATCACTGAATCACATGTCATGTGACTACTTAACACATCTTACTTCAGTTCTATCAATCTGTTTACAGGATAATAAGATGTTCTATGGAAGATTTAATATTTACGAAATATAAATGTAATTCTATTTCTGCATTTAAAAAAAATAAAAAAAAACAGGCCTTGTATTCAGTTCATTTTCTAAATCAAGCTGAATGATGAAAGAAGATTTGACCAATTTGAGAATTTCCACTTACTACCTCCTTTATCTTAATCAGAATTCTGCAAATACCATAATAACAATATGTCTAGGAAGTCAAAATTCCTGTTTTTTTGTTTGTTTGTTTGTTTGTTTTTAAAGCAAGAAAGAAACAACAAACTCATGACAAAGAAAAGATGTCCTGATGTGATTGCAACTTTTCTTTTTCAAAACATGTCCTACTGGTGCAGTACACATTGTCTAATTTTTTAAATGCAAATAAAAAGACAACTTTTTTTTTTACTATCAACATTTTTCATCCGGAAAAAGCATCTTAACAGCTTCCCGGTCGAAATAATGATAAATAATCACTTTGAGTCGAACGACCGCTAGAATCTTTCTGTATTCTACAATGTATATGTATCCTGAACGATAGACAGCTACATGCCAGTGGTACAAAACAACTGTATTTAAATATATAAATGTAACATTTTTCTAAAAGAAAAACGCATTTTTACCGCCTATTATTTCAGCGTCCACGATGGACGTGGTGGTTGTGATGGCCATGATCATTTCAGACACGAATGCAGATACATCCATGGTTGCGTTCCCTTCGATCATCACCTCTGCCACATATGTGTCTTGAGCCCCTTTTGGAAACAAAAGCATACAATAGAGAGTTTCCATCCTGCTCTATAGTTAGTAAGCTGTACCACATGCTCTCTGATCATCTAGTAACCACAGAGCTTCAGGCAAATGATGTTGCTAAAGAAAATCAACCCAACAACAAAATGCTCATACAAACTAATGTTATACGGAAAGATATACATCTAATGTTATATAGAAAGGTTTCTAATTATGCTCAATATGGAGCAATTGTCAATTTATGAAATATCACTCAATCAATCAATATTTATCAGTACATTAAACACTCTATTACGGGTAGAAAGGACCCATATTGCATGTGAACTATTAATGACGTAAAAACACAGACTGATGCACTACACTTACCAACATGTGTGATCTGTTGAATTAAAGAAAGAAAGAAAAAACAGAAAAGAAAAGGTCATGAATGTGTACCTCTAATGTACAGGTCCACTACTGTAGATGTTGTACAGGACTAGTGAGAACATGGTGAGCTTTACCTGGCAGTAGATTAGCAGGAAGCCACAGAGAAGCATGCTTGTGCATTTCATTGTCTTGCTCCTGAGAATGATATGAGGGAGATTTAGTGGCATATCAATGCGTATGATTACTGTATGATTATAAGTTTCTTTTTGTTTGCAAATGACCAAATCTGAAACAATGTGAGAGAAGACAAATGAGTGACAAATCTTAGCAAGTGGAAATATATTGATTATAGTCAAATCTACTAATTATCAAAGTTATTAAACCTATTTCTAGACATGTAAAATACACTGAAACAAAGACGGAGTGGTTCAGTAAATATAATGAAAACAAATCAGTTTGTTTTGTTTTTTTTACACAGTAAAGAGCAAATTATTAGAATTTCTTAAATGCTTTAAGCTCTATAGTAAATGAATTCATGTGAATATCTGGCTAAAACCCAAAGGGCTTATTTTTTCTTTACTTCAGAAGGTTACATTTTTATTATTATTATTATTATTATTATTATTATTATTATTATTATTATTATTATTGTTGTTGTTATTATTATTGTTATGGTTATTATTATTATTATTATTATTATTGTTGTTGTTATTGTTATGGTTGTTGTTGTTGTTGTTTAAATTGTTATTATTATTATTGTTGTTGTTGTTGTTATTGTTATTATTATTATTATTGTTGTTGTTGTTATTATTATTATTATTGCAAATGCTCACAACACTAGAAAAAAAAAAAAAGTAATGCTCACTTGAACTCTTGATTGCATATTAAAGTGTGGGGTGTGGTTTTTGATTTCCATACGTGTTCACGGAACTTTGAACTGATCTAATCTTGAGCGTAATTTGAACATTTCTTGCTTTGTGCCAGCTTTAAGACCTAGGAGTATTTGAACTATGAAATGTTTTGAAAGGTGAAGTGTTTGTGTAAAGTTTTTGTTCTGTTACTCAGTCAGTTAATTACTCATGCTGGAGTTCTGCTAGTTCGTGTGTGCAACTGCTTGTTGGAACTGTTAACGGCGACAGTGACCTTGAAGCAGTAATGGTAATGTTTGGATGACGTTCAATCAAATTTGAACAAAATGAACTAATAAAATAAGAAAAGTTGCTAGTTACGTTTACTTGGATTTAAAAAAATAAATAACAATTATTTATTTTTTTAGGAGAATAATCAAGGGGAATTCATAACCAGTTATCATGAACGCAGTCAAGAGGTGAAGCACTGATATCTCTATTCAGTTCAGTTTCCCTGTGGATTGATTGGCAGGTCAAAGAGAAAGGGCTGTAAATGCCATATTTTTACACCGCCACATTGGTCCGTTTCACTTATGTACAGTAGTATTATTATTATTATTATTATTATTATTATTATTATTATTATTATTATTAATTATTTATTTATTTATTTATTTATTTTATTTTATTTTATTTTTTTAGTTTTTTAGTTTTTTTATGGTCATTTTTTCAATAAAGCCCACATAGTTCAAAAGGTTCTAAGTGTTCAGGTAAATCCCTTAATGGCCATGCCATTATATTATAAGCGAGGTTTGTTAGACAAGTCCGCCTGGAAGTCCCTCACATAACCGTACACTAAACAACAATCTGCCCTCAAGCCATAACGATCTGATTTGATACATTTTTTTTCCATAACAATCCACAATTGTCAGACATAACGTCTGGTCATGTTTGTTAGCTGTTAGTCTGAAGCTCAATGTACATTCCTTAATCTGGATTTAAACCAATAATAAATTAGTTTCTTGTGGAATCATTTTTAATAAATATTAATGTAATAGTTTAACAGGTCTCCATAGTGACATGCTTATTTCATTTGTTGCTAAATGACCGATTGACTGGCTTTGTTTGTTTGTTTGTTTGTTTGTTTGTGATGTCTGACAAAAAATGTCCGAGCACAAAATATTTGAATGGCCTGATCTTGCTATTCAAGCAATATTCACATCCTGATCTATTCTATTGGTTTGTTTGATAAAAACGTGATAGTTTTAAGATCTTGCTGTGGATATACTTATATTTTTATATATTTTATATATATATATATATATATATATATATATATATATATATATATATATATATATATATATATATATATATATATATATATATGTATATCTCTATATAAAAAATTTAAAAATATATTTGTATATTTACAGCGCTCTGCGTAGCCGTAAACGAGACACAGATCTTAGTTTTTGTTTATTTTAGCCTTTTTTTTTATTTTATTTTTAAAGAATTTTATATTTACTTCACTGCTCTCTTGACTATCATCTAATCAGAGGAACAAGTTACTTCAGCGAGTAACTGTATTACAATTATTGTTCATTATTTTCTATACTTATGAATAAAAAATAAATATTCAATATAGGAAACTAAGAACGTTGGTCTCTCTTTAACTTGCACCACACTGGACCCCTGAAGTCTGTCCTATAGGGAAACATAAAAAATGATGTTCCTTTGTGATCAGGTCCACAACTTGGTTTCAGGAAACCCAGATAGTTTGTACAGCAACATTGTTTACGTTTCCAGAATTTGTGATAAGTTTGTCCATGGATTGGTCAGGCTTTACTTCTGTACAATTCCACAGCTGTGGTCCAGATTACAGTGTTATCCAGATAATAAGTCAACACGTAAACGTACACACAATCATTTCCCAACACAGAAAACTTCATTCAGCAGCACATATGCATTAATATATTAAATACCATTTGAAAACAAGTTTTTTTCCCCCACTCATTAACTAGTACTCGTAGGACCGTCGCGCCCATTTTCTTCTCTTTTTCAACGTCTCAAATGTGATCATTAAATAAAATAAAATACTTGCCCAGAAAAATGTATAAATACACAAAGGAAACAATACTGACCTTATGTTCTGCATTTTGAAGTGAATTCGAAACGTGCTGCTATGTCATAACCTTGCTGAGCTTGTCCCTGAGGGAAAGGGAACGGTAATGAAGAAACCTGGCCAACTTGAGAAGGTAAGAGGACAGAGTGAACAAAATTTACAAATACCTCACCTGCATTTGCATTTTCGCATGCTGGAGCTTCGCATGCCATCTGCTCAAGATTTATTGGTTCAAGCTTTCCATTGTTATTTGGTTAACAAATAAAGTTACCTTCTTGTTGGGACTTGAAGGGTTTTACGACCAGGTTAAAAACATTTGTTGTGACTTTAATCGAACGATGAAAGTACTTTTATTTCCTAGCAGTAATTACTGTTAATCACTACTTTTAATGCTAGCAGAGGAATTGTGTCATCCCCCAAACCCCACTGCATCATTACTACATCATTACTAAGTATTGTTGCTCATGGACCATGACTTTACGTAAGGCAGCAGACAGCCATTTTCTTTTAGATTATAAACCTAACACCATAATGAAGGTGAACTGAACGCACATGGATTAAAATGATGGTTTACTTGTAAACAAGTAACTCTTACTGAAGTACTAATGCTTGGAAATGGTATGACAGCATTGATTAAGCAGAAGGACGATATTTCCTCTTGCTGTATGTATGTATGTATGTGTGTGTGTGTGTGTGTGTGTGTGTATGTGTGTATATCCATTAAATAGGAAATGTTGGGACTTAATGTAAGACCTTAGATGAAGGGTATTTAATTATTATTATTATTATTATTATTATTATTATTATTATTATTATTATTATTTTTAAATCACTGATTCAAATATTCATAAATGTGTATCTTGTTGTGTTTAATGTTAAGAAGCATCTCAGCTATGAGTGCAAGAATTTCCTTTTGCCTCGCCCACTCAATAGCATTATTTAACAATACAAAAATGATCTTGATTAAGATGATTCCCTGCCCAAAAAAGCTTTCTTTGCATAATCCGTACGTGATTTGCACGTTATCCAATTGACGAAGACGGCTTTTAGAAAGTGGTGCCACGTCACGATCACTTGGATTCCTATATACTAATCCTTTTATCAAAGAAATGTCTCTTTTGTTTGTTTGTTTGAAACCATTTCACATCTATTCAAGACAAACGTAAGGATGATTTGATTTAAATGGCTGTATCAGGCATAAACACCTCCATAACAGCAAGAATTTAAATTCGGTCAATTAAAAACCGTACATGTTGGATTTAATAACGTATATGCGAACACGCAGGATTGGATCTGTTTGTTTGTTCTTTATATTCAGTTATATTCACTTTTCTTGTCATTTAGCAGAGTACAAGTGCAAAGTGCCTTATACTAAGGGGCAGATTCATTTAATCCTACATTACATCGAACAAATCTTTTTTCTTTTCTTTTTTGTTTTGTTTGAAATTCATATAATAAGGAAGTATTGTTGAAATTTTGTTCCTGATATTAAAATCTCAGTCTGGAATCTCAGAATGAATTCGATCTATTTAAAACAGACTACTGTTTTTTGTTTTGTTTTTTTCCTCTCTCTCAAATAAATAAATAATATAGTTAGATAGTGAATGAGAGTAAAGAAGAGTCATTACTTCCTTTCTGAATAATTGTTGTTCTGCAGCCATGCACGAAAAAGCTGCTTTTTTTATTTTGTGGTCAGGTCCCCGTTAGTCATGTCCTCACCACACCAGCTGCTATGTGGTAGTGTACTCAAAGTAAAGATTACCCCTTGCTCCACTCTGTATTCCTCAAACATTTGCTTAACATACAGACCCTATGATTATGAAAATAGAGTGGCAGAATTGTACACTTCATTTCATGTTGACCCCAGTGTGGGCATGACCATCTACGGCACCTTGTAAATACTGGAAGGAATAGTCGATGTCTCCATCTAATATAAATCCCCTAGAGAACTCGAAATGAAATGAAAGCAACACATGTGTTTGTTGTGGAAATGAACACCAATGTGAAACAGAAATCTGTGGGCGAACTGAAGAGGAGAGTCCACCAGCATGGACCTCAAAATGTGAAGGATCTGGAGAGATTCTGTATGGAGGAACGGTCTCAGATCCCTCACCATGTATTCTCCAACCTCATCAGGTCTTATAGGAGAAGACTCAGAGCTGTTATCTTGGAAGTATTGACTAAAAGGGTGCCAATAATTGTTGCACACCTATATTTAACAAAGATTTTTTTTTGATAAACCTGTGTTGTGTTGCAATTGTTTGATATCCATGAGAGCAGAGTATCTATGTGAAATATTTCATCAAAGGTTATTTTTTACACAGCCTTTTATTCCTCATATTTACCAAGGGAGCCAATAATAGTAGACGACAGTATGTGTGTGTGTGTGTGTGTGTGTGTGTGTGTGTGTGTGTGTGTGTGTGTATATATATATATATATATATATATATACAGTATCTCACAAAAGTGAGTACACCCTCACATGTTTGTAAATATTTGATATCTTTTCATGTGACAACACTGAAGAAGTGACACTTTGCTACAATGTAAAGTAGTGAGTGTACAGCTTGTGTAACAGTGTAAATTTGCTGTCCCCTCAAAATAACTCAACACATAGCCATTAATGTCTAAACCGCTGGCAACAAAAGGGAGTACACCCTTCAAATACATCCTCAAATGGAAGGTGGAGGAGCACAAGGTCTCCGTGACGTCATCATGGAGGAGTGGAAGAGGACTCCAGTGGCAACCTGTGAAGCTCTGTTGAACTTCATGCCCAAGAGGGTTAAGGCAGTCCTGGAAAATATTGACACTATGGGTCCGATTTGAACATTTTCACTTAGGGGTGTACTCACTTTTGTTGCCAGCGGTTTAGACATTAATGGCTGTGTGTTGAGTTATTTTGAGGGGACAGCAAATTTACACTGTTACACAAGCTGTACACTCACTACTTTACATTGTAGCAAAGTGTCATTTCTTCAGTGTTGTCAAGATATCAAAAAAGATATGAAAAGATATCAAATATTTACAAACATGTGAGGTGTGTACTCACTTTGAGATACTTTGAGATACTGTGTGTGTGTGTGTGTGTGTGTGTGTATATATATATATATATATTATACACACAGATAAATAAAATAAAGGCAAAATGGCTACTTGTTCTAATAAATATTAAAAGGCAGAACAAGAACACAGAAGTTAGGAAATTTACAGAATTATTTCGGTGTAAATAATTCAGCTAAAAAACCTAAAAAACAACACTTTGGCCTCGCCAAGGAATCATGCTGAGCGTCATTTGTAAATGAGTTGCCCTGGTGTTCCTAAAATTAATTTCTTAGTCAAATTGGTATCCATGGCAACCTCCCTGCTTTGTGTGCTTATTCAAACTGAGGCTGTATGACTTCAGTGACAACAAACTGCTTTGCCGTCGAACCTAAGATGCATGTTTTTGCACATAAACTGTACAATCTACTGACAAAACACACGGCTCATCCTTCTACAACGCTCTGTATTTATTAGTATTTAATGTCTTCACTTAAATGTTAAAGTTCTTCTATGTTCACATTCATGCGCATCGTTTGAGTTTAAGCGCGCTCTGAAATCTCAGTTCAGTGTCGTGCAAAGCGTTTTGCTCACGAGAAACGACCAGTCACGTAATTAAGAAGGAACTACGGGTATAAATAAAGCTTGTAGGACAGGGGTGTCCAATCTTATCCGCAAAGGGCCGGTGCAGGAGCCACGCCCGATTCCACCAGTTTAATCAGTTGATCTTGGCTTTCAATAGACTTTTCAATAGGTGTGGCTCCTGCTTGGATGGAATGCACCCACACTGGACAAAGTTTACACACCGTGCCCTAGTGCACCAATCAGCATTTACTAAATATTGAAATCATTCTGTTTGTTTTGTAGCATACTGTAGTGCTTCAGATTTTGTCTGGTGTTGACCTCAAGTTGCCTCGGATTACTGCCTGGGATCTGGCCACTACTTTGAATAAAGAGAGGCTGCAAATGCATCCTACTGAAACTTGGTTACAATTACACAATATAGTACACACACACACACACACACATTCACAAGCGAACAAGGCATTGGTCATAAATGTGCACATTTTTGTTACCACTGGCACAGGTGGAAACCTGGTCAAGAGCAGAGCTTCCTCTGAAAGCTGTTATATGTTCGCATTTCCTAACAGAGGGCACTGAAAAACATTGAGATTCAACAGTGGGCCAAGGCTGCGAGAAATTAGACTATTCAGAGTAAAAACATGGCCAAAAAGTGACGTGTAGAAAATTTACTCAGACTCTTAGCACTAAAAACAAGAGCTGTGTTTAAAAGGCGTTTTTAAGCAGGCGTTTCAATTTCCCAAACATCTGAGAAGGCTAAGGAGAAGTGTTAAATAATAATAATAATAATAATAACAATAATAACTCGAATCGAGGCGTTAATTGTCTCAGTAAACACTTCCCAAATCCTTTTCTTATGACAACTGATTACTCATTTGTTCATCTTCAGTAACTAGTCATGGTGGATCTGAAGAACATCTCCGGCAAGGTGGAAGAATTCTCCACAGATGGCCTCGTACAGTGTCCATCGCAGGGAACCATTTCCGCACACATTCACACCTAGGGGCAGTTTAGTGTAGAAAATCCATACATCTGCATGCATTTTGGACAGAGGGAAACCAGAGAACCTGGAAGAAACCTACGCAGTCTGATTGTATTTCTCAACATCTCGTTTAAAAGAGCAACGAGAGAAAAAGTTTCGAGCTTTTAACTTGTTCGTTATTTATTGTTGTTTCGATGAATAAATAATGAACGAGAATTAACGAGTCATGGCCCAAATCTGCAGAAAATCTGATGTAAAAATTGCAAGGCCCTCCAGAATGTTGCTGATTTTCCTGGATTTTGCGTTCATTTCCACGTTCGCAAAAAATAGCAAAAAATCCTGGATGGACCTTATATTATTGTCCTATGGGAAGTATGAATTCAAGCTCGACACACCTTATTAATCCTTATTATTCAGGACGGAGCGAGAGATGGTGACTGGTTTCGATAATAAGCAAACCAATTTTACCCATGGCATTATTTGTTGACGTTTGTGTTCCTTAAGAAATCAAATAATAAATCTTACACTTGATCTAAATCTCACATAATCTTATATTACGACGGAAAGATTTTAGAGCTTTGAGTCAGGACTGAGCTACTGTTTGTTAGCTAGCTGAAAATGGTAATGTAAGTATAAATAATGTACCAACTGAAAACTGAAATTATAGCGGTAATCACCAGTCAACATTTCCGATCAACACAGCTTTTTATTTATTTTAAATCTCTGCTTTCCATGATGTTCATGATGTTCATCTAGCTCTGATACCTGCCGAGAGAAGCACACTCTTTTCTGCTCCACTCGTTCTGTCATTGGAGTTCATTTACAAAGGAGTGACTGACTTAACCCTGTCAAGATATTTCAAGTGATCATCATTTTGTTGAATATATAAATATATGGCAACATTTCATGTCACAGTGTTGTATTTGAGATCAAGGACTCCTATTCCTTTTACAGCATTTTAAGAGTGGAGTGATTGACACTCAGTGGTTTGATTTCTAGCCAACTAGATGAAAATCTGAACAATTGCAGCGTACCTCCTTATAGAATACATGCAGTATTTCTCTCTGACTTACTGTCTCACTACGAATGAAAAGCAAACACCACAATTTATGTAAGTGCCCATCTCAGTTTGGTACATCTTAACTGATAGATTCAATTTGTTTTTTTTAAAGCCATTAACATTGCAGTAGCTGTTTATTTAACAATAAAAGAAATGGAATCGATTCGAGTCGAGTCATGGCGGTCGTGTTTGCATGTGCAGTAATACGCATTATTTGTCAGTGAACTTAAAACTTTCCGTGATGTTTGACGGTACATGTGAAGAGTAGGCAGCGTCCGAGAGGTTGTAGCCATCTGTAAACATCATGAAAATAGGACGTAGATAAGACACTGACATACAAAGCAATACACAAGTTACACATGTAGCCAATTCGAGCTTCATTCGTGAAAGAACGTCACTCACATCGGCTTGGGAAAACGTGATAGAAACCCCTTCGATTAGAAGCTGAGGTTCCTTCACTGGTGCTCTGAAATGTAAAGGTAGTCTCCAAGTTATTCACTCTGTAAGGTTTAAGTAACTCAAATCTTATGTAACATATTATGCTAAAGTGCAGCTTTAAGCCATTAGCTTTAAGATAAAGGGCCACGCAGAGAGCTGCAGTGAAAGTGTGTTTACCCCAGTAAGATTAGAGCTCATGTTCGTCCACCTCCACCGTCTTAGAAGAGCCCCAAAAATCTACCAAAAAACAAAACGATGAATCGTTTCATGATAGCGTTGTGTAATTCAGTGCCATTTAAACGTCATAAACTTCCATTTACATTGTTTTTAAAAAATGACCTTGGAATTGACTTAAATGTTGAATCCTATACATCATCCTGTTCAGAATATATACAGATATATGAATAGAAATCCATAAATCCATTATTTTAAGGTGATACTTTTTTTTTTTCCAAGTGCCATGAATTGTTTACTCCTTTAAGGTACTCTGTGCTTCTCTCTCTCTTCCCTTATAGAGTGTTTCCGTGTCAGAAAGTGGAACATGAACCCGATAAAGAGTGTTTAATGTGGTTTCGTTTCCTACAGGAACACTCGAACACCGCACCCAGACTACTGATGATCTAAAAGTTGTGCTGAAGCTGTTATCTGAAAATTAGTCAACAAACGACCCGAGTATATTAAAAAAACACGTACCTTTTTGTCCAGTAGCGTTCCAAAAACTAAAATGAAGAAGCCCTTTGAAGACATAAACAAGACAAATGACATATAGTTACTCCATCCTTCATTTAACGAAGATATAGTGTCCTACACACAATTATAAAATAACATTTTAAACAAGTGGAAAAAATCTCCATCATCCTGATTATTTTCACTATATATAGAAACATTTATCAGGTTTATTTATCAATTCTCACTTTATTGTTGTTTGTATTTAATTTACTTTGCTTGCTAATTCTTAAAAAAAACACACACATGTTCCTCTCGAAATAGCACTACATTAATAACGCTAAATGGTTCAAATCAGTGCTGGACATCAATCAGATAATGATTTTTTACTTCACAGGTAGACTGACTACTACCTATGTGCTTCTCTTTACAAGAATAATGTATGAAGGTTATAGTGGTACCTGTAGTGAATTAAGGATTGCAAACACCAGGTGAATCCCAAAGGCTGATGACACCATGGTCCCAATCCCAAATCCCCAAGTTAGACCAAAGAGAGGTGTTAAAATGCCCACACATCTGGCAATCATTACTATGGTATGTTTCTCATCTCGCTGAATTCTGGCGCCAATTCCACTCATCATGATCTTATATACAATCGTAATAAGCACCAGGAGATTTATAAGCACGATGACCAGGGCTGGAATCACAAACGCCAGTATAGCCTTTGTTTTATTCCAGTTG
This sequence comes from Ameiurus melas, assembly GCA_012411365.1. NCBI lineage: Eukaryota > Metazoa > Chordata > Actinopteri > Siluriformes > Ictaluridae > Ameiurus > Ameiurus melas. The sequence continues at coordinate 22,087,025 of CM022763.1, read as the reverse complement.
AGCCAACAAGTATCCTCTTCTTGAATGTATCCTCCGTTTCCAGATGTTGCTGCCACAGTAACCAGAGCGATTATTAATGGAGCTCCATAGCCAACAGTAAAGGCTATGGTCATCATCATGGTCCTGGACATTCTGGAGAAGACTATGACAGTGCGGTAGAGAAGCAAGAGTGCTGACAGCAGCATCCAGAAGAAGAGAGCAAGGTAGAAGAAGTGGATGAAGAACGTCACTGTACTGCAGGGACCCACGGGTGTCTTCTGCCCTTTTTTCCCAATTGCTGCTCCGATAATGAAGCATATGTCCGCAACCAGAAGGGCCAGAGCGATGTTGACCGTGGAGACGTGGCGCATGTAAGACGTATCTGTTTTTGACATCGATTTCCAGGTAAGACTTTCGATGATGAGGCACAAAACCAAGCTGCCCATTGAAATGCATACGCCAATGTACGTGATGTAAGTCAGGGCGTCGTTATCTGGAAAATCTGGTGGTGACATCAGTATAGAAAAAGAGGTTGTGTGGTTGCACTCGCATGTCAACCTTTCAGCTTGACTACTCTGTGGCTTGAGTTCACAGCCAGTCGAGTCCCACGCGCCAATTCCATTTAAAAGGCTAAAGTTCCAAAAGACACACTGTGCTTTTCCTAATGACTTGTTTTTAACATCAAAAACAAGGGAGACCTTGTTCACTGCCGACTCTCCTTCAATCACAGCCAAGTCTCCGATGCTGGCTTGAGTTTGACTGCTGTCGCTGTTTGCATTCCGAACAGGTAACACAACGTTAAGCGCCGAGAAAATTATCACGGTGACCGGGAACACTCTGCTAGTCTCTGGAAAGCGTATTTGAGTAGTTGAATTTGTGATAAACGTTTCATGGATGAAGCTACTCAAATTCCTCACGAGCCGGATATAAGACATTTCTATGGAAAAACTATCGTTTGAGAGGCTGCTCCCGATATTTTCGATGGCCTGAAGAAGCACAGAGCATGTGTTCCTACTCGCGTCACCGTCGTTCAAACTCTTCCACGTTGCTTGGGCTTTCTCAGACGTGATGACGTTCACAGTTTTGAGGAAATCCTGCAAATTGAGACAAGAGTTGAAGACGAGTAAGACGTGCAGTGTTTCCCTTTTCTACAATCATCAGCGAAATAAATAACTAAACAAACATCGATGCAAAATGATGTTCTCTTGCACGGTTGAATACCTTCTCACTCACGTTCATACCTCTGCTTACACGCACAATCGTACTCGCGGTACGAGAGTGGAAGACATGTCTGAATTATGGTTTAAACACCAGCTCGTATTTTTTTACACAACGTGTGCCGTGTGTAATAAATGTAATTATCCTCAATCACATGTCTAGTTCTAGTTTGAGGAAAGTGTAAACATAAATATAAACATGAATACAATTTTAAATATATATATATATATATATATACATACCATCATCACGTTTTTGTCCACCGTAAATGATTCTGTTTTGGAAATAGTCGCAAGTTTGCTGAGTAAATCAACAACTTTCAATAGATTGACAGGAACGGTGGTTATAATATCAGAATTATTCATCGCAATTTGACTGAGATTGGCAGCAAACACTGGAACTTCTTCTATATCTAAATACTGGTGTAAAAAGAACAACGTTATCAATCAGCCAACTACACATATGTTTATCTTTAACAGCAAGTCAGAGACTTACTTCAGCAATCTCTGTCAGTTCCTGGATGGCTCGAAGGGTGCAGTTGTTCGAAATTATGCTCCACTGTCCTGTTTCTTTACACTCTGCCCATTGAAGGCCGGTCTCATTTCCATTACAGTGTCTGAACGCTATCTGATTTACAATCCCAACACCGAAGCTGCTATCAGTGCAGGTGAATGCTAACAGGGGAAAAGTACAAGGGCCAAAAATGTGAAAACTACCACCACTATAACATGTTCTTAAAGTTTATAGAAATGTGTATGTTTAACAACACTGATTTCCAGTCTAGCTATAATCCAATCTATGCTTTTAAAAAAATATCTAATAATAATAATAATAATAATAATAATAATAATAATAATAATAATAATAATAATAAAAATATGGGTTTTTTGCTTATAGGAGCTTTTTCACTAAAGCAACATTAAAATAAAGATGCTTGTTGTGAGGAATCACTGCATATCTGTGGTGCAATGTAAACTAACTTGAACATTTGAGTTTTAATGATAAATGTAGATTTATATATATATATATTGTTGTACCACTCGTTTGAACCAAAAAAGAAAAGACAGTATGGTTTGAAACTGAAGAACATGATGGTGATAACTCACCTTTCAGGGTTGTACTTATTGATACGTTTTTTGAGCTATAATTAAACACACTCAGGCTATTGTCTGAAAGGCGACATGTGAAAATGACTTTTTTGTCACCAGCCTCACAATCCTGTTTCCTGACAGTATAGTTGTACACGATGCAGCCTGACCCTGGACCTGCAGTGCAGAATAATAAAATAATAATAATAATAATAATAATAAATTGAACACAAATTGAATAATTGAGTTTATTCATTTGTACGACGTGTACTCGATAACCACTTAACGAATTCTGTGACATGTACTGATGTTGTGTATGACCTGGAGGCGTTAGTGGTGCCAGTGAGTCCTTGGTCCACACGACTGTATAGCTGCTGTGGGCACAGCACTGCAGTGGTATGGACACAGTGTCACATTTATACACTTTATCAGGATTTACTTGGATATTGGGATACGGCTGAATCACAATTCGTTGCCACTGGATAAATCTGAGTGAATTGTTTTGGGTTATGCATTCATATATACCTGGAGGAACAAAAGATCAGACAATAATATTAGGTCACTGAACCTATACAAGTTTTGATTATAAATCTCCACCACGAACATTGTTTTCAATGGTTTTAATAATATGACTGATCTCATAGAATAACAACATTGCAGACGTACCAGAAAATGACAAATCTACAATTTGGACAACAACAACAAAAAAACTACAGGCAGGTTTTATGTAAATGAATCCATCCTTCCAGGATTCCACGATTTCACAAACACAAAATCACAAAAGGAGCGTGCGGTTTCAAAATTACCGCAGATTTACCGCAAATTCAGGCCGTTCCGCCAAAGCTATCTCAGATTCCCACGTGTCGAATACGAGTACAGCTAAAAACGTCTCGTTTAAACATCAACAAACATCACTGCGGAAGACCGTGCACAACTATCTCGTGCGATAGCGATTTCTGATCAAGAAAAGACAGACAAATCTTGTGAATTATTGATTGATAACTTACCACTGTCGACGGCACTCGCATTTATTACCTTAAGAGTGCGGGTGTTATTAAGGATGTTATATTTAACGGGATTGAGAGAAGGATCGACGCCGCCCACTCGCCATTGTATGTTTCCCTTTACATCATTTGGAACAGCACAATTGAACTGCACATCTTGCAGAGGATATATTTTGCCTGGGCTTTGGACTAGGTCATACTCCTCTGAAATATAAGAATATTAATAATAATAAGAAGCAGAAGAAGAAGAAGAAGAATACAACATGCCACTGAGTTTCATGTACCTTTTAATGGCAATAGTTTTACTAGCTCTACTTGGATGTCACGATCATCTGAGACTATTAAACACGAAACACAAGGCAAACTGCTGAAATATGATAATCAGTGCGCAAGACATGAAATCCAACACTTACCGGTATAAGCGAAAGAATTTTCAGCAACTTTAAATCCCTCCTTAGTAAGTACTTGAGAAAGCGCAGAGTTTGCAGAACTAAAATCAAGGTCATTCATGGTTGTGGTAATTGTAAAGTCTACAATTATGCTGCCAGGCCTAGCAAACACACACACACAAAAACATTCCAACAATTTACCAATTCACCCAAAAAAATGTCACCTAACTTTATGGTTACTGAAGATCAGGGGTTGAAAAAAGAAAAGCTGTTTACCTGAACCTGAGAATTTTTGCAGAGCCAAGTCTGTAGCCAGACATGTTTCGGTAACTATCATTAATCTGGAAAAAGAAAATAAATAAATATCCTTATAATAAATTGTAGGAAAACGTTCCTACAAACTCCTACAGAATTATTTTTTTGGACCAGTATTTATTCACCAGTTCGTTAAAGGTCATTGTTACTTTATTAAAGCCGGGTCTCATTGAAAACCTCCTTTTAAAAGAATTTAATATTAGATAATCATTCATATTTGAAAAAAATTATTTTTTTTTTAGTACTGCCATACCTACCGCATTCTCAAGTGTGCTTTTATAATTCTGGAACTTCACACTGGTTGGGTCGGTGAGTGCGATGTCAAACTTTTCATCTATCGTCAGTGACATATTTTTTGGGGTCTCTAACAAAAAAAGAGAGATATGCAAGTGTGTGTATGTGTATTTATTTATTTATTTATTTATTTATTTATTTATTTATTTATTTAGAATGACTTGTCTCATATTTAATTCTTGTGTAATTAATGCCGTTAATATGAAACGATTGGTTGGTTGCCCAAAATTGTCATTACACTTTTGTGTGCAGTTCAAATGTTTAAACGGTTATTTAAACTGTAAAGAAAACTAATCCATGCATTAATATGATTTGAAGCTGATCGGTGGAGGTTTGCATTACTTAGTCTTCGTACGCATTGATTCACACACCCTCTGGAGCTCGTGTAGGACACAAACTTTGTTTTCCGAATTGAAATGGATTTTTCATGAATACCAAATGAACAATTTAACAATAAATTATTTTGTATCCAGCTTGATCGATTAAAGCCCAATGTGTTCTAAACAAATACAGAGATGAAGAGGAAGCACACTATTCCTGGTTTGAGGTGCAGATTAGATCCCACCTTCCATGTATATGTTACAGTGCATGTTAATGCACTGCCAATGAACTGTTTCAAAGACTGTGGGCTTTGTTTTTCTCATAAAGGAGTTGGATTTAAATAAATACATTATCAACACCTATAGGATATTGGTGCTATTCTACCAGCAAATATAAAATGCAATTTTTAACCAGATGCACTTCCACTTCAGTCATCAGTGAAGGGTGTAACCTAGTCTTGATTTTTTTATCTTGATTTCAATCATATAATTATCAACCTTCCATCAATATATAGGGGGGAAAATGGAATATCATATGGGATCAAACAATTTACTACTTGATTCCTACCTGGTGGTGGTGGTGGAGTTGGAGTTGTGGTTGGAGTTGTGGTTGGAGTTGGAGTTGTGGTTGGAGTTGTGGTTGGAGTTGTGGTTGGAGTTGTGGTTGGAGTTGTGGTTGGAGTTGTGGTTGGGGTTGGGGTTGGAGTTGGAGTTGTGGTTGGGGTTGGAGTTGGAGTTGGAGTTGTGGTTGGAGTTTGAGTTGTGGTTGGAGTTGGGGTTGGACGTGGAGTTGTGGTTTGGGTTGGGGTTGGAGTTGTGGTTGGAGTTGGAGTTGGGGTTGGAGTTGGAGTTGGAGTTGTGGTTGGAGTTTGAGTTGTGGTTGGAGTTGGGGTTGGAGTTGGAGTTGTGGTTGGGGTTGGGGTTGGAGTTGGGGTTGGAGTTAAAGTTGTGGTTGGAGTTGGGGTTGTGGTTGGGGTTGGAGTTGTGGTTGGAGTTGGAGTTGGAGTTGTGGTTGGAGTTGGGGTTGGAGTTGTGGTTGGAGTTTGAGTTTTGGTTGGAGTTGGGGTTGAGTGGGGGTTGGAGTTGGGAGTTGTGTTGGGATTGGAGTTGGAGTTGTGGTTGGAGTTGGGGTTGGAGTTGTGGTTGGAGTTTGAGTTGGAGTTGTGGTTGGAGTTTGAGTTGGAGTTGTGGTTGGAGTTGTGGTTGGAGTTGGGGTTGTGGTTGGGGTTGGAGTTGTGGTTGGAGTTGTGGTTGGAGTTGGGGTTGGGGTTGGAGTTGTGGTTGGAGTTGGGGTTGGGGTTGGAGTTGGAGTTGTGGTTGGAGTTGTGGTTGGGATTGGAGTTGTGGTTGATATTGGGGTTGGAGTTGGAGTTGTGGTTGGAGTTGGGGTTGTGGTTGGAGTTGGAGTTGTGGTTGGAGTTTGTGTTGGAGTTGTGGTTGAAGTTGTGGTTGGAGTTGGGGTTGTGGTTGGGGTTGTGGTTGGGGTTGTGGTTGGAGTTGGAGTTGTGGTTGGAGTTGGGGTTGGGGTTGGAGTTGGAGTTGTGGTTGGAGTTGTGGTTGGGATTGGAGTTGTGGTTGATATTGGGGTTGGAGTTGGAGTTGTGGTTGGAGTTGGGGTTGTGGTTGGAGTTGGAGTTGTGGTTTGGGTTGGAGTTGGAGTTGTGGTTGGAGTTGGGGTTGGGATTGGAGTTGTGGTTGGAGTTTGAGTTGGAGTTGTGGTTGGAGTTTGAGTTGGAGTTGTGGTTGGAGTTGGGGTTGGAGTTGGGGTTGTGGTTGGGGTTGGAGTTGTGGTTGGAGTTGGAGTTGTGGTTGGGATTGGAGTTGTGGTTGATATTGGGATTGGAGTTGGAGTTGTGGTTGGAGTTGGGGTTGGAGTTGTGGTTGGAGTTGTGGTTGGAGTTTGAGTTGGAGTTGTGGTTGGAGTTTGAGTTGGAGTTGTGGTTGGAGTTGTGGTTGGAGTTGGGGTTGTGGTTGGGGTTGGAGTTGTGGTTGGAGTTGGAGTTGTGGTTGGAGTTGGGGTTGGGGTTGGAGTTGGAGTTGGAGTTGTGGTTGGGGTTGGGGTTGGAGTTGGAGTTGTGGTTGGAGTTGTGGTTGGGAGTTGGGGTTGTGGTTGATATTGGGGTTGGAGTTGGAGTTGTGGTTGGAGTTGGGGTTGTGGTTGGAGTTGGAGTTGTGGTTGGAGTTTGAGTTGGAGTTGTGGTTGAAGTTGTGGTTGGAGTTGGGGTTGTGGTTGGAGTTGGAGTTGTGGTTGAGTTGTGGTTGGGGTCGGAGTTGTGGTTGATATTGGGGTTGGAGTTGGAGTTGTGGTTGGAGTTGGGGTTGTGGTTGGAGTTGGAGTTGTGGTTGGGGTTGGAGTTGGAGTTGTGGTTGGAGTTGGGGTTGGGGTTGGAGTTGTGGTTGGAGTTTGAGTTGGAGTTGTGGTTGGAGTTTGAGTTGGAGTTGTAGTTGGAGTTGGGGTTGTGGTTGGGGTTGGAGTTGTGGTTGGAGTTGGAGTTGTGGTTGGAGTTGTGGTTGGGATTGGAGTTGTGGTTGATATTGGGGTTGGAGTTGGAGTTGTGGTTGGAGTTGGGGTTGTGGTTGGAGTTGGAGTTGTGGTTTGGATTGGAGTTGGAGTTGTGGTTGGAGTTGGGGTTGGGATTGGAGTTGTGGTTGGAGTTTGAGTTGGAGTTGTGGTTGGAGTTTGAGTTGGAGTTGTGGTTGGAGTTGGGGTTGTGGTTGGAGTTGTGGTTGGAGTTGGGGTTGGGGTTGGAGTTGGAGTTGTGGTTGGAGTTGTGGTTGGAGTTGGGGTTGGGGTTGGGGTTGGAGTTGGGGTTGGAGTTGGGGTTGGAGTTGGGGGGTTGGAGTTGGAGTTGTGGTTGGAGTTGGGGTTGGAGTTGGAGTTGGGGTTGGAGTTGGAGTTGTGGTTGGAGTTGTGGTTGGAGTTGGAGTTGGAGTTGGGGTTGGAGTTGGGGTTGGAGTTGTGGTTGGAGTTGGAGTTGTGGTTGGAGTTGGGGTTGGAGTTGTGGTTGGGGTTGGGGTTGGAGTTGTGGTTGGAGTTGGGGTTGTGGTTGGAGTTGGAGTTGTGGTTGGGGTTGGAGTTGGAGTTGTGGTTGGAGTTGGGGTTGGGGTTGGAGTTGTGGTTGGAGTTGGAGTTGGAGTTGTGGTTGGAGTTTGAGTTGGAGTTGTGGTTGGAGTTGGGGTTGGGGTTGGGGTTGGGGTTGTGGTTGTGGTTGGGGTTGGAGTTGTGGTTGGAGTTGGAGTTGTGGTTGGGATTGGAGTTGTGGTTGATATTGGGATTGGAGTTGGAGTTGTGGTTGGAGTTGGGGTTGGAGTTGGGGTTGGAGTTGTGGTTGGAGTTGGAGTTGGAGTTGTGGTTGGAGTTGGAGTTGGAGTTGTGGTTGGAGTTGTGGTTGGAGTTGGGGTTGTGGTTGGTTGGAGTTGTGGTTGGGGTTGGGGTTGTGGTTGGAGTTGGGGTTGGGGTTGGAGTTGGAGTTGGAGTTGGGGTTGGGGTTGGAGTTGTGGTTGATGTTGGGGTTGGAGTTGGAGTTGTGGTTGGAGTTGGAGTTGTGGTTGGAGTTGTGGTTGGGATTGGGAGTTGTGGTTGATATTGGGGTTGGAGTTGGAGTTGTGGTTGGAGTTGGGGTTGTGGTTGGAGTTGGAGTTGTGGTTGGAGTTTGAGTTGGAGTTGTGGTTGAAGTTGTGGTTGGAGTTGGGGTTGTGGTTGGGGTTGGAGTTGGAGTTGTGGTTGGAGTTGTGGTTGGGATCGGAGTTGTGGTTGATATTGGGGTTGGAGTTGGAGTTGTGGTTGGAGTTGGGGTTGTGGTTGGAGTTGGAGTTGTGGTTTGGATTGGAGTTGAGTTGTGGTTGGAGTTGGGGTTGGGATTGAGTTGTGGTTGGAGTTTGAGTTGAGTTGTGGTTGGAGTTTGAGTTGGAGTTTAGTTGGGGTTGTGGTTGGGGTTGGTTGTGGTTGGAGTTGAGTTGTGGTTGGAGTTGTGGTTGGGATTGGAGTTGTGGTTGATATTGGGGGTTGAGTTGGAGTTGTTGGTTGGGTTGGGGTTGTGGTTGGAGTTGGAGTTGTGGTTTGATTGGAGTTGGGGTGTGGTTGGAGTTGGGGTTGGGATTGGGGTTTGGTTGGAGTTTGAGTTGGAGTTGTGGTTGGAGTTTGAGTTGATTGTGGTTGGAGTTGGGGTTGTGGTTGGAGTTGTGGTTGGAGTTGAGTTGTGGTTGGTTGGGGGTTCGGGTTGGAGTTGGAGTTGTTTGGAGTTGTGGTTGGTAGTTGGGGTTGGCTGAGTTGGGGGTTGGAGTTGGGGTTGGAGTTGGGGTTGGAGTTTGTGGTTGGAGTTGGGGTTGGAGTTTGAGTTGGGGTTGGAGTTGGAGTTGTGGTTGGAGTTGGAGTTAGAGTTGGGGTTGGAGTTGGGGTTGGGGTTGGAGTTGGGGTTGGAGTTGGAGTTGTGGTTGGAGTTGGGGTTGGAGTTGTGGTTGGGGTTGGGGTTGAGTTGTGGTTGGAGTTGGGGTTGTGGTTGGAGTTGGAGTTGTGGTTGGGGTTGGAGTTGGAGTTGTGGTTGGAGTTGGGGTTGGGGTTGGAGTTGTGGTTGGAGTTTGAGTTGGAGTTGTGGTTGGAGTTTGAGTTGGAGTTGTGGTTGGAGTTGGGGTTGGGGTTGGGGTTGTGGTTGGGGTTGGGGTTGGAGTTGTGGTTGGAGTTGGGGTTGGGGTTGGAGTTGGAGTTGTGGTTGGAGTTGTGGTTGGGATTGGAGTTGTGGTTGATATTGGGGTTGAGTTGTGGTTGGAGTTGGGGTTGTGGTTGGAGTTGGAGTTGTGGTTTGATTGGAGTTGGAGTTGTGGTTGGAGTTGGGTTGAGGTTGGAGTTGTGGTTGGAGTTTGAGTTGGAGTTGTGGTTGGAGTTTGGAGTTGGAGTGTTGTGGTTGGAGTTGGGTGGAGTTGTGGTTGTGGTTGGGGTTGGAGTTGTGGTTGGAGTTGGAGTTGTGGCTTGGGGTTGGCGTGGGTTGGAGTTGAGTTGTGGTTGGAGTTGTGGTTGGAGTCGTGGTTGGGGTTGGTGTTGGAGTTGGAGTTGTGGTTGAGTTGTGGTTGGGATTGGAGTTGTGGTTGATATTGGGGTTGGAGTTGAGTTGTGGTTGGAGTTGAGTTGTAGTTGAGTTGTGGTTGGAGTTGGGGTTGTGGTTGAGTTGTGGGTTGTGGTACTGGAGTTGGGGTTGGAGTTGGAGTTGTGGTTGGAGCTGTGGTTGGAGTTGTGGTTGGAGTTGTGGTTGGAGTTGGGGTCTGTGGTTGGAGTTGGAGTTGTGGTTGGAGTTGGAGTTGGAGTTGTGGTTGGAGTTGTGGTGGAGTTGGAGTTATCATAGTTGGGGTTGGAGTTGGCGTTGGCGTTGTGGTTGGAGTTTGAGTTGTGGTTGGAGTTGGGGTTGGAGTTGTGGTTGGGATTGGTGTTGGAGTTGGAGTTGTGGTTGTGGTTGAAGTTGGGGTTGTGGTTGGAGTTGGAGTTGTGGTTGGAGTTGTGGTTGGGATTGGAGTTGTGGTTGGAGTTGTGGTTGGAGTTTGAGTTGTGGTTGGAGTTTGAGTTGGAGTTGTGGTTGGAGTTGGGGTTGTGGTTGGAGTTGGGGTTGTGGTTGGAGTTGGGGTTGGAGTTGGGGTTGGGGTTGGAGTTGTGGTTGAGGTTGGGGTTGGAGTTGGAGTTGTGGTTGGAGTTGTGGTTGGAGTTGTGGTTGGAGTTGGGGTTGTGGTTGGGGTTGGAGTTGTGGTTGGAGTTGGGGTTGGAGTTGGGGTTGGAGTTGTGGTTGGAGTTGGGGTTGGAGTTGGGGTTGGGGTTGGAGTTGGAGTTTGAGTTGGAGTTGGGGTTGGAGTTGGGGTTGGGGTTGGAGTTGGGGTTGGAGTTGAAGTTGGGGTTGGGGTTGGAGTTGGAGTTGTGGTTGGAGTTGGGGTTGGAGTTGAAGTTGGAGTTGGAGTCGGAGTTGTGGTTGGAGTTGAAGTTGGAGTTGGAGTTGGAGTTGGGGTTGGGGTTGGAGTTGGAGTTGGGGTTGGAGTTGGAGTTGGAGTTGGGTTGGAAGTTGGAGTTGTGGTTGGAGTTGGGGTTGGAGTTGGAGTTGGGGTTGGAGTTGGAGTTGGAGTTGTGGTTGGAGTTGGGGTTGGAGTTGTGGTTGGAGTTGGGGTTGAGTTGGAGTTGTGGTTGGAGTTGAAGTTGGAGTTGGGGTTGGAGTTGGAGTTGGAGTTGAAGTTGGAGTTGTGGTTGGAGTTGGGGTTGGAGTTGGAGTTGGAGTTGGGGTTGGAGTTGGGGTTGGAGTTGGGGTTGGAGTTGGGGTTGGAGTTGGGGTTGGAGTTGAGTTGGGGTTGGGAGTTGGGTTGGAGTTGGGGTTAGTTGGAGTTGGGGTTGGAGTTGGGGTTGGAGTTGGGGTTGTGGTTGGAGTTGGAGTTGTGGTTGGGGTTGGAGTTTGGGTTGGAGTTGGGGTTGGAGTTGGGGTTGGAGTTGGGAGTTGAGTTGTGGTTGGGGTTGGAGTTTGGGTCGGGTTGGAGTTGTGGTTGGGGTGGAGTTTGGGGTTGGAGTTGGGGTTGGAGTTGTGGTGTGGGGTTGGAGTTGGGGTTGGAGTTGTGGTTGGGAGTTGGGGTTGGAGTTGTTGGAGTTGGGGTTGGAGTTGGAGTTGTGGTTGGAGTTGGAGTTGGAGTTGGGGTTGGAGTTGGGAGTTGAGTTGAAGTTGGAGGTTGAGTTGTGGTTGAGTTAGTTGGAGTTGGAGTTGAAGTTGGAGTTGGGGTTGGAGTTGGAGTTGTGGTTGGAGTTGTGGTTGGAGTTGTGGTTGGAGTTGGGGTTGGGTTGGGGTTGGAGTTGGAGTTGGGGTTGGAGTTGTGGTTGGAGTTGGGGTTGGAGTTGAAGTTGGAGTTGGGGTTGGAGTTGTGGTTGGAGTTGGGGTTGTGGTTGGAGTTGGAGTTGTGGTTGGGGTTGGAGTTGGGGTTGGAGTTGGGGTTGGAGTTGGAGTTGGGGTTGGAGTTGGAGTTGTGGTTGGGGTTGGAGTTGGGGTTGGAGTTGTGGTTGGGGTTGGAGTTGTGGTTGGGGTGAGTGTGGTTGTTGGGGTTGGAGTTGTGGTTGGGGTTGGAGTTGGGGTTGGAGTTGGGGTTGGAGTTGGGGTTGGAGTTGGACATGTACTTCCATCTATGAGGAGAAAAGTGAAAAATAAATACTTTAGCTGTTTAGTAATTCTTTTTAATTAATTCAGGAGAACTTTTTGTTCTATATGCGTGTGAAGGAAAAATGTTGTTTCGTATTTAAAAGTCCCTTTCATCAAGCCCATTTTTAATGATATTTGGGATACATATTTTCATTGGATTAGGGCCAAATGAAACTTGTGGCACATTTTGCAGTATCAGTAACCTGCCATTGATTTGCTGTGGCTCATGGAAACCACACCCCTTTTATTATTCGCAGATAACTTGTACTATTTGTCTTAGCACTTGCATAGTTTAACACATTTCCTACTTGTACCTACTTGACATGTCATGTAGTGGCTGGCAGAACTTCCCATCATTTGGAATGCCATTGATGCAATAACACGAGGATTTGGTGGTGCCATTGCATTGTCCATATTCCATGCACTTGTCACATGGCCAAACATACTGGTCCTCACATCTGCACTGGTATCCAGTATTATTTAATTGGCACACTGCAAAAATGACAAAACCAAATAATGAAGTAAATTGAAATTGGTATTTTGGTAAGGGCATGTTTGTTAATGAATGAAATGAGTCAAATTAGTCAAAGTCAAATCAATAATGCTACTGTGTTAGTGTTGTTGATTAGTCAATTGGTATTGAGGTTTTAAAAGCCATATATAATCCAGCATATCTTTTCTCACTTACCCCATTATAGCATTATACCGTACACAAAGTAAATGGTGTCCCACTTATAATAGTCATGTTTATGTCTTCTCACTCAGTCTGTTGATTGGTTCCTTTCCCCTGTCCTGTGTACTGTTTGTAAAGGACGGTGAATTTGAAACTTACCGGTTGTTATGTCCACAGTAGAGATTTTAGTGGAGTTGTCTAACTGAAGACTGAACGATTTGAGTTGCTGCATGAAAACCAGTTCGGAAACATTTACCTCTACCACCACGATGTATTCCAGTGCATATGTAATAGCTGGGAAAACAATAAAACCGGGATTAAAATATGTTCATCTGCAGTATGCATTCATTCAGGGGAGGAGAGGGCGGGATAGGTCAGTGAGGGGATTTGTGGGAGGATGAAATACATAACTGCACTGATATTATTGAGAAGCCAGTGTCAATCAATGCACTGGGGAAAACAGTGAGCATAAATGTAATGAAAAAATGGTATTTTCCTAACGAGCATCCATATTTTTTTAAAAACAAGCCCAAAAACAGCAACCCCTGATTTTTTTTAAAAAGTGACTTCAACAAAGAAGAATCCCAACGTTGTGTATTATGAGCAGACTTGGCAACTCTGAAAGCAGGTGCTGCTTCATTCCTGTGGTTCTCCCAAACACCAAAACATTGTGCCAGATCACAGAAGTGTATTCTTTCTTCTTTTTTTTCCAGAACAAAAAATGGTTTTATCAGCAAGGAAACAAGTTTCTACTCCTGAGAAGAACCAGTGATCCTGACTCCTTCTGCTCTCCGGACCTGCCTGATCCATCCTCATGCCCTACTTCTGGTTGGAGTTCTCATCATCTTGAAATCAGTCCCCACTCTTGAGGATGTCCCCACATGGACAGCCTGAAGATCATTGAGATTACTGAGATTATAGATTACAGTTCTGCACTCACTCACGACGACACGAGGCATTCTCAGCCTACACACGTGAACATCCGACATTTGTAACACAACCCATGTTGCTGATAGAGGGCCTATACACGAACATTATCCCAGACATTATCAAAATCAAAGATATATTTCCAGAAATATGCAAAGTTGGGTTGGGTTTGTTGGGTTTTATTCAGCCTTTATGTACCTGGTGATTAGGATGGGTGAAATAGCACACCAGTTACACATCATTTATCAGATTAAATCACTTAGAATTGATGCAACATTAAAGAATAATTCAATGGATTATTTTATGGGATATAATAAGTTATTAATAAATCAAACATAGAAAAGGGTTTTCTTGCTTACTGTCTCGTTTTTGTCTTAAATGATTGAGTCGGCCATCTTCGAATTAAGCTGAGAATGAAAAAAATGAAACATAAAATTTTGGAAAAGGTTCATTCAGCAATAATATAATAATAATAATAATAATAATAATAATAATAATAATAATAATAATAATAATAAAAGCTGCAAGCAACATTTCCAGGGGCCAAGCACAGAGACTCGGTGAGTCACACGTTCATAGACATGCTACAATTGTTGCCAAAGCAATCACAGGAAACCAGAGCCATATATTTAGGCAACGGGATTCAGCATGATTTGTTGTTTCGTTTGTGACGTGTATGTTTTGACCACAGAAAGTGGTGGAATTCTCTGACTGTAGGAGGAAGGTTCTAGATGAACAAACAGGCAGCATTGCCACTACTACTGCCTCTACTGCTGTGAACTGTCTATTGTCTGCTGCTACTTTGACCTGTTTTCTTGTTCAAATTGAAAAAAATCTAAAGGTATTCATGTTATCTCATCTTTATACAACTTTATTCATGTCTCAGTATGATGTGAGCCAAATTTGGGGAAGAAGGACCAGGAATGGTATTTAGATTTAAGCATTTTTGGCATGTTATTGTAACGTTTGACCAGTAGGTGGTAACCATTTGTTGCATAGACTCGGGGCATGGTCCTGAAGGAGCCTACCAAGATTTGTGCACAAAGTCGTTGCTGAGATACAGACTCAGTTCCTGTTTGGCAGCTTTCACTGTCAGATTTATTGGCACATTAGTTTGGAGGTTTCAAAATTCTTCTGAGAATTTTTGTCCGGGTTGGTCTGAGCATAATGTATGCCAAATTTGGTGAAGATTTCAAATAATTTGTACACAGCAAAAGTGTTGATTTTACACCCTCCTGTGTTTATATGGAGACAAATGAACTGGGTGTTAATTCAACACTAGGGATTTTACTGTGTATGAGCAGTAGCAGAAAAAAAAGAGAAGAACAAGAAAGAAAAAAGGTAGAATAACAGTAGGGTGTTGTCAGGGTGCAAGTGCAGATAAGAGTTTAATCCAAATCAAAATAAGACACAAAGCAAGATCTCTAGAACTCGTGGCAAAAACACAAAGAAGGTGGCAACAGAAACAAAATAAGACAATGGCAACAGTGCAGTGTATAAGTGATCAACCCCAAACATGAATCAGGTTCAGACAGACATGTGATGTGATCAGCTGAAGTGCAGTGGCTGATGGGTATTTACATGCCAGGTGCCTACGCACCTTTGGTGCTTGGCCCCCTAATAATAATAAGAAGAATAAGAATAATAAGTTGCTCACTGAGTGCAAATCTAGGTCAGTTATGATATAGTTGTGTTATAACCATCATTTAAAATGGATGAGCTTTACTAATAATATCCATAATCTTACTGCATGACCGAATAGTAACAAGAACTGGCAGAAACAAACTTTTCTGAATATTTCTATTATGACACACATTTGCAGTTAAAAGGAATTCTGAAATTCCATGTTGGCGCATCCTCATCATCCCTAGTCCCCGTGTCCTTGTCTGTAATAGTTGTTCTTTATTATTAATAGTAACTCTTGTATACTGTAAAGCTACCTCAGCAGGGTAGGCTGATGTTTCGAGGAGCCCTTGTGTTTCCACAACACACGTTTTCATTAGTAAGACGGCCGTGAATGTCAGAAGGCAGTGTGACGTCATCTCTATATGGGGATCAGAGAAAAAGCAAGAAATCAAAACATGCCTCACTGATAATGGACATTGAGGGGGGGAAAAGAGCACAACCAGTGCTAAGCAGTCTGCCTGATTCCAATAAAACATGCTCATAAGAGACGTTTGATGTATATTCGTCATTATGGAATAGACTACGCTTTCAGTTTTTCTTAACATGATTTTTCTAAAATGACATTGATATGACTCCTTTATCCTTATTACACCAGCCTTCCCTTCAGCATCTCCTCCAAAACTTAGTAGTATTTCCACTGGAATCTTACAGTGTATATATATATATATATATATATATATATATATATATATATATATATATATATATATCACATGCAGTTTAAAATATGTCCTTATTGTGTGTGCTTTTTGAATGTCATGCCACCTTGCACACACTCTACTTTCAGATTCTCTCGATGAAGTATTCCTCTGTTTCTGAGGAAATTAACAAGCATCATATTTACTAAACATTTACGCGGAACAGAGTTTGTGTGTGAACTTTATTGCTCGCCCTAATATCACATCTTTTCAAGAAACATTTCTTGGAAATGTTAAGAAATAGAACGAATGTTGAAATTTAATCTCCTAATCTTGCTATTTTAACCTGTAGTTGCCATTTTGTCTCTTTAGATTTGGGAGCTGTCGTCCTGATTTTTCAACACGCTGTTTATAAAACAACACAATGATGATTAATATGGGAGTTTTGTGCTTTTATTAATATTTTGAGTTTTAGGGTTTTATATATATATATATATATATATATATATATATATATATATATATATATATATATATATATATATATATGTGTGTGTGTGTGTGTGTGTGTGTGTGTTGTGTGTGTGTGTGTGTGTTCACACACATAGGGGGAAATAAGTATTGGACATGTTAACATTTTTTCAGTAAATATAATTCCAATGAGTTTATTCACAAAAATTTTCACCGGACGTCAGCATTAACTCAAGAAATATAAAGAGTTCACAACTTTATTCATGCACTTAAAAGTTTATGTGTAATAAAGTGGAAGTTCAGATTAGAAAACGAGAGAACATTTCGACTTTCCAATGTCACCGATATCATTACGCTAGCTTGAAAATGTAGCTTAGGAAAGATTTGGTATGTCCATCTGCTTAGTTTCATGTGGTAGATAACTTGCTATGCAAAATGATTTGATATAATCATAATCCGTTTAATGACATATGATATAAAATGATGTGATATGATATGAAATGATGTGATATGATATGAAATGATGTGATATGATATGAAATGATGTGATATGATATGAAATGATGTGATATGATGTGATATGGATGGTACACTTGAATAGGAACACCTGTACACCTGCAGTTTTCTTGCCGTTCTCTAAAATCAACCAATCATGTGGCAGCATCACGATGCATACAAATCATAAAACCTAATAAAGGGGACGGTGAGTGTTTGTGTGAAACATCCTAACTTGGAGACACACAATAATTAAATATGGCACTCCTCTGATACCTAGAAAGCCCAGATCCTGTGACAAAAGTCAGGGTTTGGAATCGAATTAGGAAAATAAATGTATTTTTTAAAACTGTGGATGTTTATACTTTTTAATTATATTTATTAAGTTCATACATATAATAATTTGTGTCATTTAAATGCATTATATATATATATATATATATATATATATATATATATATATATATATATATATATATATATATATATATATATATATATATAAATTTATGTCCGCATAAAATACTGTGCATATAAAGTGACCGGAGTCATCTAATAATCAGAAAGAGAAACTACAAATTAACAATCAGATCAAATACTGTTGACTAAAATAATCATACATATCTGTTTAATGTGTAATATATATATATCAAGATATGAATGAAAAGCACAAATACCCTGATTGTCTTTTACGTCCATGTTCAGTGAGTAGTTCTCTAATGATATGCTATGATCAAATTGTCTTGAGAGTAATTAGCATAAAATTATTCATCTTCAATTAAACAGGGACAGCAGGAATCCATACAAACAGACATGAAGTAAATTTCAAGCAATAGACTTCAATGTAAATGTCACATTGTTTAAAAATGAATTCTTAATATTAGGCTTATACTGAAAACATATCAGCTTTCGACATATACGTCTACAATAAAAAAAATAAAAATAAAAAAATAAATAAACAATCAGTACGCTTACCTTACCTTGACTCCAACATCCAGGGAACCAAAGTATACACTAATCCTCCTGCTATAGGTTGGGGATTGAGGTTTCACCTTCCAACTGCCCCTACAGCTGGTCTGCATACAAAACATATACAAAACTTCCTGGAACACAGTAAGTAATACACCTTACTAATTGTCTCATCCAGTGGGTTTCTCTCAGATTATAGATGCTTCAGATTATAGATCATATTAAAATACAAAAATGCTACATAAACAAATAAAGAAAGAAAGAAAGAATGCTCTACGTTAAATCTGGTTCCATATTTACATGTGGGCTATGTTTCATTTTATTTTCCTGATCTTAAGACTTCTAACACCACCACTACTTCACCCAAAACTAAAAGTCATTATTTTATCTGTTACAAGCAGGAACAAATAACACAGTTGTGGCTACTAAAGACCCATTCATACAGAAAGCTTTATGAACCACCCATTGTGCTTTATTAATATTATTATTATTATTATTATTATTATTATTACAACTGGAATTGAAACCCACACCGTCTGAGACACACCCACTTGTCCTGCTTTTTTACAAACTCCATTGAAACCTCCCCAAATTATAACATCACTCAATTATAATAAATACATCTGTACTGTATTATACTGAATGTAAGCAAGGAAAGCTAAACTTGTCTGCTTTGACAGAGAGCCCCTGAAGGGGAGGGGAGGGGCGGTACGGGGGACCTATAAAAAAACCCTCTGTAAACAGAAAAATCTGGTGCATACATAAATAAAAATAAAAACAAATCATCTTCCTGAACCCTTTCCACCAGTACACACGCGTGAACAGTGTAAACAAATGAATTATTTGGATCACTGCAGGTCTGTTATAAAGATGAGTCAGGACACTGTTGGGTTTCTGTGTGTAGAGTGTCGTGACTGTGCTTAGCTGAAGGGGAAATGGAGGCGTGAGAGCCCCCTGCTGGTCAAACAATTCACACCTCTCCACCTGTGTTAACAGGAACAGAGATCTGCCCAACTAAAGCTTGATTGTTTTTTAAAAAATATATAAATAAATAAAAAATGTTAATAGTAAAACACCGTATACAAGCACCACAATAAAATTTTAACATTTAAACCTACTGTAGTAGGTTAGGTAAAAAAAAAAAAAAAACCCTACAAAACACTTAACCATGACTGTGGTGTGTGACGTCGGAATTAAATTCAACGCTGGTGGAAGTTCCATTATTTTTGGCTTCTGGTAAGAACTAGAGCAAGGTAGAATCCCACCACAGCACCGTGAAAGTCCAATCTCCAGGTATCGGAAGCGTTGGTTTCAGTTTTTAAGATTTTAAGCTTAAAGTGGAAAATTTTGCTTCAATAAAATAAATAAATAAATAAATAACAACTGAATTGGTGTGTTTACTCAGGTCGCCTTTGTTTTACGTTCTATTTCATTTTAAGTTCTAAAACTATTGAGTACGAGATATAGTTTTTTATTAACTGCCATAAACAATAGGAATAAATATAGACAAAGAGCAAGCCAAAAAGTCTAGTAACTCGAGTCAGTTTACTGGTGTACTGTAAACGTGGGTCTCCAAGGGTTATTGCGTGGATACAGACCGTACCGCTGTGGTCTTCTCCAACACCCAGGTGCTTGGGTGAACACTGCCTGGGTTAAAAGCGTTTTCAGTGAGCATGAGGATTCGGTTTGACGCAGAACACACAATAAAACACAATACGGTAACAAACGTTTTCATTTTAATCGGTCAGTCATCAATCTCCTGTCTTACATACCTGTAAATATACCGGTTACATGTTTTAAACCTGTGAATGGAATATAATGTTTGTACTGTACTTTTGACACCATTGGATACTATGCTTACGCTTCTATCCATTGATTATAATCCAGCAGAAGTCATCAACGCTGCCAGCATGCTTCCCCGAGGCGTACTTTGACTTGACAGTCACATGAAGGTCACGTAACCCTGTGCACCAGCTCATCAAACGTTAGGAGGTATGATTTATTTAATCATTTAGATTACTAGATAAGATTCCGCATACGACATATGTACTGAAATATGATCAACAAAACTACTTTCTATGGGCGTATAAACTTTCAGGTCCCAGCGTCGCTTCTGCGTCTTCTGAACTGGGGGCTCGATTGAAAAGATCAACGTACGCTTGGTGTTTATCAGCACATCTACAACTCGAGCAGAATATTAAAAACGTCCATATCTTCAGCCACGGCCCTTTTAAATTCGACTCGTTCTACGAAGCTGCAGCGGCATTGTGGGAGAATGGTGTAGAATCAGGGATTAGGGTTAACCATGAATGCTTTTACTCAGACACTGGATATACTGCAGTTTAACAGGTGGTACAGTGTACAGACAAGGTGTGAAGGTTACGATGGAGTAGTAGTGTAGAGACCCCGGCGTGACCGCACACAGACAACATGGCAGGTTTTCAGGTACCGTGCGTGTGTACGTGTTTATTTGTTCGTTTTGACTGTAGTCAGAATCCAGCAGCGTGTAACCGGCCTCCTGGATCTTTCCAAACACCAAGTTAGCCGAGTAAGTGTTGCTTCTTCTATTCTTAATTAATCTATCAAGCATGCGTGTTGTTCATTTCCTGGAGAAGTGTATCCACAGGTTGATAGACCAATTCAAGGAGAGTGCATAGCTTTAGTCACGTGAGGTTTATCACGTGGCCGCCAGTAGCAGCTGTTCAATGCCCATACATTCACATGGGAAATGCTTCTTATACAAATTGCAGTATTCATAATAAATGCAGAGAAAAAACAGGGTTAGGACTTTTTTTTTTTTTGCTGCTGCTGCTGCTGCTGTTGTTTAAGTTACAACCCCAATTCCAAAAATGTTGGGACAGTACGGAGAATGAAAAAAAAAACAACCAAAAAGACTCATTAGAAAATTCAGTTCACTCTGTACTATATCAAAAACACATTATTATCACATTATTTGATGTTTTACTTTGTGAATTTCATTTCTTTTTGAGAATATACACTCATTTAAAATCTGATCACTGCAACACACTCCAAAAAAGTTGGGACAGTCGACTGTTTACCGCTGTGTAACGTCACCTTTTCTTTTAATAACACTTATTAAGCATTTGGGTGCTGAGTGAAGACTCCAGTTGGTTCAGTTTAGCAAGTGGAATTTTCCACATTCATCCATTATGCATTTCTTCAGCTGCGTGACTGTACGAGGACTTCGTTGCCTTACTTTGCACAATATAATGCGCCACACATTCTGAATGGGAGACAGGTCAGGACTGCAGCAGGCCACACTCGCACCCGCACTCTCTGCTTACGCAACCATGCGCTTGTAATCCGGGCAGAATGTGGTCTGGCGTTATCCTGCTCTGGATGGCAGCATATGTTGCTCCAAAATGTCTACATAACTTTCTGCAGTAATGCAGCCCTCACAGATATGCAAGTTACCCATACCATGGGCACTGACACGCCCCCATACCATGGGCACTGACACGCCCCCATACCATGGGCACTGACACGCCCCTATACCATGGGCACTGACACGCCCCCATACCATGGGCACTGACACGCCCCCATACCATGGGCACTGACATGCCTACATGCCATGACAGACCCTGGCTTTTGGACCTGATACTGATAACAGCTTGGATGGCCCTTCTAATCTTTGGCCCGGAGAACACGACGGCTGTTTTGTACAAAAACTATTTGAAATGTCGACTCGTCTGACGAAAAACGATTCCACTGTGCTACTGTCCATCTCAGATGTGACCAAGCCCAAAGAAGTGGGCGGAGCTTCTGGATGGTGTTGATGTTTGGATTCTGCTTTGCATAGTAAAGCCTTAACTTGTATCTGTGGATACAGCGGTGAATAGTGTCGACTGACAAAGGTTTACCACAGTATTCCCGAGCCCATGTCAGGATCTCCATTACAGACTCATGACGGTTTTTAAGACAGTGACGTCTGAGGGATCGGAGAGCACGTGATTCAGAAGTGGTTTTCAGCCTCGCTCTTTACGCACCGAGATTTGACCGGATTCCTTGAATATTTTAATTATATTGTAAACTGTGAAGGTGAAACGCCCAAAATCCTACTGATGTGTCTTTGGGGAATGTTCTTCTCAAAGTGTTAGATTATTCGCTGACGTATCTGTGGGCAGATTGGCGAGCCTCGACCCGTCCTTGCTCTTGAAGGACTCTGCCCTTTATGGAGGCTCCTTCTACACTATGATTAGACGATCGCCTCACCTGTTTCACATCACCTTCTTCTTTCAACTTCTCACATTACTAATTCCTAATTTGCCCCCTGTCCCAACTTTTTTTTTTTTTAAACGTTCTGCATCCATCAATTTCATAAATAAATAAATAAATAAATGTTTATCTTCTAAAAAAGCTATGCAATACTGTCCCAGCTTGTACTGAATTGGGGTTGCAGCACATTCTGGCAGAATGCTGTAGGATCTAAGCTTGAGCCTAACTAAAGTGTCAATCACTCTATTAATGTGCATTAGTTTCAGACATTGTTGACTAGTGAAGATACTGGAATGTTACAGCAATATGAATTTAGAACTATAATCAAACAAACAAAAAAGACGCTCCAAAGTGTAACGAGGACAACGCACGAAAGCTACATTTGGCTAGCAATGGCTTTTAATATGCTTAGCGACCCTTGTGTGACTTTTTGAGAAGGACGTGACGGATTGTGCACGGTTGTTTGTCTGCCCTTCTCTTGCTCTCTATCTTGTTCATTCGATGTCTGTAAGCAGCAACAAACAGGGACGCGTCTATAGGAGATCAGGCAAGTGGCTGTACACGGAGTCGAGCAGCGTCTGGCTGGCCTCTTGGCTCTTGACTCCGGCGATCTCAAACAGACGATCCAGCTTGTCCTCGGCCGTAGGTATCTTCTCGATCATGTGCAGCTCGTCTGGGTTAAGGATGTGCAGCATGTCATCGAAAATGGGCTGTAGGTCACATGGGTCGAGACGCACCTGCCGCAAAACCGTGTCCTTCTTTTCTGTTGGAAAAAATACAAAGGAAGAGACACGAGATTATTACTAACTTTTTATATTATTATTATTAATAATAATAATAATAATAATAATAATAAATCTTAAATGTGATTTATAGTAAAGTTCCAATATGATTCAGACAGAACTAAAAATGAATAAAATATTTGCAATCTATAAGTTGTACTGCTGAATTTGTCTGAAAAAAAGAACATGTAATAGCACAAAGCATCCACAAGGGGGAAGCATAATCAAGGCACGGTCACTTTTAGGGTTTTTTGTGCTGTTCCAATGCACTTAAAGGTAATAAACGTGTATACCAAAATATTTGTCATTGCAACACTTTTCTGGGAAAAATGGTGCATTATCTGGAAAAGTTCCAGGGGTGCCAATAATTTCATCCATGACTGTATTTGACTACATTCAAGATATGTACACTTGCTAAAATGACTTTTTTTTTACTTTTTAATCTCACCTAGGTAGAAAAAGAAAAAATGATATGTACATTTTTAGGGGGGAAAAAAGACTACATCTAGCTCCCTAAAAAGGTTTTCATTTCCGGTTTGTTCCTTTTGTGAAACCTCTACATTAGAACCCGAGCACTGAGTGTTTCCACAAAAGGTTCACGGAAAGGTTTGCAGGTACAACCGCGGAAGAACACTACGTCCTTTAAACATCCAAAAACCCTTTACTACACTTTCATCTAAAATAAATAAATAAATAAATAGTGTTTTCTTTCTTAAAGTCAAAAAGACCTCTAGATAAGATCAAACAAGTCTGTTGAGATATCTGATGTTTAACATAATCAACATAGTTTTGTTTTTTTTGCAGATAAATGTTCATTTTGAAAATGATGGATGCAACAGGTTCCAAAAACGTTGGGACGGGGCGATTTAAGACTCGTAGCGATGTGAGAAGTTGAAAGAAGAAGGTGATGTGAAACAGGTGAGGCGATCGTCTAATCATAGTGTATAAGGAGCCTCCATAAAAGGCAGAGTCCTTCAAGAGGAAGGACGGGTCGAGGCTCGCCGATCTGCCCACAGATGCGTCGGGGAATAATCCGAACAACATTCACATCCAAAGACAAATCGGGTTGTGCAAACACCGGCATTAAATCATATTAGGTTAGCATTAACTCTAGAGATACCAACACGGGATTCAATGAAAGTCTCTGACACACTGTAGTGAATCAACTGTAACGTCCTTAGATGTCTTCAGAGTGACATTCAGAGCTCTTTAGCAGGCTTTATTTAACTAGTCTAGTCCACTTACCTTTGGTAATGAAAGAGCCTGTGCGGCTCAGGGCGGAGTCTTTGCTGGAGGTGGAGTCGCAGCGCAGCAGAGGCTCAGACTCGTCGGTGAAGAAGCCTTTGGTGCGGTCCAGTGGAGAGTGCTCCACTACCAATCCCAGTGCATCAAGAGGTTTATGGCTGGGGCTGGCGCCTTGGCTTACATTCACAGACATCATCAACTGGTTCAGATCAAACTGCAGTGGCACAAACATAGCATTTCATCATAATAAAGGTGTGTAAATTGTGGAATTTTAATAATGTCGGGGAGGGAAGGCAGGGGGCTTAAAGAAAAAAATAATAATAATTCCCACATCAATGGAACAAACGTCCTTCTCACGCTGTTTTGATGTATGCACTGTATTTTAAGGTATGTGTGTGTGTGTGGGGGGGCAATAACTTGTTCGCATACGTGTACAAACCCCTAGTTGAAGCAGCTTTAGATTTTATCCTAGCATTCAGTCTTCAGTCTTGACTTAGCAATATTTTGCCATTCTGTCATTCAGGTCAGCCCACACATTTCTGATTGGGATTTTGGTCTGGACTCATGGAAAGCTGCTTTGGTGAAGCCGTTCCTTCGTTGGTCTGGGGGTTTGATTCAGGCCCGCGTCATGCCGAAAAGTGAAATTCCTCATCATCCGAAGTGTTTTAGCAGAAGCCGTGAGGTTTTGCACCAAAAATCGACTGGTATTTGGATCTGTTCGTTATTCCCTGCAACCTGATTAAAGGCCCAGTTCTATAGTATTAAGGCAAAAAGCTCAACTTTGGACTCATCAGACCGTAACACCTTGTTCCATGACATTGTTGAATCTGAACATTTTGCACATCTGTGCGTCAGAACAGACGCATGACAAGCAAGTGAAAGAGATTCTGTCCACACTCACAGCCTTGGAATTCACTGCCCACAGGTCACATGGTCTACGCCATTCACGTAGGATAAACGTGTGATTTTTGCCCACAGTACTGGGGGGGAAATAAAAGAAAAAATCAACTCGTGCTGATACAGTACGTCACTGTCATACGGCCAACGTGTGCCATCTGCCAAACTGTCTCATTTCCTTCAGTGACTCGTATTTGACAAATCGGTTACCGCCAAAACTGATCTCCATTGGACATTACACTGGTCTATTTACTATCTGCACCATTACTTTTGCTCACCCAAAAACCCGGTGGTCTGCCACAAAGGATGCCGTGTTCCAAGTTGTGATTCTGATCTACAGTCTCATATACATCTTTTGATCTCGAAACCAAATGTATTCAGGTTGTAGCGAAAACAAAAGAATTGGCCTTGCTGTTCCAGTACTTTTAGACAGATAGACAGACGGATAAATGGACAGACAGACAGATAGACAGGACACAGAGAGAGAGAGAGAGAGAGAGAGAGAGAGAGAGAGAGAGAGAGAGAAGAGATAGATAGATAGATAGATAGATAGATAGATAGATAGATAGATAGATAGATAGATAGATAGATAGATAGATAGATAGATAGATAGATTTTGGACATCTAGCACAGGAATAAAGGGATTATTAAATGGTGCTGAGAGGTGGATATATGAGTCGAATCACTGTACAATGGGAACTTCAAAATGAATCAGAAATTCTTCTCCCCCACCAGATGACCTTGAGACAAGGTCAAAAGCACAGAGTAGGTTTATCAGGGAACAGGAAGATGGGGCACGCTTTGGCTCAAGCTGTAAAATGAAAAGTTGATGATTGATTCCTTATCCAAGAACAGGACATAATATAAAGTAAAGGGGGGGTTGCATCAAGAAACCAAATATAAGAAATGTTAAGCCTATTTCTATACACTTTTACTAATTTCAAGCCGATTCGGCCGATAAAATTGCTAAGTGTGCTAAAACCAAAGTATGCTAGCAAAGACTAATAAAGGCTGACAGCAAACCTTAAACTTTAGAAATGTACGAATGTTTACCTACTGCTAACACCTTACAGCTGCTATATGCTATGCTAGGAATCGCCCTGTGCTTCACGTTAGAACTGAAAAGAAAGTGTCGTATTGTAAGGTGAGGTTGCTGTTCTTGTATATTACTCGTATTACTCGGTAAACACGCACTGTATTCGTGTGGATCACGTTTACCGTGGGAGGAGCTACACTGGACGTTTCGTGTCACCCACCTGAGGGTTGTCTTCCATGACACAGCGGATCTTCTCGACCACATCGATGCGCCGGTGATGATGGAGGGCGTTTATCAACTTGGCCAGGTTGGCATCACTATCGCAGATGGTCCAGTGCTGCAAGGCGGCGTACGCCCGCTCATGGTCAGCGGAGTAGCCTTTGGAAAAGGCAGCCACTTCCCGCTCGTTAGCATTAGCCAGGGATTGGTACATGTCGATCCACTGGCTGCCAATCTGGGCTGCCACCAATTTTAGAATATCAACACCTGTGAATGAAAGACAGCTTTTTAAAACTGTTTATTATTATTATTATTATTATTATTATTATTATTATTATTATGTGATTACCTCTCAATTAAATGATTACCTCTCAAACTATTAGTGCTACCTACACCGAAATATACTGAAGCCTACTACAAGGAAAGAAGAGGAAACCATATCCAAGCTCAGGGGCTTTAGTAGCTCTTTTTCTCTGACCTGACACAGTCTACGTTACATAGACGAGACGTCTAAACCTTCTGCCGGCTGATTATTTTTCATGTCCTGCATACGCCAGTGCAATCAACAAGCGCCCTTTAAGGCTGATGAGGAGCATGACTCGTTTATGATGTTTACTATAGACCACATGGTGTATGCAGACAGACTCGTTCCGTTTTTATATCTTCAGGTGGTGAACAATGCAGCACTAGCTAGCTTGAACAAGGCCGTAAGTTGTTGTTTGTTTGATTGTTTGTTTGGGAATTCTAACGAGGCAGCTACACCAGCTGCAGCAGGTCTTAGCTTGGCTGTGAAACAAAGAAACCCTAAACATGAGCTGGGACTTCCCCGTGCATGCTTCATAGAGTCTCTGTTATGGATTTGAAAGACGTTGGCACAACAGCACTCTAATAAAACCTACACTCATGTCACCTTATTTTGTTAACAGAATTGCAGCATCATCAATATTCTGGTCTTCCCCCCAAAAAAACATCCCCCCCAAACCTTCTGAATAAGTATTAGTTCTGTGCACTTTTCATGATGAAAGTTGACTAAGAACACTTCTGGACTCGGCAGACGAGATGAATGGGATAATTCACAAATAACAACCTCACTCTCGAGTTACTCTAGAGGGATTCTACCACTTTTCCTTCCAGAGTGCCCCGACTCTACCACACATGCTGCCTGACTTAAGCTCACCCGTAAACTTTACGATCGCCTCGTATAAAAAGTGCTCAGCCAACCAGGCTTCTGAGCAGTGGGCTTTTATAGACAGCACCTATGGAGGACGTTGTAATGCAGGGCACACACAGGTGGTTTACTCCCCTTTGATCCGAGATAAAGTGGGCTTTGAGATGCTGTTTAAGGCACCGCCTAGTCTCCAATGAAAGTATTCATTATTTCTAAAGATCACTCTTTTCAGTTTATATGTTACCCACGAAGCCCTCTGTTGCCAACATTTTAACTACTCTAGTAAATATACACCAACGCCTGCAGGCCTTACCAATTAAACACATTGAATGAATTAAGTCACTAGCTTATGGGGATGTATTCAGGGCATCAAACTGTTGTGTGAATAATTTTTTTTCTTCTCCTCAACCACATGCTCACATGGTCAGAGGAAATTACCCTGTCTGGGGTGCACCGTAAATGGTTTGCTTGTTTTAGGAAGTAAAACACCATAAAATGTCTTTGGAGTTTAGAGACACTAAAATTCAAGTTTAAAAAAGGTACACAGGATGAAAAACATCGCAGTAAACAGCGCTTCAGAATGTGTTTGTGTTTTGTGAAGGTGTTGGAAGACATTGTTTACGTTAAAAGCGGTAATCATATTTGATTTTTAAAAAAATATTCTCTATTATACGGTTACAGGTATAAGGGTTAGTTCCGGGGCCCACGGTGGCTTAGTGTTTAGTACGATTGCCTCGCACCTCCAAATATGGGAGTTCGATTCCCAACTCTGCCCCATGTGTGTGGAGGTTGAATGTTCTCGGGGGTTCTTCCAGGCGCTCCGGTTTCCTCCCCCAGTCCAAGGACATGCATGGTAGGCTGACTGGCATGTCCAAATAGTCTGTTGTGTGTGCAATTGTGCCCTGTTGGTTGGCTGGATGGATGGAGTACACTAGTCTGATTGGTTGAGCTGAACTGGAACATTTGTGTGTGTGTGTGTGTCACTTCACACCACTCCTTAATTCAAAATGGTGACTACAGTAGAGTTAGTGACATCAACGTGGCAGGACATGGCAAATGGTCTGCACTTATATAGCGCCTTTTAACCTTAGCGGTTCTACAAAGCACTTTACACTGTGTCTCACCCGTTCACTCACACACCAATGCCTGCGTTTGGAGGCACGTGGGCCGGGAATCGGAATAGAACTTCTGACTTTAAATATGAAAGCATCATCATCATTATGAAGATGAAAAGGAAGATGGGGTGCTAAAGGGAACGCACAACTCAACGTGGGATAGCTAGACGTCTAGCCGACATGCTATCAAGTGAGTGCGGCTTCTTCTCTGCTAGATTTGGCCATACTGTGTTCAAAATATCACTTGCTCAATATTCATACAATGTTTATAGAAATGCTGTGTAAAAGCGATATCATGCAATTGTACTGAATATTCCAACGTGTGGAGAAAGAAAGGATCTGCTCATGATCTAAAACATACAAGCTCATGTGTGGAACATAGTGGAGGTAGTGTCATGGCTTGGGCTTGCATGGCTGCTTCTGGAACATTCTCACTAATCTTTATTGATGATGGAACTCACGATGGTAGCAGCAGAATTAATTCAGAAGTTTACAGGAACAAAAAAGTCTACTCTTGGTTTGAGACTTCAGTTTCACGGGTGAAGACTGCATTTTGTTGTTAAAAAGGATAAACCAACATGAAGATCAGAGCGCTGTCTATGGGAGAAAAGAGGCATTGCACAAACATTGGGTATAGACAATAAGGATTTGGAATGTTCTGAAAAAGTAAAAGAAAAACACTGGTGTCCTGAGCAACAGAAACATTGTGAGAGCTGTGAGGAAAAATCCAGAAACAGTCAGTGACCAACAACCTCCACAGGGCAGGGTGAAGGTATCACAATCCACTGTTCGAGGAAGACTTTGAGAGTAGAAATAGAGAGACCATACCACAAGATACAAACCACTCATCAGCAGTAAGAATCAGAAAACCAGACTGGAATTCACAAAGAAATACAGAGATGATCCACAAAAGTTCTGGAAATAAGATGAACCTCTACCAAAGTAGAGGTAAGTGATGGAAAGACCAAAGTGTGGTGAAAGAAAGGATCTGCTCATGATCCAGAACATACAAGCTCATCTGTGGAACATGGTGGAGGTAGTGTCATGGCTTGGGCTTGCATGGCTGCTTCTGGAACATTCTCACAGATCTTTATTGATGATGGAACTCATGATGGTATCAGCAGAATGAATTCAGAAGTTTACAGACAACAAAGAAACAAACAACAACAACAACAACTGACAGAGGCGGCGGTAAAAGCAACACAAAAGAAGAAACCATCAATTGTCAGTGGGTCACCAGCTTGATGCAGATATCCCCAGGAACCAAATATCAAGTGTTCTTTACTTTCATTTACTTTAAGTCTAGCTGTTTCAATACTTTTGCTCAAATAAAAATGGTCTGGTCTGCCAATTTACAAGTATTAGTAGATGTAAATATCCTCCCCATCCTTTCAGAGGGGACTGTACTAGTGAAGGGGTGCGCACACTTATGCAACCCGTCTATTGTACATTTTTATTTGACGTTTTCTATTTTAAATGTCTACTTGCTTTTCATGTACGGTAATTCAGCATGTGAGGAAGACGTAAAGAGGCCTTTAAAAGAAGATTTGGTGGGAAACCCTGAACCCGGGCACCTCCTGTAACACAACCTCCTTTGTCTCGTCCCACCATGCTTCAGTACTGCAATGATAAACCCACTCACCAAACAGGGAACTGGAATAATCTGGTTTAAACTGCTTGTGGTTGGATCTGGAGTGCGCGCACATACACACACACACACACGGCTTAAGCTTACATCAGTCACTGCTCGGTGTTGCAGCGGTCCCGCTAGTGTAACCCGGTAGCGTTCCCCCATACACTCACTGTTTACCAGAAAGAAATGACACACAGAGAAACTAAAAACCACCATAAAAACAAGTGAAAGGCAAAAGAAAGACGGCAACAAACAAAAACAAGAAAGAACAGGAAATACGAGTCATGAGGAGAAAGAGGGAGTGAGTGAGGGGAAAAAAAGAAAGAACAAACAAAAAGTGACTATGTGAGAGGACAACCAGTACAATAAAAGGGAGAGAGAGAGAGAGAGAGAGAGTCAATATGTGGGAATTAGTTCCGTAAAAAACTACTACAGAGCCACCTAGATGTGCTTGTGAGGAAATAGGAGACACACAAGGCAGAAGAGATGATCCGGGTATCTCCTTACCAGCATGCAGAACATGAGAAACCAAAAAAAAACAAAAAAAAACTGTATGTAATAGGGTTGGTCAGTGAGTATAAACCAGTTTCAGAACCAGTGACATTGTTCTGTGACAGTGTATCTTATGTAAAAAGTATTTGCCTCCATCCTAATTGATTTAGATCTTCAAACGAAATACAACATACAGTGAGGGGAAAAAAGTATTTGATTCCCTGCTGATTTTGTACGTTTGCCCACTGACAAAGAAATGATCAGTCTATAATTTTAATGGTAGATTTATTTGAACAGTGAGAGACAGAATAACAACAAGAAAATCCAGAAAAACACATGTCTAAAATGTTATAAATTGATTTGTATTTGAATGAGGGAAATAAGTATTTGACCCCTCTGCAAAACATGACTTAGTACTTGGTGGCAAAACCCTTGTTGGCAATCACAGAGGTCAGACGTTTCTTGTAGTTGGCCACCAGGTTTGCACACATCTCAGGAGGGATTTTGTCCCACTCCTCTTCTCCAAGTCATCAAGGTTTCAAGGCTGGAGTTTGGCAACTCGAACCTTCAGCTCCCTCCACAGATTTTCTATGGGATTAAGGTCTGGAGACTGGCTAGGCCACTCCAGGACCTTAATGTGCTTCTTCTTGAGCCACTCCTTTGTTGCCTTGGCCGTGTGTATTTGGTCATTGTCATGCTGGAATACCCGTCCACGACCCATTTTCAATATCCTGGCTGAGGGAAGGAGGTTCTCACCCAAGGTTTGATGGTACATGGCCCCGTTCATCATCCCTTTGATGCAGTGAAGTTGTCCTGTCCCCTTAGCAGAAACCCTCCCCCAAGCATAATGTTTCCATCTCCATGTTTGACAGTGGGGATGGTGTTCTTGGGGTCATAGGCAGCATTCCTCCTCCTCCAAACACAGCGAGTTGAGTTGATGCCAAAGAGCTCCATTTTGGTCTCATCTGACCACAACACTTTCACCCAGTTGTCCTCTGAATCATTCAGATGTTCATTGGCAAACTTCAGACAGGCATGTATATGTGCTTTCTTGAGCAGGGGGACCTTGCGGGCACTGCAGGATTTCAGTCCTTCACGGCGTAGTGTGTTACCGATTGTTTTCTTGGTGACTATGGTCCCAGCTGCCTTGAGATCATTGGCAAGATCCTCCTGTGTAGTTCTGGGCTGATTCCTCACTGTTCTCATGATCATTGCAACTCCACGAGGTGAGATCTTGCATGGAGCCCCAGGCCGAGGGAGATTGACAGTTTTTTTGTGTTTCTTCCATTTGTGAATAATCGCACCAACTGTTGTCACCTTCTCATCAAGCTGCTTGGCAAATGGTCTTGTAGCCCATTCCAGACTTGTGTAGGTCTACAATCTTGTCCCTGACATCCTTGGAGAGCTCTTTGGTCTTGGCGATGGTGGAGACTTTGGAATCTGATTGATTGATTGCTTCTGTGGACAGGTGTCTTTTATACAGGTAACAAACTGAGATTAGGAGACTCCCTTTAAGAGTGTGCTCCTAATCTTAGCTCATTACCTGTATAAAAGACACCCGAGAGCCAGAAATCTTTCTGATTGTGAGGGGGTCAAATACTTATTTCCCTCATTAAAATGCAAATCAATTTATAACATTTTTGACATGTGTTTTTCTGGATTTTCTTGTTGTTATTCTGTTTCTCACTGTTCAAATAAACCTACCATTAAAATTATAGACTGATCATTTCTTTGTCAGTCGGAAAACATACAAAATCAGCAGGGGATCAAATACTTTTTTCCCTCACTGTAAGACAAAAGCAACCTGAGTAAACACACGATACAGTTATCTAACACCTATCATCTGTGTGAAAAACTAATTGCCCAGTTAAACTTCAAATCTGGTTGTGCCACTTCTGATAACTGGAGATCAGTCTTTCACTTACTCCTACGATTTCAAATTACTGACATTTTCCTATAGGATTTTCTGCTAGAGAGCAGAATTCATGTTTCCCTCAATTACTGCAAGTTGCCCAGACCCTGAAGCACCATGCTTGACCGTAGGTATCTTTTTGTGTAATTCGGTGTTTGGTTTACGCCAAATCTAACGGGACCCCTGTCTTACAAACTGTTGCACCTTTGACTCATCAACCCACAGAACATTCTCCCAAAAGGTTTGAGGATCATCAAGATGTGTTTTGGTGAAATTCAGAGGAGCCTTAATGTTCTTCTGTGTTAGCAGTGGTTTTCACCTCACCACTCTTCCATGGACACCATTTTCCCCCAGTGTCTTTCTGATAGTGGAGTCATGAACAGTGACCTTTATTGATGTAAGAGAGGCCTGTAGGTCCTTCAACGTTGTCCTTGGCTCTTTTGTGACTTCCTGGATGAGTAGTCGCTGTTCTCTTGGAGGAATATCAGAACGTCGGACACTTCTGGGAAGGTTCACTACTGTGCAGAGTTTTTCCATTTGGAGATAATGGTTCTCACTGTGGTTCTTTCGGGCAAATACATTTTCACACAGGCCCAGTTGGTATTAGAGAACTTTTTAAGCTCAATAAATAACATTATCATTATTTAAAAACTGTATTGTGTGTTTATTCAGACTGCCTCTGTTTTATCTTAGATTTTATTATAATTTCTGAAACTATTTAGTATGAGATATACACAAACACAGACAAAATCAGGATGGGGGGGGATACTTTTTCACAGCACTGTACATTTTTCAGAGCCAAAAACATCCCTGTGATGATTAAACACACTGTTAGTTACAGTTATATTTATATAGCGCTTTTCTAGACACTTAGAGCACTTTTACATAGAATGGCCAAGAGGAGGGGTTGGGGGGTTAGGGATTTATCTCCTCAACCACCACCAGTGTACTGCACCACCTGGATGAAGTGACGTCAGCCATAGTGCTCCAGAACTATCTAGAACTACTAATAATCTAGGGCAAGCGAAACAGACCTCTCAGCAGGTTCCAAGGTGACATGAGACCTTTAGTCAGGATTGAGAAAAGTCATTAAAATGTGGATTTTCTGAATCGGACTCCCAGTAACGTTTCAAAATATTAGCGCACGACTTCCGTCTTCCATATTTAGAATATTCCTTTGTGAAATAAGTGAACGAAAGAAAAAGAAGGAGTACGTTTCTCTTGCGATCCTATTAGTGAATCATATAGGGTCACGACCTCTAGTTTGGGATCTCCTGAAATAATAAATCCTACGTGGCAAATATGATCTTAGTAAATAAATAGATAAATAAATAAAACTAAAAATATATGTTGTTTGGGACCCCGATTGGAAACAAACTGCATATTCGTGAACTACTATTCAGTCTGGTATGATTTTTACAGTAAGTCCAACTATATTATCGTGTTCTTCACACTCTTCCCAACCTAAGAGCGAGTTCCTACGCTGGAAGTAGACGTGCCTCTTATTTGCAGTCAGACCTTTCCACAAATTCTTCTTTCAAAGAAGAATAAACAATACAATGTAAAAAGGTCTTAAGAACTCTATTATTTTATTTTATATAGAAATGGTTAGAAGTTTATTTTATGACTTGTCCTTTAATAGAATGGAATATATTCACTGACTGTAGTGCGAGAGTAAGAACACTTGGGATCTCACCCTGGCAGTTGGAGTAGTAGATCCACTTCTCCTTGCTGTTCCCGGCAGGAGAGCTGGGCTTGTTGTGAATGGATCTCTCCATGATGCTGCTGGGGTCCTGCGTGGGCCCTTTCTTTAGCAGCCGTGAGCTGCGTTTTACACTGCACACCACAATCACCACGAGAAATAGCAACAGGAGCAGCACGATCATCCAGGGCAGGTGCTCGTTGATGTCGAAGTGCTTGTGCATGCTTGGTCGAGGCGAGCCTCTCCTGATGGGTCTGTAGGACAAACCCTGGTTCTTCCCTTCCGACAGAGCTCGCTGATTCGCCGGCAGGAGATTCCATGATCGCAATGGATCCGGTGTGGGAGAATTCAGGACTACTGCTTCATCGGAGGGGCTTGTGGGGGTCAGAATGTCCGACATGACTAGTGTAGTCTGTGGAGTTGTTAATCCTCAGCTGCTGCTAATGGGCGAGAGACAGAGAGAGAGAGAGAGAGAGAGAGAGAGAGAGAGAGAGAAAAGAGAGAGAGAACAATCATTGAAACGTAATGACAGCGTCTGTGATCCATGCAGACTCTCAGCAGCGTATAACGAACCAAAAGCTTTGAATTAGTATGGAACAAAATTAAACACAGCTAAGCTTCTCTGGTGAGCGGGGTTCCCAGATCTCGGCAAAATATCCACCCCAACTACATCTCAAAAACTACCCAAAAAGACCTGAAAGTAGCCTAAAAATGTTCAGGCATTGGAAAGCCGAGTCTCATTTGTCTTCTTTCTTCATTTTTACGGAGCCTCTTCTCCACAGATACTCCCAGAAAAAAATCACCTCCATGATTTCTGTAACAAGATCACGGCTTTTCAGAACTCTAGGGTTTGGTCTGTTACGGATTAGTATAACAGAAGCTCCTAAATGATACGGGTCACACGTTCTGTCACCTTTGCTGATGATACGCATTTGCCGCTTTAATAAAAAAGTGTATATCTGAATGGTTTAAAGGTTCCTGTGAAAAGGAAAGTGTGCTGAGGGATTTGTGGGAATGGATACCGAGGCAGTCGGATATTATCGCTGTGCGTTCTTACCTCCGAGTGCAGGGTCGCTGCTGCGTGAAGATGACGAGACCAGGCCTAGCGACGAGGTTCCACACACACTGTCCGTCTTGTCGGTGCCGTCGAGCAGCAGCAGCTTTCCTAGCGCCTGGCAGTCCGTGTGTGTTCGGCACCTCAACACACGTGACGGCACGTTAGAGAAGGTGCCACGCGGACATCTGCGGCAGCGCACGTCCTCTAACTTGCTCCCCTGCTTCCGCACACCCCAACCAGGCAGGCACAGCGGGTGCTGGAGGCAGTCCACGTGCTCGGCGGAAGTGCCAGGCGGGCACACACACGTGCGGTCCGTAGTAGCTGTGCAAGGAGATTTCTCGACTAAAGGAGCTTGGCAGCGACTTCGGCAGCGGTGGCACTGCTGAACACCGTTCTCACCCCGTGTGAATGTGCCTCCTGGGCACTCTGTGCACTCTCGCACAGTGCTATTGGTACAGTGGGACGACACGTATGTGCCCGCTGGACACTTGTCGCACACCAGCTTGCTACCGGTGGCAGGGTCAACGTGGTGATAGTGACGGGGGGATAGAGAGCCCTCTGTGCCTGAGCTGGAGGTTAAAGCCTGGACCAAGACGTCACAAAGCAGAGTATAGAGAAGCTAAAGAAAGACAAAATACGGACACTATTAGCTGAATTAAATCATCACTAAACAGACACAAGTCCGTAGTTCAGCGTTCTTCATCCTGCAAACGCCTACCATGAACATTACAGGTTAAAACAAATAACAATAAACTTTTTATTTGTGAAACGCTGAAAACATTCCACGCAGACAGGCAAAAAAAAACCCTTCATCGCGCCGCTCTTACGTCACGTGATTTATTCAAATCGATCGCTTTTTTAAAGTACTAAATGCTGAATTTGTCTCGAAGATGAACTCTTAAAAGCAATACAGAGGTTAAAACAGCTGTGTCGCTGGGTGTAGCTGTAGGAAACGGGACTACAGGATCCGTGCAAATCCGTATAATGCTTTTATTACTATATATGGCAGGCCACTGGCATCTAAAATGTAAAATAGCTGGAGTTTCATCCAGGTATTGCTGAGATCGGACGTTATTCATGTTAGTGTATACGTATGTAAACTCTCCATACCTTAATGTAATACAACACTGTAAATCAATGAAAACTGATGATGATGATGATGATTTTTTTCATGCTGAGAAAATTCATCTCTGGATGTATGCTCAGAGTATTGTATGTATATAGTGTGGTCTACTGAATGACGCATCACATCTTCAGGCCGGTCGGGAGATAGTGCAGTGTATGCGTTTGCTTTTCTTCAGCTGCAGTGCTGCAAGGCAAAAGTCACTGCCTTACTGTCTCTGTTCGCAGATCCCAGCCGCCTTTAGCAGCAGAAACCACAACCAAATAACAGCTTCTGATAACTGGAGATCAGTCTTCCACGTACTTCTAGGACTAGGACTTACTCCTACACTTCGGATCATTGTCCAATCCAGTCACGTTGGAGTTTCAACTCGACTGAAGACCAGACATTTTCCTTTAGGATTTTCTGCTAGAGAGCAGAATTCATGTTTCCCTCAATTACTGCAAGTTGCCCAGACCCTGAAGCAGCAGAGCATCCCCACACCATCACACTGCCTCCACCATGCTTGACTGTAGGTATGATGATCTTTTTGTGTAATTCGGTGTTTGGTTTACACCAGATGTAACGGGACTCCTCTCTTCCAAACAGTTCCACTTTCACCTCATCAGACCACAGAACATTCTCCCAAAAGGTTTGAGGATCATCAAGATGTGTTTTGGTGAAATTCAGACTTATGTTCTTCTGTGTTAGCAGTGGATTTTAACCTCACCACTCTTCCATGGAGCCATTTTCCCCTAGTGTCTTCTGATAGTGGAGTCATGAACAGTGACCTTTATTGATGTAAGAGAGGCCTGTAGGTCCTTCGATGTTGTCCTTGGCTCTTTTGGGACTTCCTGGATGAGTAGTCGCTGTGATCTTGGAGGAATTTCAGAAACTCGGACACTTCTGGGAAGGTTCACTACTGTACCGAGTTTTACTATTTGGAGATAATGGTTCTCACTGTGGTTCTCTGGAGTCCCAGAGTCTTTGAAATAGTTTTGTAACCCTTCCCAGACTAATGTGCTTCAATCATCATCTTCATCATCATTTCTGGAATCTCTTTCAGCTTTTGTGTAGTGTGTTACTGAGTAAGACCTTTTAACCAACTCCATGCTGATGAGAAAGTTCTATTTAAGTGTAGATGTGATTGAACAGGGTTTGCAGTAATCAGGCCTTTGTTGTGTCTCATCCAGCTGAACCCCATTATCAATGCAGACTCATAGATTTTGGGAATTAGTAACTAATAATTAATAGGTACTAATTAGAAACTATTAACTAAATAGTTCATCAAACTATTTAGTATGAGATATACACAAACACAGAAGCATATATATATATATATATATATATATATATATATATATATAATATATATATATATATATATATATAATTATATTCCCATGTGCTTGTTGTAGTCTGGGTTCGTCCTCTGGTACTGGTACTGACAATATGACAGTGAAAATTACTTTTACAGCGCTGGTATCATTGGAATGTTGAATAAGCGCTGATGTGGAGGTGTTAATCCCGGGGTTATATGAAGGCCCCGTGGAAGCAGGACATCAGGAATCATCAGGAATCAGGAGCAGACTACACATCACACCTGTTATAGCAGATCTAATGTATGTAATATGCTCAGATAAACACAAACACTGCAGCACAAACACGTGAAACTCCACGCCATCGCCGAGTCTCTCTGCACATCTGGATTTGGTTTTTAAACCGGTATAATATGTGATGTAGTGTGTTCCAGTCATCCTGTCCTGTGTACAGCTCCGAAGGCAGATCCCTTTAAATGTTCAGGATAGAAAGAGAAAAGACTCCGGTTACTCACCGTTAGAGTCCAAGTGATGGACATCGTGGTCCTTTTGTTTGTTTGTTTGTTTGTTGTTCTTGTTTTACCTCCGTAGACTCCAACAGTTCTGATGAGAACTGGCCAGGTCCAGAGAGAGAGAGAGAGAGAGAGAGAGACCTTTCCCTAATGAAGGAGAGAGAGAGAGAGAGAGAGAGAGAGAGAGAGAGAGAGAGAGAGAGAGACCTTTCCCTAATGAAGGAGAGAGAGAGACCTTTCCCTAATGAAGGAGAGAGAGAGAGAGAGAGAGAGAGAGAGAGAGAGATAAAGAGAGAGAGAAAGAGAGAAAAGAGACCTTTCCCTAATGAAGGAGAGAGAGAGACCTTTCCCTAATGAAGGAGAGAGAGAGAGAGAGAGAGAGAGAGAGAGAGAGAAGAGAGAGAACCTTTCCCTAATGAAGGAGAGAGAGAGAGAGAGAGAGAAAAAAAAAAAAAGAAAAAAAAAAAAAAAAAAAGAGAGAGAGAGAGACCTTTCCCTAATCAAGGAGAGAGAGAGACCTTTCCCTACACGAGCTCTGCATTATGAACCGCTTCCTGACTAGACAGTTTCTGGCAAGTGCTGGTAACTCCGTTCCCCTTTTTATACTCAGTATGAGGGAGATGGACGAGCTGGGAACCGTCAGAAGCCTTCCGCTTTGCGCCGGTGCTGAAATTCCCATAGCGATGATGGATCTGGGCGACGGCTGCCTCCGTGCCTCGGTCTCGCCCCGGCTCCGTGTTGTTGTGCTGTGCGGTGTCGCAAAGCGGGTGGGCTCTGGAGACACACGTCACCGCCGACACGCAGCTCGAGCTCTCCGGGAAACCGGCGCTTTATTTGCCAGCGGCTCCTTATCGCACAACAACAACGCACTACACCGAACCGAACCGAACCGGTACACACTGCCGTTCAACTGCATTTATACCGCGCTTTAACACTGTCACAATGCAGCTTTACAGATGGTCCGCGTCTGGATAGAGATATCGATTTATCCCTATAATGAACCTTGAGAAAGCTCCCTGAGAGAACATGAGGAAGAAACCTCTCCCCGAAACAGACTCGAAAGGGAACCCATCCGCAATATTAGGAGTGTAACGGTACAGTCCTGGCACCGGCTTCACGATTCAGATTCACAATACCGGCTACCGGCTTCACGATTCGATTCACTATGCCGGCTCCACGATTTGATTCACAATTCGGCTACACTATTCTCACAATACCGGCTTCATGATTCAATTCACGATTCGATTCACAATACGGCTCACGATTAGATTCACAATACCGCTTCATAATTCAATTCACTATTCGATTCACAATATGGATTCACAATTCGATTCACAATACTGGCTTCACGATTCGATTCACAATACCAGCTTCACGATTCAATTCACTATTCAATTCACAATACGGCTTCATGATTCAATTCACAATACCGGCTTCATGATTCAATTCACAATACCGGCTTCATGATTCAATTCACAATACCGACTTCATGATTCAATTCACAATACCGGCTTCATGATTCAATTCACAATACGGCTTCACAATTTTATTCACAATGCCGGCTTCACGATTCGATTCAGAATACCGGCTTCACGATTCGATTCACAATTCGGCTTCACGATTCGATTAACAATACCGGCTTCATGATTAAATTCACGATTCGATTCACAATACGGCTTCACGATTCGATTCACAATACCTGCTTCACCATTCGATTCACAATACCGGCTTCACGATTCGATTCAGAATACCGGCTTCATGATTTGATTCACAATTCGGCTTCACGATTCGATTAACAATACCGGCTTCATGATTCAATTCACGATTCGATTCACAATACCGGCTTCATGATTCAATTCACGATTTGATTCACAATACGGCTTCACGATTCGATTCACAATACCTGCTTCACGATTCAATTCACAATACCGGCTTCCCGATTTGATTCACAATACCAGCTTCACGATTCAATTCACTATTCAATTCACAATACTTCATGATTCGATTCACAATACCGGCTTCATGATTCAATTCACGATTCGATTCACAATACGGCTTCACGATTCGATTCACAATACCTGCTTCACGATTCGATTCACAATACCGGCTTCACGATTTGATTCACAATACCAGCTTCACGATTCAATTCACTATTCAATTCACAATACTTCATGATTTGATTCACAATACCGGCTTCATGATTCAATTCATGGTTCGATTCACAATACGGGCTTCACGATTCGATTCACAATACTGGCTTCACGATTCGATTCACAATACCGGCTTTACGATTTAATTCAGAATACGAGCTTCACGATTCGATTGACTATACCAGCTGCACGATTCTATTCATAATACCGGCTTTACGATTCGATTCAGAATACGAGCTTCACGATTCGATTCACTATATCAGCTGCACGATTCTATTCATAATACCGGCTTTACGATTCGATTCAGAATACGAGCTTCACCATTCGATTCACTATACCAGCTTCACGATTCGATACATAATACCGGCTTCACTATTAGATTCATGATTCGATTCACAATACCGGCTTCACTATTCTATTCACAATACCGGCTTTATGATTCGATTCCCAATACCGGCTTCACGATTCAATTCACTATTCGATTCACAATACGGCTTCACGATTCGATTCACAATACCGGCTTCACGATTCAATTCACTATTCGATTCACAATATAGCTTCACGATTCGATTCACAATGCCGGCTTCACGATTCGATTCACAATACCAGCTTCACGATTCAATTCACTATTCGATTCACAATACGGCTTCACGATTCGATTCACAATACCGGCTTCACGATTCAATTCACTATTCGATTCCCAATACGGCTTCACGATTCAATTCACAATACCGGCTTCACGATTCAATTCACTATTCGATTCACAATATAGCTTCACGATTCGATTCACAATGCCGGCTTCACGATTCGATTCACAATACCAGCTTCACGATTCAATTCAGAATGCCGGCTTCACGATTCGATTCCCAATATCGGCTTCACGATTCGATTCACAATACCAGCTTCACGATTCAATTCACTATTCGTTTCACAATATAGCTTCACGATTCGATTCACAATGCCGGCTTCACGATTTGATTCACAATACCAGCTTCATGATTCGATTCACAATACCTGCTTCACCATTCGATTCACAATACCGGCTTCACGATTCGATTCAGAATACCGGCTTCATGATTTGATTCACAATTCGGCTTCACGATTCGATTAACAATACCGGCTTCATGATTCAATTCACGATTCGATTCACAATACCGGCTTCATGATTCAATTCACGATTCGATTCACAATACGGCTTCACAATACCAGCTTCACGATTCGATTCAGAATACCGGCTTCATGATTCGATTCACAATTCAGCTTCACGATTCGATTAACAATACCAGCTTCATGATTCAATTCACGATTCGATTCACAATACTGGCTTCATGATTCAATTCACGATTCGATTCACAATACGGCTTCACGATTCGATTCACAATACCTGCTTCACGATTCGATTCACAATACCGGCTTCATGATTCGATTCAGAATACCGGCTTCATGATTCGATTCACAATTCGGCTTCACGATTCGATTAACAATACCGGCTTCATGATTCAATTCACGATTCGATTCACAATACCGGCTTCATGATTCAATTCACGATTCGATTCACAATACGGATTCACGATTCGATTCACAATACCTGCTTCACGATTCGATTCATAATACCGGCTTCACAATTTGATTCACAATACCAGCTTCACGATTCAATTCACTATTCAATTCACAATACTTCATGATTCGATTCACAATACCGGCTTCATGATTCAATTCACGATTCGATTCACAATACGGCTTCACGATTCGATTCACAATACCTGCTTCACGATTCGATTCACAATACCGGCTTCACGATTCAATTCACTATTCGATTCACAATATAGCTTCACGATTCGATTCACAATGCCGGCTTCACGATTCAATTCACTATTCGATTCACAATATAGCTTCACGATTCGATTCACAATGCCGGCTTCACGATTCGATTCACAATACCAGCTTCACGATTCAATTCACTATTCGATTCACGATTCAATTCACTATTCGATTCACAATACCGGCTTCACGATTCAATTCACCATTCGATTCCCAATACGGCTTCACGATTCGATTCACAATACCGGCTTCACGATTCAATTCACTATTCGATTCACAATATAGCTTCACGATTCGATTCACAATGCCGGCTTCACGATTCGATTCACAATACCAGC
Source organism: Ameiurus melas (assembly GCA_012411365.1). Lineage (NCBI taxonomy): Eukaryota > Metazoa > Chordata > Actinopteri > Siluriformes > Ictaluridae > Ameiurus > Ameiurus melas. The sequence goes on along the minus strand of CM022763.1, from coordinate 22,044,675 downwards.
TTCACGATTCAATTCACAATACCAGCTTCACGATTCAATTCAGAATACCGGCTTCACGATTCGATTCCCAATATCGGCTTCACGATTCGATTCACAATACCAGCTTCACGATTCGATTCAGAATACCGGCTTCACAATTCAATACCCAATACCAGCTTCACGATTCGAATCACAATTCTATTCACAATACCAGCTTCATGAATCTATTCACAATTCCAGCTTCACGATTCGATTCACAATGCCGGCTTCACGATTCGATTCACAATACCAGCTTCACGATTCAATTCACTATTCGATTCAACCACGGACTTCCGATTCGATTCTGACTTCACGATTCAATTCACTATTCGATTCAAACAATAACTTACGATTCGATTCACAATGCCGGCTTCACGATTCGATTCACAATACCAGCTTCACGATTCAATTCACTATTCGTTTCACAATATAGCTTCACGATTCGATTCACAATGCCGGCTTCACGATTTGATTCACAATACCAGCTTCACGATTCGATTCACAATACCTGCTTCACCATTCGATTCACAATACCGGCTTCACGATTCGATTCAGAATACCGGCTTCATGATTTGATTCACAATTCGGCTTCATGATTCGATTAACAATACCGGCTTCATGATTCAATTCACGATTCGATTCACAATACCGGCTTCATGATTTAATTCACGATTCGATTCACAATACGGCTTCACAATACCGGCATCACGATTCGAATCAGAATACCGGCTTCATGATTCGATTCACAATTCGGCTTCACGATTCGATTAACAATACCGGCTTCACGATTCGATTCACAATACCAGCTTTACGATTCGATTCAAAATACCAGCTTCACGATTCGATTCAGAATACGGCTTCACGATTCGATTCACAATACCAGCTTCATGATTCAATTCACTATTCAATTCCCAATACCGGCTTTATGATTCGATTCACAATACCGGCTTCACGATTCAATTCACTATTCGATTCACAATGCCGGCTTCACGATTTGATTCACAATACCAGCTTCACGATTCGATTCAGAATACTGGCTTCACGATTCGATTCCCAATACCGGCTTCACAATTCGATACCCAATACCAGCTTCATGATTCGAATCACAATTCTATTCACAATACCAGCTTCATGAATCTATTCACAATCCCAGCTTCACGATTCGATTCACAATGCCGGCTTCACGATTCGATTCACAATACCAGCTTCACGATTCAATTCACTATTCGATTCACAATACGGCTTCACGATTCGATTCACAATACCAGCTTCACGATTCGATTCAGAATACGGCTTCACGATTCGATTCACAGTACCAGCTTCACGATTCGATTCAAAATACCAGCTTCACGATTCAATTCAGAATACGGCTTCACGATTCGATTCATAATACCAGCTTCATGATTCAATTCACTATTCAATTCCCAATACCGGCTTTATGATTCGATTCACAATACCGGCTTCACGATTCAATTCACTATTCGATTCACAATGCCGGCTTCACGATTTGATTCACAATCACAATTCTATTCACAATACCAGCTTCATGAATCTATTCACAATCCCAGCTTCACGATTCGATTCACAATGCCAGCTTCACGATTCGATTCAGAATACCAGCTTCACGATTCGATTCAGAATACGGCTTCACGATTCGATTCACAATACCGGCTTCACGATTCAATTCCCAATACCTGCTTTATGATTCGATTCCTAATACCGGCTTCACAATTCGATACCCAATACCAGCTTCATGATTCGAATCACAATTCTATTCACAATACCAGCTTCATGAATCTATTCACAATCCCAGCTTCACGATTCGTTTCACAATGCCGGCTTCACGATTCGATTCACAATACCAGCTTCACGATTCAATTCACTATTCGATTCACGACTACGATTCGATTCACAATACCGGCTTCACGATTCAATTCACTATTCGATTCACAATATAGCTTCACAATTCGATTCACAATGCCGGCTTCACGATTCGATTCACAATACCAGCTTCACGATTCAATTCACTATTCGTTTCACAATATAGCTTCACGATTCGATTCACAATGCCGGCTTCACCATTTGATTCACAATACCAGCTTCACGATTCGATTCAGAATACCGGCTTCACGATTCGATTCCCAATATCGGCTTCACGATTCGATTCACAATACCTGCTTCACCATTCGATTCACAATACCGGCTTCACGATTCGATTCAGAATACCGGCTTCATGATTTGATTCACAATTCGGCTTCACGATTCGATTAACAATACCGGCTTCATGATTCAATTCACGATTCGATTCACAATACCGGCTTCATGATTTAATTCGATTCGATTCACTCTACGACTTCACAATACCGGCATCACGATTCGAATCAGAATACCGGCTTCATGATTCGATTCACAATTCGGCTTCACGATTCGATTAACAATACCGGCTTCACGATTCGATTCACAATACCAGCTTTACGATTCGATTCAAAATACCAGCTTCACGATTCGATTCAGAATACGGCTTCACGATTCGATTCACAATACCAGCTTCATGATTCAATTCACTATTCAATTCCCAATACCGGCTTTATGATTCGATTCACAATACCGGCTTCACTATTAGATTCATGATTCGATTCACAATACCGGCTTCACGATTCAATTCACTATTCGATTCACAATGCCGGCTTCACGATTTGATTCACAATACCAGCTTCACGATTCGATTCAGAATACCGGCTTCACGATTCGATTCCCAATACGGCTTCACAATTCCATACCCAATACCAGCTTCATGATTCGAATCACAATTCTATTCACAATACCAGCTTCATGAATCTATTCACAATCCCGCTTCCGATTCGATTCACAATGCCGGCTTCACGATTCGATTCACAATACCAGCTTCACGATTCAATTCACTATTCGATTCAGACACGCTTCACGATTCGATTCACAATACCAGCTTCACGATTCGATTCAGAATACGGCTTCACGATTCGATTCACAGTACCAGCTTCACGATTCGATTCATAATACCAGCTTCATGATTCAATTCACTATTCAATTCCCAATACCGGCTCTATGATTCGATTCACAATACCGGCTTCACGATTCAATTCACTATTCGATTCACAATGCCGGCTTCACGATTTGATTCACAATACCAGCTTCACGATTCGATTCAGAATACCGGCTTCACGATTCGATTCCCAATACCAGCTTCACGATTCGATTCAGAATACTGGCTTCACAATTCGATACCCAATACCAGCTTCATGATTCGAATCACAATTCTATTCACAATACCAGCTTCATGAATCTATTCACAATCCCAGCTTCACGATTCGATTCACAATGCCGGCTTCACGATTCGATTCACAATACCAGCTTCACGATTCGATTCAGAATACCAGCTTCACGATTCGATTCAGAATACGGCTTCACGATTCGATTCACAATACCGGCTTCACGATTCAATTCCCAATACCTGCTTTATGATTCGATTCCTAATACCGGCTTCACAATTCGATACCCAATACCAGCTTCATGATTCGAATCACAATTCTATTCACAATACCAGCTTCATGAATCTATTCACAATCCCAGCTTCACGATTCGTTTCACAATGCCGGCTTCACGATTCGATTCACAATACCAGCTTCACGATTCAATTCACTATTCGATTCACAATACGGCTTCACGATTCGATTCACAATACCGGCTTCACGATTCAATTCACTATTCGATTCACAATATAGCTTCACAATTCGATTCACAATGCCGGCTTCACGATTCGATTCACAATACCAGCTTCACGATTCAATTCACTATTCGTTTCACAATATAGCTTCACGATTCGATTCACAATGCCGGCTTCACCATTTGATTCACAATACCAGCTTCACGATTCGATTCAGAATACCGGCTTCACGATTCGATTCCCAATACCGGCTTCACGATTCGATTCACAATACCAGCTTCACGATTCGATTCAGAATACCGGCTTCACAATTCAATACCCAATACCAGCTTCACAATTCGAATCACAATTCTATTCACAATACCAGCTTCATGAATCTATTCACAATTCCAGCTTCACGATTCGATTCACAATGCCGGCTTCACGATTCGATTCACAATACCAGCTTCACGATTCAATTCACTATTCGATTCACAATACGGCTTCACGATTCGATTCACAATACCGGCTACGATTCAATTCACTATTCGATTCAACAATAGCTTCACGATTCGATTCACAATGCCGGCTTCACGATTCGATTCACAATACCAGCTTCACGATTCAATTCACTATTCGTTTCACAATATAGCTTCACGATTCGATTCACAATGCCGGCTTCACGATTTGATTCACAATACCAGCTTCACGATTCGATTCACAATACCTGCTTCACCATTCGATTCACAATACCGGCTTCACGATTCGATTCAGAATACCGGCTTCATGATTTGATTCACAATTCCGCTTCCGATTCGATTAACAATACCGCTTCATGATTCAATTCACGATTCGATTCACAATACCGCTTCATGATTTAATTCACGATTCGATTCTATCACGGCTTCACAATACCGGCATCACGATTCGAATCAGAATACCGGCTTCATGATTCGATTCACAATTCGGCTTACGATTCGATTAATAGCATACCGACTTCGATTCGATTCACAATACCAGCTTTACGATTCGATTCAAAATACCAGCTTCACGATTCGATTCAGAATACGGCTTCACGATTCGATTCACAATACCAGCTTCATGATTCAATTCACTATTCAATTCCCAATACCGGCTTTATGATTCGATTCACAATACCGGCTTCACTATTAGATTCATGATTCGATTCACAATACCGGCTTCACGATTCAATTCACTATTCGATTCACAATGCCGGCTTCACGATTTGATTCACAATACCAGCTTCACGATTCGATTCAGAATACCGGCTTCACGATTCGATTCCCAATACCGGCTTCACAATTCGATACCCAATACCAGCTTCATGATTCGAATCACAATTCTATTCACAATACCAGCTTCATGAATCTATTCACAATCCCAGCTTCACGATTCGATTCACAATGCCGGCTTCACGATTCGATTCACAATACCAGCTTCACGATTCAATTCACTATTCGATTCACAATACGGCTTCACGATTCGATTCACAATACCAGCTTCACGATTCGATTCAGAATACGGCTTCACGATTCGATTCACAGTACCAGCTTCACGATTCGATTCAAAATACCAGCTTCACGATTCAATTCAGAATACGGCTTCACGATTCGATTCACAATACCAGCTTCATGATTCAATTCACTATTCAATTCCCAATACCGGCTTTATGATTCGATTCACAATACCGGCTTCACGATTCAATTCACTATTCGATTCACAATGCCGGCTTCACGATTTGATTCACAATACCAGCTTCACGATTCGATTCAGAATACCGGCTTCACGATTCGATTCCCAATACCAGCTTCACGATTCGATTCAGAATACTGGCTTCACAATTCGATACCCAATACCAGCTTCATGATTCGAATCACAATTCTATTCACAATACCAGCTTCATGAATCTATTCACAATCCCAGCTTCACGATTCGATTCACAATGCCGGCTTCACGATTCGATTCACAATACCAGCTTCACGATTCGATTCAGAATACCAGCTTCACGATTCGATTCAGAATACGGCTTCACGATTCGATTCACAATACCGGCTTCACGATTCAATTCCCAATACCTGCTTTATGATTCGATACCTAATACCAGCTTCCGATTCGAATCACAATTCTATTCACAATACCAGCTTCATGAATCTATTCACAATCCCAGCTTCACGATTCGATTCACAATGCCGGCTTCACGATTCGATTCACAATACCAGCTTCACGATTCAATTCACTATTCGATTCACAATACGGCTTCACGATTCGATTCACAATACCGGCTTCACGATTCAATTCACTATTCGATTCACAATATAGCTTCACAATTCGATTCACAATGCCGGCTTCACGATTCGATTCACAATACCAGCTTCACGATTCAATTCACTATTCGTTTCACAATATAGCTTCACGATTCGATTCACAATGCCGGCTTCACCATTTGATTCACAATACCAGCTTCACGATTCGATTCAGAATACCGGCTTCACGATTCGATTCCCAATACCGGCTTCACAATTCGATACCCAATACCAGCTTCATGATTCGAATCACAATTCTATTCACAATACCAGCTTCATGAATCTATTCACAATCCCAGCTTCACGATTCGATTCACAATGCCGGCTTCACGATTCGATTCACAATACCAGCTTCACGATTCAATTCACTATTCGATTCACAATACGGCTTCACGATTCGATTCACAATACCAGCTTCACGATTCGATTCAGAATACGGCTTCACGATTCGATTCACAATACCAGCTTCACGATTCGATTCAAAATACCAGCTTCACGATTCGATTTAGAATACGGCTTCATGATTCGATTCACAATACCAGCTTCATGATTCAATTCACTATTCAATTCCCAATACCGGCTTTATGATTCGATTCACAATACTGGCTTCACTATTAGATTCATGATTCGATTCACAATACCGGCTTCACGATTCAATTCACTATTCGATTCACAATGCCGGCTTCACGATTTGATTCACAATACCAGCTTCACGATTCGATTCAGAATACCGGCTTCACGATTCGATTCCCAATACCGGCTTCACAATTCGATTCACAATACCAGCTTCATGATTCGAATCACAATACCAGGCTTACGATTTGATTCACAATACCGGCTTCACTATTAGATTCATGATTCGATTCACAATACCGGCTTCACTATTCGATTCACAATAACAGCTTTATGATTCGATTCACAATACCAGCTTTATGATTCGATTCACAATACCAGCTTTATGATTCGATTCACAATATCAGCTTTATGATTCGATTCACAATTTCACAATACAAGTCACAATACCACTCAGTAATCAGTCGTACACTGCACAAATCTGGCCTTTATGGAAGAGTGGCAAGAAGAAAGCCATTTCTCAGCGTTTGGTGTGACGTTTGGTGTGTCTCCCAGGTGGCTTGTGGCAAACTTTAGACGAGACTTTTTATGGATATCTTTGAGAAATGGCTTTCTTCTTGCCACTCTTCCATAAAGGCCAGATTTGTGCAGTGTACGACTGATTGTTGTCCTATGGACAGACTCTCCCACCTCAGCTGTAGTTCTCCGCAGTTCATCCAGAGTGATCATGGGCCTCTTGGCTGCATCTCTGATCAGTCTTCTCCTTGTCTGAGCTGAAAGTTTAGAGGGACGGCCAGGTCTTGGTAGATTTGCAGTGGTCTGATACTCCTTCCATTTCAAAATGATCGCTTGCACAGTGCTCCTTGGGATGTTTAAAGCTTGGGAAATCTTTTTGTATCCAAATCCGGCTTTAAACTTCTCCACAACAGTATTACGGAACTGCCTGGTCTTCATGATACTCTCTGCACTTTCAACAGAACCCTGAGAGTATCACAGAGCAGGTGCATTTATATAGAGACTTAATCACACACAGGTGGATTCTATTTATCACCATCAGTCATTTAGGACAACATTGGATCATTCAGAGATCCTCGCTGAACTTCTGGAGTAAGTTTGCTGCACTGAAAGTAAAGGGGGCCGACTAATTTTGCACGCACCACTTTTCAGTTTTTTATTTGCTAAAAAAGTTTTAAATATCCAATAGATTTCGTTCCACTTTACAATTGTGTCCCACTTGTTGGTGATTCTTCACAAAAAATTAAAATTTTATATCTTTATGTTTGAAGCCTGAAATGTGGAAAAAGGTTGAAAAGTTCAAGGGGGCCGAATACTTTCGCAAGGCACTGTATTTTAACTCTATAGATTGCACAGATTGGGACTCTAGTGTTCAACCAGTGAAATTGCATTAGCATTAATAATAATAATAATAATAATTAATAATTACCATTTTGGTCACCGTCCTTCTCCCAGTTCATCATGAGCTGAACATAATCTCCGTAATATAATGCACTCTTTGCAGTACTTTTAGAGCACACTGCAGAAACAGGGTAAGACGCAGGACTAATACAAAACAATAACCCTGTATTGTTGCATGAGAGGGTGGGAACGCATCCCCTGAACGCAGAGATCCTGCCACCTTGTTGCTTGCTCTGCCCCGAGCATTGCTCTTCTGACTGACAGATAATCCAGCTAGCTCTTTCATGGGCAGCAAACTTCCAGCTGAACCTCTGTCCAGTGAGAAGAGCCTGGATGCAAAGCCTCAACTCACTTTGGCCAACCACATGCTGAGACTCTCAAACTCTCAACCATATCCAGGTACCCCTTAACATCATCCTGGGTGCCATCCTGTCAAGGGAAAGGGAGCTCATTGGTGGAGCAGTGGAAGAGAGGAGAAAGGCTTCAAAAACCTTTTTATGATGACGTAATCAACATCTGTTCTGTAGAGAGTCACCTCAAAATGAGCAGAAAAAAAGAATAGTTGTATGTACTTTGCACATTATTTACAATATCCAGATTTACATTAAAGACCGGTCAAAATGGGAGGGATAACATTCATTCAACACCAACATGCTGTTACACATCCATGTTTGGCATTAGACCTTTGTGGGAGTGAAGGGTGAGCTCTTTGTGGCAGTCATAGGCACCATCTGGTGGGCATGTGCACTAAAGGAGAAAGCCCTCACACACAGCACTGCTGAGGGAAATCCTTGTAAATGGGTTAGTGACCCAGTGGAGCACGGATGAGTTAATTCCAGCTGAAATGTGGAATTAATTTAGCTGCTGCCCTGGTGCTTTCTGCCATTTTTAAACATATATACATACATACATACATACATACATACATATATATATATATATATATATATATATATATATATATATATATATATATATATATAAAATCAACTGGACGCAGGGTACATTGTTGAATGATTATGATTATATATATATATATATATATATATATATATATATATATATATAATATATATATATATATATATATATTGAGGTGTGAAAAGGCTCTATTGGGAAACGGGTTTACTGAGCAGCAGCTGGATGCTAGGGTATGCAATGTAAATGTAATGTAAAGTAAATGTAAAAGCAGTTATTACTTGAAGAGTCATCCATTAATATACAGAATATACAGAAGCCGGAGTGACATTACATCCTAAATGTTTTGTATCATATACCATTGTACTCTAATCATATTACATCCAAGTCCTTTGGGTGTATTATGCTATTGAGGTTCCTGTTTGCACATTCACGATATATTTCTGCATACATGTAGCCTGTATCTCTTTATTCACGTGACAACAAACTTGAATACCGACAAACCGAACGGACCTATGCTACTCAAAAGAAATAGCGCCCTCTGCTGGAAAACAACTCGCTTGGCCCTTCCTTCTAACAAAGGAATGTCATTTTAAAGCATGAATATGATGTGATGGGTTGGTTTGTTTGTTTGTTTGTTTGTTTGTTTGTTTGTTTTGTTCCTTCCATGACATGGTAGTGCTCTATATATGTTATGAACAAGACATTCCATAATGTGGTCATTCAAACACTCCTCAGAATGAATCCAAACTCACGTGCAACAGTAATAATCACAATCATACATGTTTTACTAATGAAGTGATTCTGATGAACTCCAAGTAAACACGTGACCTCCAAGTGACCTCCTGTGTGTACAGCAACATTAAAGGAGCTTCAGAAATATCTGGCAAGTTCCTGCATGTGCAACACCACACTCTGTGGTGGGGTGGCTAGACGGAACGCTTTCTCAAAAAAAAACAACCCGGGCTTACCTAATTCACACTGCTAACTATGTCGCAAAACATGTTGTGGTCTGATGAGACTAAGGTAGAACGTATTAGGCATTGTTCATGCAAAATCAAGACTGCTTATTCCACATGGTGAAGCACGGGGGTGGCGGCACCCATGCTACGGAGCTGCTTCTCCTCTCTTTGGCTGGGACCGGAGCTCTAGTCAAGATAGAGGAAATCGTAGACGTACACGTTACGATGTATACGGAAACTGCAGGCATCTTCTAGACAGCGGAAGATGAAGAGCAAGTTCACCTTTTGGCAATGATAAGGAGGACTTCAGAAGAAGAGGATCAGCATTTCGGAATGATCCAGATCTAAATCCTATCGGAAACCTTCAAGATGGTGTGTGCAGGAGATCCCTTTGCAGATTGGATAGGTCTGGAGCACAGTTCGCAAAAGAAGAGTAGAATAAAATAAAACGACCAGAATGAATAACGTGGTAGACGCTCACCCAAAAATGTGCTTTAACTGACTATTTGTTAAGGGGCGTGTACATTTATCAAAGGATAGATGAGAATATTTATTGCAGGGGTCAAACAGTAGCTGTGTAAGAGCAATGATTCACTCCGACAGTACAGCTGCTCCAGCCTCCAGGTCCTGTCTTATCTTCAGACGACTCGCGCGTGCCACACATTCAACACAGCCCCCCGTTAGTGGCTCGGTTTTCATTCAGCTTCATATTCTGTTCACT